>JAHREE010000118.1:19084826-19451685 GCA_033628505.1 Tringa tobata | reverse complement strand
CCTACTTCCCTACCTCCTTTTTCTCCCCCCAGTGTATTCTGCTCCTTCCCTTGTGGCACATTTTTATCATTCTTCCATTTTTCTCCTTTTTGTCTCTGACACCTCCTTTTCAGACACGCTTTTCCATTTCCTTGTGCTTTCATTTAAAAATAATTACATTATGTTCTTTTAGATCAGTGTTTCTAACTCCCATTCCTGAACTCTATACTGTGTCAGACTCAAAATGTTGACCTCTGTCCAGTCACACATGGGGGTGGGGATAGCATCCCTTGCTGGAGGCAAGACTCTGATTTTTGTAGCATTGTAATTATAGTTGTATGAAAGCTGTTTTAATAACCAGCATGCAGTTTGCTTTGTTTTATGATGGGAAGTGTCACATTCCCCTTCTTTAGAACTGATGTGGAAGGTCCTTAACCTTCATTTTCTGGTATGTTAGGAAGCTCCAGCACTATGAGAGTGAGGTGGAGCTGCAGGACCACTGCATCTAAGTGTGGCTCTTCTGGTGCATCCCAGAGAACTCCCACATCTGTCAGACCATTTTCCTCTGCGGAAGGGTGTGCTCAGCAGGTGTTTGCAGTGACAAAGTGGCCTTTCAAAAGAACAGTTATTTCAATCATCTGCAATATGATTGCAGATGATATTCAGTCTGTTTGTATGGTTGGAAAAGCAAAATTTCAATGTGTGTGCAAGCTGATAGCGTAACCTCTGTCCACATCAGGGGTCACCATTGGGCAGCAGAGCTTTTATTGCAGTCTCCTGACAGCGGAGTTTTTTATTCAAATGTTCATGTAATACTACGAAGAGAATCTTCCCTAGGCAGCGGTTGTTGAAAGTTAATATATGGCCATCTTACCTTTTGTTCCATCCTCAAGGTAATTTAGCTCGTTCAGTCCTAACACACTTGCAGGGTTGCAGTCTAACAAATACCTTTTTCTATGTCAGAATCAGTGGAGCAAGTCCAATAGGACAGAACACCTGCTTCTAAAACCAACGTTTTCCGTGCTGGCAGTTTAATGTAGGCAGCATAATAGAGAGAAAGTTATTTTACGCAATTCCAAATCATATCACCAGATAATGTCTTTTTTTAAATTTTCTAATAAGACAAACCCATTGCCATTAAACTAAGCTTTAAGATTGGAATAACAGTGTATCTGATTTCAACGTGGGAGGAACTAATTTAAGTGTCATCTCAGCGGTATCTACATGCCATATTTAATCCTAATGGGGGGTAGTAAAGTGGAGTATCTGAACGACAGTATAGGAAATGCTGAAAAACTGGAGCTAGGAGACAAAATCCAGGGTTGATTTCAGTTGCAGTTTTACAGTTTTCTTATATCTTCTCTTTTTCTCATATAGCAAATGAAATTGAAAGCTATGCTGGCAGTTTTTCATTGTGGTTTTGTTTTAGCTTGAATCCCAGTGTACTAATTTATTTCACGTACACTGTGTACCCTATATATGTCAAGTAGTGCAATGCACAGTGAGTATTTTCTTTTTCTTCATCCCCACATCTCTTCTGCCTTGTCCTAATGACATAATCCTTAGTTTAAGCACAGTCAAATGTGCTCTCAGGTTACTGATCATATCAAAGCACAATGCAGACAATACAGCTGAATTTTGTAGGTGATGATAAATAGCTGCATGTTGGCACTTTGGAATCTTTTAGAAGAATTTTTTGTGCCAACTTTTAGGAAATATCATCAACTGTGTCAGGTGTGCTTCAGAAACTGTGTTAAAGACTGCAGTCAAATTCAGTAAAAACAGGTTAGTTTTAAGCTCTTTGGTAGCAATGAGGTATTCACCCCACGTGCATTAGACGTGCTATGGGCTGGTGGCATCCTTACTATGAGAGTGCCAGTGTATAAATGCTTGCCACTTCTCAGTACCATCACTGTGATTTTAGCCTTAAAATTAATTACTAGAAATCTCTGAGAAATTGTTTGATCAAAAAACCTTTTATTTCACCTTTTCCCTCTCTCACACGTTTTTGGGCTTATTTTGCCCTCAAAAATGCTTCCATTGATAATGTTCTCAAACACATCTCAGTAAATCTAAGTAGCAGCCGTATGTGTAGATCCAGTGCAGTGACAAACAGTCCTGTAGGCCTTGTGAGAGAAGTGCCGGTGTCTGTTGATGTCAGTAAGGTAACTCTGGTTTTATCAGATTTCCTTTTGACATCTTTTCCTGTAAAGTATCCAGAGATCTCCTTTCATCCAGTAAACTTTGTATTTGAGATATTCTGGTGCTTATAATTGTGAGAGTTTGACAGGGAGTGGGGAAAATACTCTGTACTGTTAGGCAAATGAGTAAAAGATGGTGTCTTATACGAAGTAAGAAGTACAAATTCCCTTCTAAATCAACTTTATTAAAATTTACCTTTTCTTCCAAACCCAAGCACACTTTTCTTTAAAAAAAAATAATTAACTTTCATAAAATTAATGCTGATTTCTTAACTTAAAGTGGTGGTAAAACTTCCTGCCAAAGCTTATAATTTCAAACACTTCACTTCTTTTTGATAGAACCTGAAAATTCTTAATGTGATGAAGCATCCAAAACCTAAGAGATTTGCCTAAGGAAGTATTTAAGGGTATTTGAGTGTGTCACCAAATGATAAAAATCAGTTAGTAAAAATTTATTAATAAATTCCAGGCTATTCTATGTTCACCCAATAGGCATGCACAAAGGCACATGTATAGGCATTTCTAGATGATTTAAAGACATTGTGGAACCTACTATAAGTCTAAAGTTCAAGTACAGAACCTTTTGTCAAAGGATATTTGAATTCTTGTTGTGAATAAAAAAATCAATGTTGACTTTTCTTTTAGCATACTTTTACTGTAGATACGGTTGGCATTTAATTTTTGAAAGTGTTCTCCAAGTATATTGGATGATCAAATTTTAAATTACTTGACTTTACTCGTTCACTGTTAGTTATTTGTGAGACTGTTACTGAAATGGTGTTCTTTCCTTTTGCACTGGAAAAGTAACACATTTTAACTAGTGCTGCTTCAAGTAGCAGACTGGGAAGCTTTGGGGAAGCTCTATTTAAAACTTTATGGAAACTGTGATGAAACTAGACATAAAAGCTAAAATTTCCATTTACAATGACTGAAATAACATGGGTAAAATGAAGACTTAAAGGTTAGACTGTGAGAAAGTGAAAATTTCTGCTTGTTTTTCCTCACCCAGTTTATTTGGAAAAGATGTTTTGTTTTTCTTGGGCTTCGTAACCAGAGTCCTCATTGACATGGCTTACTGGAAGTCTGTTTTGAGAGTCTGTGTGGAGAGAAGTAGAGATGGGAGTCCATATGGAAGGAGATAAAGGTTATATACCGAAAACTCATCCTTCGTGTTCTTTAAGATCTCCACAAATGTCTAGCAGTCTTTTACTTTTTGAGTAAATTTTGCAACCTACTTCATACAGGACAGGGCAGATCTTGCTCTCTTGGCAGTCTGACAAAGACTTCTGCCTGACAGACCTGTATGAAGCCATATTTCCAGTAGTCTCCTGCCACACCTCTATGGCATTTTGCAGTGGTATTTGTGAATAAACTGATGATTATTTTTTAAAAATATATTCTTTTTCCTTCAAGTGTAATCTGAGAGGAATGGTACATGCTCCAAAACTTCCTCACAGATGTTTTTGATGCCAACTCAAAGGACAATTTGCCTTTCATTAAAATTAACGGGGTTTGTCTCCATTGCAGTGTAAACTTTCCAATAAATGATTTAGAATCATGATGTATGCTAAATAATATGGCAGCATGAATCATTGTTGTTTTCGTTTGGCAGCAGAGAAAATCTTGATGGAATTGCTAAGTGCTCTCAGCTCTCTCAAGATAGCTTACTGTCGGCTGCTGCATTGTTCCTTTGCTCCTGACACACTCCTTTGGCCCAATGCCTGTCTAATCATTGTTTAATGTTTCAAAAGCTGCCATCTTCTATTTGAGGCAGCCTTTTCAAGCAGTAAAAATACCAGCAGATTTGCATACAGTAGAAATAATTGGAAAAATAAAGTAAAAAAGATTTTTAAAAAACCCAAGAAAATTAAATGCAGACAGCATTAATGCTTTATGAAGCTGAAGAAAATACTGTATACCTAATCAAATTATGGTGAAGTTTTAGGAAGCTTAAAGATATTTCTATGGCTAAATATATGGTCTATCAGTTTTACATGCTATGGAATGATTATTCCTCCTGACCTATTGCCTCCAATCTCAATCTTTGCTCATGTGTACAAAGTGGAAAGAGAACAAGGTCTACTAAAATGGAAAACAAACCGACAACTTACTTGCCAGCAAATAAACAATGATTTCCATTTTTTATTATCATGTACAAGTGCAATGTCACTGAAATGTGTACTGAAAAATGTACTTACATCTCCATGTCAAATAAGTATGTCTCCCTGCCTTGTAATATCATTACTGCTGTGTGAGCAACAAGTTCAAAACATTTCCCTGTAGCCTACTTCTTATATGAAATGTTTAAGATTACTTTTTAGTGATATTTGTGCCCTTGAAACTTCTTTACACCTTTGACAATCAGTTTTAAACATGCAAGTGAAACTGTGCAGCACTGGGTCTGGTTTTTATTAATGCTATTTGTGCTGCACAGCATTGGATAGAAGGCTTCTGGAATGCATTGTGTCCAAGATGGATTCTTTCTGAGACCATCAAGTTCTCGTCTCTGAGAACACTGTCCCCAGGATGTGAAAGCTGGAAAACTGCTAGATGCTGAAGGTTCCCATTCAGTTCGGAATAAATCTTATGGCAGCTCAACTTAGAACATTAGTCCAGTATTAGAAAAGAGATTTGAGGAAAGCTTTTTCACCAGAAATTGAGCAGAGACATTTGGAATTCTTAGTTGTTGTTTACTAGCATCTCTGGCAAACTGGAGAGATTGAGAGACAAGGAAGAAGGCAGCAGGTGGAAGCTATGCAACATGCATTCGTATCAGAGGGGAATGATTTAGCTAGAGTATAACCAAGACAAAAGGTAGACTGTGTAAAAGAGAGGAAGATTTTATGACTGAAAAACAAAGCCTTGTCCAGAATTTCCTTCTCCTGGGGAACCCAAAGACTGCATAAGGGCAAGAAAAACAGTCAAGGTTATTTTGCCCTTTTTTTTTATTTTTGATCTGGGTCTGCACATTGCTAGAGCTATCTGAAGTAAGCAGTGTCTGACTTTTGAAATTTTTATCTAGTCTGTCTCTTTGCTTCAGCAATTATGTCTTCCAAAAGAGAAGAATAGCAGAAAATAATGAAATTACAGGAAACCTCAATGGCTTGGTAAAAAGAGCATCATCACGTGGACATAGATGTCATTCCAGGAGAATGATTACGTAGATAATAGGAAGAGAAACATGTCAGATGAAATAAGAGAACTTGTACTTTAGTTTTATCCTACAAGCCTGAAAAGATCAGTTGTTGTACAGTGATATAACAGTACTTTACAGGTTGCCTAATATTCAGTTCACCCTGGAATGTAGCAGTATTTTATGTAACTCTGACTAAACATTCACCGATCCACTCTTCGTTTGACTTCACATACGTAATCTGAGTAACCGGCTCTATTATTATCTGCTCCAGTAGGAGTTCTGGAAAGAATTTGCTGGCAGGAAATACCGGTAGTTCATATCCTTGAAAATACATTGAGCCTGTAAAGTACTCTGTGTTTCCCTCTTAGATGGTCCTGCAACAGCCTGGAATACTCTACAGAGCTTCAGGCGTCATGCAGGCATGAGCACTTCAGCAGAAGACAGATCAGTAAATTCAGTTTTAGGCAGTCAAAATTACTATTTTACTGCATGCTGTAGAATTGAATTTTTTCTTGGTTTTGCAGATGTACATTAATAGTCCCTGAGGTGAGAATGGTACAATAATTGTAGTGTTCAAGCTTCCATCACAAACAGCTCTTTTTAAGTTGTGGTGTTCTGCCTTTCTCAAAATGCTGAGATTAAACTAGGCATGCATGATATCAAATCTAAAGAACAAGATTAGATACCTGAAAGCTGTCTGTTGAAGATTATTCTGAAAAATGGAAGAGGAAAAAAGAGGATATTCCCTTACTTTAGAAGTTCTGGGGTTTGGTTTTCTTTTTTTTTTTTAATAGGAAGAGCGTTTTTTTACCCTTTTGCTTCTGTTAGCACTACACCTTTACCAAACTTCTAAAGCTTTTGGGTTTTGTTTTTAATTATAGGGCTGATCTTGACAGATGTTAACTGCCTCCTAGGAATTCGTTTTTCATTAATAGGTAGTGTTCCACAAAGTGATGTAGGTTCTTTCTTGTGACATAGAAAAATGTTATCCATAAAGTTGTAGTTCAGAGAGTGTTACCACAAAATGAAGGAAATCCAATCCTTCAGTGACGTTATGTCAGTATAGAAGCTCACATCCCACCTCCTTGAATGAGAAATGGTTAATGATTAAAATAAAGAGTTATCTTCTGAAATGGATGTAATGGAAACCTCTGTGATCCTGTTAGTTCTTATCGGAAGTTTCAGCTTCTTGGAACTCCTGTCTGAGGTTCTGGCCTATGGAGACTACCAGGAAGATGAATGCAAAAGTAAGCTTCAGTCACTGTCAGAGATACATAGTTCTGACTGCATGCTCAGCGTAAATTAGCCATGTCCAATATTTGTTCTTTTCAGCACTCTTTTAATAAGGCACAAAAATTAAGAAGTCAGGGGTCTTTTAAAGTAACTAAAAAGAAAAACCTCGGGGGAGGTGAATTAATAAAATGGGCTGTTAAACTAACCTTCTTTTTATGGCCCTAAACTAGGAACACTGAGAGATATGACTTAGTTACAGTAAAATGGAAAAAAGGGTCTGAATAGCTTTCCTTATAATGGAAAGTGACCTAGAAAAATAATGCCTGTTGTATCAGAATATATCAAACTGAGTTTAATCAACTGTGGATTACTGAACAATACCTCAATCAGCTTTAGGTCAGGAAGAAAGTAGAGGAATTATTTAGTAAGGTTCCTTTCAGTGAGAAAACTGCATTTCTGTCTGTGATTCTGTCCTGTGATTTATATAACTGCCTGTGATAGGGGAAAAGTGTTTTCTCTGTGCTTGTATTATCTTTTTAAAGTTTGATACCACTTTCAGTATTTTGTAGTTACCTGTGTAATCAGTTATCTGTTCAGTAGTTTCCTGCTAAAAAAGGCCCATAAAAACATCAGTAAGTATAAAATAAATACGTTCCTAATTTTTAAGGGATTCTTTTAGAAATGGAAGGGCATTCTTTGTGAGTTTTGGATAATTTGCTTAAAGATATTGTTGAAATTGAGAGGCAAACTGCCCGCATTATCCTATTAACAGCATAACCCTTGTTGACATAAGTTTCAGCTCAAGGGCTCAGTAGCATCCCAAAAGGGGCTTGACTAGTGACAGCTGAGAAATACACAATTTATATAGAATAAGCAGACAGTTTTGAAGAGAGTATTGAACAGATTCTTGGCCTGGCACTTCATTTCTAGAAATTCCGTTATAGGTATTGTACATTAATCCTGAAGGTACCTGCATAGCTGCCTAATAGTTTTGTGTTTCTTTGGTAGTATGAGGCACCACCTATGCTCTCTTTGGTATTCTTTTGGAAAAATTTAGTCAGATTTGTCTGTAAATATTCTGCAACATGTACTAAAATACTATGCTGATTCCAACTGTTCAACTCCTCCAGGAGACAAAAATGTATGTATTTCTGTGGGTAAACTGCCTGTTGAGTGAAGTAAGCGCACAGGAGTATGCAGGACACGTCTCCAGAGCAGGAAGACTAGGAGTGCCAGGGGATGGATCTACATTGCACACACTGCTTGGAATAGGTGAGCCATCCCAGGGCAGGGGAGAGCGACGACAGATAGCTGTTGTGGCCATGCAGGATACTTTCCTTTCTCCTTAGGAAATGAATGCCCCTCCAACATGAGCCAAATCACAGTTCCTCTGAAGAAGGCTTGAGGAATTATACTGCTTTCTCAGGTCTGTCCTTCCAGGAGTCAGATTCCAGGCTCCTCAGTGTGTTTATTTGGCATTTCTGTCAGTAAACTCATTTGCTTTTGTGCTGTTCCTGGCACAGATGCAAAAGTGAACAAGTCTGCTCAAGACAATCTCACTTAAAATTTAGTCCCCCTTTGAAAAGTATCTAATCCTTTTAACTGTCCTGTTTTCTTCATTAGGGACTGAACACCATGTCACCCTAATCATTAAGCCTAACTAATTGCTTATAGCCAAATGAATGTATTTATAATTGGTTGTAAGCTTGATTTAGTTGTGTAATTTATATTATTTTGTGGTATAGCACATGGAAACTGTGAGGTATTCCTTAGTTAAGGTGTTGTTTAGCAGCTAGACTAATATGGATCCCATCCTCCTTAATGCCATTACATTTAATGAAAATATTTACATCATTTGATGCTGTAAGTCATGAATAGGAGCATCAGTGTCTTTGGCTTCCATAAACACAGTGCTAGTTTACCACAGATTTGGTATACACATAAAAAAAAAAATTCTGAGGGGCTGTAAGTACCGTGACAACTGCCTGGAATATTTATTGGACAAGCAACAGATTCTTATCACCCTATTCTTTTTAACATAATGGAGAATAATTGAAATAACTGAATTAATTTTTATCTGAAAGGGAAATCAACACAAATCACAAAACAGCTGTAGACATTTTGTCTGAGATGGTAGATCAGTTTCATTCTTAGCAGCAGATTTTAGTAGATTTTTACTTTCTATTGACTATAACATACCTTTCCCTGAATCACTTATATCCGTGGTGTGATTTGATGCATTTGATTTTTTTTTCTGGTTTAATTTTTAATTCTTAAAAGATTTTTTTTCTCCTTTTTTTGAAATTGATGGCTTTATATCTTAACACCTTCCCTGTATTTCTTCTGCAGCTTAGTATTTCAAGTGTTTTTCTTCAAACTAGTTCTTTGCTATTTTTGGTTGTGCTCAAGTGATTTGGCAGCGAGCAAATTTGGACGTTTTTTCCATGTTCTGAATAAAAGCTGTTTTTTAAATGTTACCGATGACTGTGTAGTGTTTAGAGCCAGCTATCTGTCTTGCCAAATTGTTAGAGCTATCATCCCCCCACAGGCTGCTGGTGTGACTATTCGGTATTGCTCGTGGGAGAATACTGCATTTTCCAGTGAACTTATGTTCACAGAAAGATCCTCCAGCTTGGTGATGGGAGATAATGCTGTCTGTCATTACATTTTCCCCACCAAAAGGTGATCTTGAAGTATCAACCCTAAAAGCTACAATGAATTTTTCTTCTGAAATACGTTAATATTTATGAATGTTCAAAAGTGTTTGTTACTCAAGAGTTCCTCTTGGTCTTCAGATTTATGAGGGGAAAATATTCTTGTTGGTAAAGAGTTGTGGAAAGAGTTTTGGATGGTTTAGTGCAGTTCTTTTGTTTTATGGCTCATGGCTTTTGAAGTGGTTAGTGTGAAGCAAGTTATTTTTACGGTTTCAAATGCAAGTATCTAGATTTAATCACCATAGGTTTGGGGTATTGTGATTTTTAACTGTGCCAGACAACAAACTAATCTGTACTGTTAGTATATTTAATTTCATTCATCTGTAAAGAGCATAGGACAATATTTGCTGAGTAAACCTAAGAGATGAGACAAGCTTCTGTAAGGATTAATCAAAACATAGTTCCCTCTGTGTTGGGGCAGGATGAAGGACTTTGAGACAACCTCTCAAAATCCATTCTGTGCTGCAGTCTTTGATTCTCAATTCATCAAACTATTTTTGGTTTTTGAACAGAAGAGCTCTAAGGTGTAGTTTATAAATGCTGTCATAGTCAGCATGTGGATTTTCAGGCCAGGGATTTCATATTCTAACAAGCCTGTTACAGTTTCTGACCATCATAAAAAAATATCTCAGGAACTGTTTTTCCTGTTGAAGGGAAGGTGGAAAAGTTGCAACCAGTAAGAGAAAGTTCTCTCTGTATTAGGTGGATTTATTTTTATTCTACTATAAATAATTTCTGACCTCAAAATTTTGTGAGGCTTAGACAAACATGGAAAAACTAGATCCTCTGATGAAAGCCCTTAACAGTGCTGTAAATGTTCCCTTGCCAATAGGCAGAACTAGAGATATCTTTATTATTTCTCGTGTTGTAATATTCAAAATAGTTGGTAAACATTGGCTGTGTCCACACTACCAAATTTCTGAGACGTGCTTTAAAACAGACTTTGCTCTATATGAAAGAAGAACAATGAGCCAGGCTCTGCAATCCATTTGAATTGGATATGGAGAATATATGTTCATAGCTTGTTCTTTGCATAACAGCCTATGGTGCATAAGACCTTCACATTAATGCTTTCTCATTCACCCTCTGCAAACAAATAATTGCAAAGCTCAATTTGTTTAGCAAACTGTTGCTGTTGGAAGACTTGTGACAGAGAATAACTTCAGCATGACTTGTATTTAACTGGTGTATATAGTTTTAAACTAGAAGGGTTTTATAATTTTACTTAGTCACTGATAAGCACAGTTGCATAAACATTAGTGAAACAGACACACTCCCATTATCTCACTACTGGTGAACCTGTTCATTCAGCTGAATGTTGTAGAGTTTAGTCTCTGGGCAGATCTATGAAAATCAGAAAATTTCTATTTAGTCACCTCAACATGGGCTTTCTATTCAGTTACCTAAACATCGACTTAGGAGTCAAGTTTCAGGTATCTCTTTCTAAAACCTTGACCCTACAGCTTCAGAATTATGCACTCTAGTTTCTTGGCAAGGTTTTACTTTGTCTGTGAGGTTGAAAACATATTCTTTTTTAAATCTTGGGTTTGGTGACATTGTGACTGGACATTCCTAGCTCACAGAAATGTTCAAGGGCTAAATCATATACATCCCATTTCCTGTATTGCTCTCAGACCATTTTCTCAATGTTATCATTTGTTCTGTGGCTGCTTGTTTATTTTATCAGAAGATGGGCATGCATTAAAATAAATTAATGCATTCTCTCCAAGGTAGATGCAAACTCTATCACGGAGTCACAGGATAGCAGAAGTAGGAAGGGACCTCTGAAGATCATCTAGTGCCAGCCTTCTGCTCAAAGCTGGGTCAGCTGGAGCAAGTTGCCCAATACCATGTCCAGTTGGGTTTTCAAAATCTCCAGCAGCAGTAATATCTTTGTAACAGTAGAATAAAAGATTTAATGACTGGAAATTTCAGCCAGAAATACAAAGTTAAAACATTAAAAAAAAAAGCTTCAGTTTTGCCTGTGGACGTAACCTCTTTTGCTCTATGAGCCCAGCTGAGCCTCACTGAATTTGCTTAATTCAGACACTGGATAGTTCTCACCAAAGCTGCTCTTGTCATCTTAATTCACACAAGTACTTCTGATGACCAGATGCTAAGGAGTTGTAAAAGTGCCTTCCCTTCAACAATTAAAAGGAAAGACCTTTGGAGCAATGTGTCATAAGACTAAAATGTTGTTGTTATTAGAAATACAGATTAAAAGAGAATGATTAGTAGTATTTTAAGAGTGGTGTATTGGCGTAAAAAATTAAAGTGTTACTGCACTTGTCAGGGAGGTGCAGCTGAGGTAGCTGTGCATGAACCAGCTCAGGTGGGTTTATACCATGCCTCAGGGTCGGGGTTCAAGTAAAGTCAGCCCGAAGGGTGTGCCCAGCCACAGGCACCAGCGCTGTCGGTGCCTCCTCGGCTGCAGCGTGGGGTGGGCAGGTAGTGGTGGCATCTAAGGGAACTGCAACTAGTTCAGAGCACTGCACCATGTTTCCTCAGCCCCAAAACTATGTCATACTGTACATAGCAGCCCGTCCCACTCCCTGCATGAGCTTCTTTTAGCAATTTGAAGTGGATCTAAGGTCTCTGCCTTTATCTGTAAGGTGTGCTGCATGGCCTGGGTCCAAGAGCTAAATATTTGTTCAGCATTCCAGAAGACCATAGCTGATAGGTCCTTTCCTCTGGTATTACAAGGCTCTCTGCCGGAGCTCTAACACGTAGTTGGCTGGAGTATGATCTTCCAAAGGAAATGAAGTCAAAACCTGTAGGGTGAACTTCCCCGTGAACTACTGCTATTACAGATGCTACTATTATCTTCTTATACTGGAAAGACTATTTCTTTGTGATTGCCACCTTAAACATTAAACATCTATAAACTCTCCACCTTCTCCTGTACTGTAGGCTCAGTCTTGCAAGTAAATCAGTCAAGCTGCTCCCAGACCTGGAGGCGGTACATCCGCACAGCACTCCTTATGCAGGCATAGCAGTTCATTAGTGCTAGCTCAGGTGGCTTTGTGTGCTGGGAACTGCACACTATAGCTGTGTCCTTGGATGCCGTGGTGCCCCGTCATTACAGGACAGAGTCTTTACTTGCTGAATGGTAAATCCCAATCGCGTGTGCTTGATAATACTATGTTAGTGGATAGTTTAGGCTTTCAAACAGCGGTTTTAATGGCAATCGGTCATGTAGTAGTGAAATACAAGAGTATTTCAGTCAAGAACGTTTAAGAGGTATGCACTAGTATTGCTGCTGATTTTGTTCACTACAGTGTAAATCAAATGAAAGGGATCAATGAGGTCCAAAACAAAGTAGAGGAAGGGTGGAGAAAAATAAGGTGTTGTTTGATAAGTATAGACTTTACATCTAGATACACACAAGAGAAAAAAGAGTATGGCTAATCCAATTTTACTTACGTTTGATTCCAGTTAATTTCAGAGGAGTTTGTGAGGCTAGTATATGTCAAATATCAGGTCTGTTTCATATCATTACAGAAGGATAGTCTTGATGGGAGCAAAAGGACGGGGAATGATCTCATGGAAGCAGTCATTGCATGGGTTGGTATTGGAATAATATACAAAATGGATTTGTTTTGAGATGAGGAGCAAAAAATTACATCAGTGGAGTATTTCAGAACCTGCCAGCTGCATTTGAGGTGGCTGATCAGACAGTAGCAACAGCTCATTTCCAAACTGTAGCCAGCCTACTCCTATGGCTTCTGGCACACACCAATACCTTTCAAAAGTAGTCTTGCATGAGTCTCTTCCCCAGGAATATGCTTTCCCAATGCTTATCTCAACATGTCTTTGTTTAAAAGTTGTATATATCTGGGAATAACTTGTACCAGGGCCCCTAATTAATGGCTTTAGATTTAACTATAAAGAAAGTCCTTTGATTAGAAGAGAATTGCTGCTCCCTCTCTTTGTTAAGATATGACTGATATGTTCTTTGTTTATCTACCTGAAGGGATTAAACAAAGCATGTACAAGACAAACAAATCTTTACTAGGATTTGATACAAAAGACCTTTTCTGAAGCACAATTGCAGCACAGCAATTTTAATTAGTTTTCACAAATGCTTCCAATTAACACCCAGAGTGTTTACTTTTTAGCTACAGAGAAGACTCACTCACATAGCAAATAAAATAAAAAAAAAAGTCTGACTAGTTTTCATGTGCAGCTTAGCAAAAGACTGAGTACCTTCTTGAGACTTGGTGATCTTCTTGGGTTTCAGAAGGTTATTTGCTTTTGCTGTATAGCAGGTTTGGTTTTTTTTTTGTACTTCTGGATGGTCTAACAGAGGAAAAAGCCAGCTGCCAACTTTTTAAAAGAGATGTTATGAAACCTACTAGCTCTCTGTGTTTTAATTGTTTTAATCACCCTAATTTGTCTGTGATGAAAGGTGGGAACATTGACTAGTCTCCAGTTTGCAGTATTTGAACTGTGACCACTTCTTGTTTACCTCTTCAAGCATTTTGTCTCTCTACGTTTATGAGATTCACTGGAGTTTCTTATTTTCCTGGTTTGAATTCCCTAATTGGAATTGCAGCACGTGCTCAGGTTCCCATTCCTCATGTGAACTGCAAATGTAGCTCTGGCAGCAGACCCTGCTGGTTCCTTTGACAACAGCTTTGCACATAGCTCTTCTGAGGAGCATGTAAACCTCTTCAGTGGAAATATTGTGCAGAATGCAAGGGGTCAAGGACTGTATAAAGCTGGGTCACTTTGCTATCCAATGGCAAAGATTTGCATGATAGCACGTAGGGTGTAATTATACCCCAACTTTAGTAAGCAGACATGTTACATAGATTGCTTTGTGCTTTATAGATTGAAGTAGCAGCTAGGCAGTGCTAGTAGGGCAGTAAGCATCAAGGCAGCACTCTGGTTTGGTCAGACAAAATGTAACCTGCTGGTTCATGTCATGGATGACGTGATGGTCTTGGGATCAAGGCAGAGTGCAAAATGTCCATGTTATTTTGATCTGTCTTGCCTTCTCCCAATGAGGCATGGTGACTATAACTGTAAATTGTAATCTTCAGTGTTGGTAACAGAGAGTGAGAACCTGGGAAAATGCATTAGGCTGGCTGGCTGTGTGATGTGCATGTACGTTTATTAGTCTGACTCACAAAACATCACAGAACTTTTATATTAACTGACAGTTTGTTTATACTACTTAACTCTTACCATCACAGGTAGCACAGCCTTGTTTGCTATGTAGAGTGCAATGTTCACATTTGTAGCTTCTCATTTTGAAGCAAATTTAGAAAGGGGGGTGATATGAGACCCTTGAGGATGGAAGAGTCACATGTCTGGTGGAGCTTTTTCTATTCAGCTTTCTAACAGACCCATGTCTGAGGCCTTTTGAGCTTTGGAAAGATCACCAAAATTTCTGTGGAATAAATTCTGGTCAGTATTTTAAAGATCTAGATATTATAACTCTGAGTTTACTACCTTCTGGAGCAATCTCCTCCTGCAACACAATATTAATAATCATATAGCTGTATAATAACCCTCTAAGGTTAACTAAGATGAATGCCGTACAGGAAAATGAAAGCATTACCCAGTTGTCAAGTGGTTTTCAATTCAATATATTGCAATATGCAGACAAGGTAGAAACGTAATGTTCATAGTTGAACAGAATTTAATCATGGAATTTCATTATGAGATTTAGCTGTGCAAGAAGCATTCTTTTGAAGATGCTAAAGTCAGCCAGTAACTATTCTGAAAAACGTGGATATACTGCAAATCAAATTCGAATCATTGCAAATCAAAACCCAGTCCAAGGAAATTAGCCTGTATCTGTGCAAAATCATTATTCACAATGAAAGGTCAAATGGTACACTGGAAGAATTGGGTAGGAGGTGATAGTTTCAAGCCTTTGAATCACTATAATAAATAGAGTCTGGTAGGTTTATGGTGCTACAGACCACATCACAGCTAAGTGAGATATAGACAGTACTTAGTGCTAACAGTCCTTCATAAAAAAGATCTCCTAGAAAAGACTATAAAATTTCCAAGCAATATTTTATATAAATGTCAGGATTCAGAAGTTTAATGTGTATAAGAAATAATAACGTCAGTAAAGATTATGCTGGGAGCTCTTCATGAAGACATTTAAAATTTACTGCATTTATTGAAAAAATGAAGCTATGTGAAAAGTGTGGTAGGGGAGGGCCTGGATACAAATGCCTGTGTGTGTAGTTTTCCACATGAACAGTAAGTTTGACCCATCCTGAGTTGCCCTTACTGGGCAGAGGCTGATGGCCCCTGAGGTTCTCTCTGCTTTGACCATAGGTGTTAAAGCACTACTTTAGAAGGTAAATTTTGAAGAAAAGAGCTAAAATAAAATGACACAAAATAATGAGAAACGATACAAACTAAAATTAATATAATGTAATCTTTATCAGAACACAAACGATGAGCAAACCTGTTGTAATGTATCTAAATATTAGTAAGAGAAATTGTAATTCAAGACTATTCTACTGGACTCTTGTTTGCCTAATACTCAGTGGAAAAAAAAAAAAGTTAGAAGCTGTTTAAATGATATTACCTTCCTCTGTGGAAATATTCTTTAGTGATATCTCACAAGATTTAAGTCACATCAGTCCCCAGTTCTTGCTTTTGATTCAGTCCATTTTCTGTGACCATTATCCTTAGCATCTCAGGAGCTGCTGCTCTTGGCAGTGTTGGGTGTTGATGCGTGACTGATTCTGAGGGAGGACCACTATCTGCTGAATCCCAGGCAGCAGACCCAGAAGTGCTGTGCATTTCCTTGTGGATTTCTCAGCCAGCGCCAACCAGCTCTTCTTGGCTGACAAGATGAGAACTTGAACTGGTAGCCCAGCCTGCTTCCTGTGGTTCGGAGCAGGTGCTGTCCTACCCTGGTAGTTCCAGCCATCTGCAGTGAAAAGCACAAACCTGGAGCAGCCCAGTCACCTGAGCCTCTGGCTGCTCACTCCAGGAAGGAGTGCTGGTATCGATGGAATTCTGTCCTATCTCAGCACAGCGAAAAGACACTTTTACTGCTTATAACATCAAAAATGTTGATGCTACTGCTGGTTGTTTCTGGGGAGCAGGAAAGGCAAGGCTGGTGTGTGTTCTTCTATGTGCATGTTTTATGCAAGCAAGGCTTCCACCCTGCTAGGAGGCATACTAATAGCCAGATTAACATACTTTAATTTTAAAATAACATACTCCCAATTAAGCAGGATTTAATCAGATCTTTCCCAGACTGCAGTAGGGTGCTAGTAACAATGCTGTTCCTGTATTGTGAATTGAAAAGGTATTACGAATTTTAGTTACAAGGTAATGCCTGGATTATTTTTAGTGCCTTGCCTTTTTTTTTTCCAGAAAACATAAGGATTGTTGCTACTGTCCCTCACATATTTCTGCTGCAAAAAGGCAGGACACGAAGTACAATTGTAATATAACGATTAACCCCCAAACATTTCTTTAAAACTAATGGATAGAAAATTATTGGATGCCTACAGAGAAATTTTCTATAATAGCTGATGAAAGCCTTGGAATAATTTGTTGCGTGCTGATGTATTTCATCTAAAGATACAAATTGTATGCTATTGTGTTCTGTTAAGTCTTGGAGCTTGGGATTTTTAGGAAGCAGTGGATGATAATCTATTATAATAAGCAGTCCTTTACTTGGAGATCATATATGCCAGATTTAGAGGTTTTCCATAGCTACCAAATGGCACGGTCCCAGCACTGTGTTACTCCTAGGGAGTAACCAAATATGCTGAGAAAGAAGCAAGCCAGAATTTGTTGCTTTAATTTGGAAATGTACATAGTTGATTCTTCCAAAAAGGCAGCTTCTGTCTTTAGATAGAAACAAATCCTGCAGCTCTTATGGTATTCAAAACAAAATAATTTCTGATTTGAATGGGTGCTTTGTGGGAATAACAGCTATTTGGATTTTGTCCATGTTTTTAGGAAGTTTCAAAAAGGAGAAGCTGTAACTTTTAAGTTAGTCAAATTATGAGAATTAAAACCCATGACTTAAATAGCACAGGAGATACCTACCAGATTGTCCCAAATGAACCTAGCAGTGGTCTGTGAAGAGACATTCCCTCTATGATTGCAGTGGAAATGCACACTGAATGGTTTTCTTTGCTTGCTTGGTATGTGATGAGATAGGTCCTGCTCTTTATGACAGGTTGGCAGACTGATGGATGTGTGATGTAATACATTGTGTTCAGCAGAATTTTTGCAAGACTGTAGGGTATAATACAAGGATACATGAGAGCTGGCTTTTACAAGGGCTAATTATAACTTGCACTTGCTACGCAGTCATGTATGATGATGCATCCTGGACATGTAACAGTTTTTTCTGAGAAGTTCTCATTGACTTCAGTGATATCAGTACTTCACTCTGTAAAGTTTTTGCTTGCAAGTGGTATTTCCAATGTATTCTTGTTTGCATTGCCAGCAACCTATTAGCCATTAGAATAATGAATAAAAATTTGCTCATATTGGTATAATTTGCTATTCTTTTTTTCTTCTGCCTGTTGACAGAAACATCTTGTGTGAATGTAGCTCCGCTGATGTGAAAACAAATCCTTTTCATGAACTAATCCCTTGAAAAGAGCCCTCCTGCCCAGGCAGGCTGTATTTCTCCTTGCTGTACTGGGCACTGTATTGCTATTGCTGTGGTGAATTGCATTCTTCTGCCAGTGGCAATCCACCTTTGGAAGGAGAAGATAATAGCAGGTCACACACAACATGATCACAGGTAGTCAAGAAATAGAGCTTTCTGACCTGGAATATGGACAGAACATTCTGCATCTAATGTGTAAATGTTGTCACGTAGAGTAAGAATCAGTCATTCAGAAGAAAAGCTGGTAACTCTACATTTGGATGTAGTTAAAAAAATTGCACCACAGAATTGGTTTTGTTTTATTTTCCTTAACTGCAGTTTAGTTTTTAGAGTGAGATCTCAAAGGAGAAATAATGTGATTGCTGTCCTGACCTTCAAGGACACTCTCACAGTATCATCAGGTTTGGTGCATGCTAACGACTGGCTTGCTCCCAAGGAAGCAATTCCGTTCAATGAGTATAAAGTCGGATTATAATTTCTGATAGAAAATAAGATTTTCATAAAAACCAATGTGGCATGCATGGCTAAGTCCTATTTATTATAACCAAAACCTATCTTTTAATGATCTCTGTCATTCTTTTAAATAACTGTTTAATAGTGAATGTTACTTAAGGCTTGGATTGCAGAGGTCCCTTCCAACCAGAAAACTTTCTGTTTCCTCTGCCTTTATAGTCCTGTTCTCAGTGTCCTTGCTGTTAGAGAGAGGTTTGATACAGAAAGCAGCTCTGTTCCATACATTTCTAACTGCATATTTGCATATTCCATTTTTAATGCAACTTAGATGACTGATTTCCTCTGAATCCACTCCAGAAATAAAGTAGTTACACTTGGACTGTTGTGCTTTAATTGGCAGTTTCCTTTTCCTTATGAATCTGTTATCATAACATAACTGCCACGCTGTTTCTTGGACTCATGATTATTTATCAAGTTTACAGTACAGCAAGTAGCTTGCTGCGTCTTATGGTTATAGAAATACAGACTATTTCTAATGTGCTCTTTAAATTGTATTTTTCCAGATTTATGCAGTCTTCTCTGGCTCTGTTCAAGCATTTAGTTTCTTTTTTTCTGAATAGTGATTTTTCTGTTCCATACACATCTAAGAAATAGATTAGAATGAAATACTGTATATTGAAAAAAAAAAAAAAGCTGCTTAGATTACTGGAAACAGCTGCTATCCAGCTGGGACTAGAATGCATTTCTCAGACACTTCTCTATAACATTTAAAGGTCATTTTACAAATGAATCCAGGAACACCAAGAAATGAAATTATGGACTTTGAATTTTGGCAGTGGTTATTTCATCAGTGTATTGTATTCACTGTGTCACCTCTAATGTACAGTCTCGGTGCATGTGTACTTCTCATTTCATGGTCCCTTTCTAAAACTATAGTATCCAAGTAAACATCAGAAGTTGTTCTTGCATCAGATGTGATACGACTAGCTGATTTCAGTGATAGTGCTTGTTTCTGATCAGATTTAACCATTGTTGTGATCACATTATTGTAGTCATAATATACCCAGTAACAGTCCGTAATTGGGAAGCAGTCATACAAGTGAATAGTGTTCTTGGGGAGATTAATGCAGGCATCCATCAATCAGTAAACTGAGTGGAACAATTAAGATTATATAATTACAGGTCTGTGCTTAAAGATATTTTGACTATTTAAACACCCTTGTATTGAAAGGATTCTAGGTACTGCCATGAAGAGATACACAGCAGCCTCTGTAACCCTTGCTTTGTTGTTTGTATGGTAGTTGGTAACAATTGGCAGGGCTTGGAAAATCCCCATTCTACTTTTAGCTTGTGTTTGCATGTTTGATGGTATGTGCACACACCCCCCCAACTGAGTTTTACTGTCAGTTGTGAACTTTCTAATTTAGGAATATTGTAATGTAAGACAAGACACTTTGTGCTTGTTTTCATTAGTCCTGCCTTGCTGCATACACTTAAATTCATTAAAGAGCTCAAAGGAACGTTCACCTGAGAGCAGAATTATTTTCTTTTCCTTGCTTGATGTTAGCATTTACCCTTAGTAAACTCTACTCTGCACTCAGACTTAAGGATGTGAGTCTCTCTCATTGTTAGGGAAATGGAAGAGCCATGTTTAATTTCTTTGTTGCAATGCATTTCTGTTGACATTAACAAGAGCTCTGGATATCAGCTGCCTCTCAATCCTGACCCAGTGATATGGATGAGGTCTTGCAGCAGCACAGAGTTCTCTGGGCTCCATATGGGCCACTGTAGAATCACAGTCTCAGTGAAATCATGCAGAGTTAATGCGCTGCCCTGGAATTTGGGAGACCCAGGATCTATTCCTCCCCTTCTGCAAGTTCTAGTGTGACCTTGCAGGTTCATCTGGCTTCTCAATTTCTCTCTCTGTTTTGCGAAGTGTTGCAAGAGTGTGGGCTCATTGATACATAGAACAGGATGCACCTTAGGACAGAAACTGAGTACTGTCTTTGAACAGTATTAAATAAATAATAAAAGGGAAATAAAAGAGATTTACAGCCCTTATTATAAAGATATTACTGCAAGAGAATAGTACTAACAAAAAGTAACAGATGTAATATTTCTTTCTCCAGTATTCGCCTCCTCCATAACATGATGTTCAGCTGCCAGTTTCAAAAGACTATTTCCATTGTTCTTCCCATACTATTGGGATTTATAAAGATGCAGCAATATTTCTAGGTAGGACTTAATGATCTGGAGGGTGGTATCCCACTTTCATGGCTGGGATTTGAACTGTTTGTGTATAGCGGCTGAGAGGGGAAATGTGTATTTTTTCTGCCTTTATTGTGGGAGAAGGGTGCTGTTCATGTGCTAGACTAAAGAAATCCTTGGTTTGTAGTCCGAGGTGTGAGCTGGAATAAATTGTAGTAGGCCTCATTTATCTTAATAGACCTGGGGAGGTTTGACAGCAGCTGAGACTTTGGATTGCTGAATGCAAAGGTTGTGACTGTGAAAGTTCATTACGCTATCTGCTTTACACGTGGATAGCCTGAACTTCTGAGATTAGATTATGCATCTCTGTCAACAATACACGTTAGGTATAGTAATGGAGGAAA
Source organism: Tringa tobata (assembly GCA_033628505.1). Taxonomy (NCBI): domain Eukaryota; kingdom Metazoa; phylum Chordata; class Aves; order Charadriiformes; family Scolopacidae; genus Tringa; species Tringa tobata. The sequence continues at coordinate 19,430,743 of JAHREE010000118.1, read as the reverse complement.
AAGACAAAACTGCTTTTTTGTTTTTGCGGTCTGTCCAAATCAATTCCTTGCATCACGTTGGTAATTTCCCTTGGGTGGTTTATCTATTACCAGATAACATGAGGTTATTAAATACGTGTGCACAGCAGGCCCTCCTTATCTGTTTGTGCATTGTTGCCCTTCGTTGCAAACATTCTATATACACATGTGCATTACAAATGACATGCCTCTATCTGGTTATAAATATTTTCCATTTGGAATTATCTGCTTCTGCTACAGAGATGAGAGGTGATCACTTGAGCATGAAGGATAAGGGGCCAGAGGAAAGGGAAATAAAAATTATGAAGCACTGAGCTGCATAAGAAGTAAGCAACATAATCTGATGTACAAGCCTGTTAGATGAAGTGCAGCAAAACAAGTTCTTCTTACATGCCTAGCTGCTGCCATGAATTCAGGTTGTATACCTACAGAGTGACTGAGAGGGAAGAGACATGGATTTTTTGCAACAAACCAGGTATAGCAGGCTTGCTTTATTTGCTGGAAAGAAAGTTAGCTATGTTAATATATTCTGCTTTTCTAAAGGCTACAAGATTCTTACTGGAAGAGTGGAAAAACAGCTTTTCCTGTTCCTAAGACTTTGGGTCACAAATAGTAAGATGAAGAAGATGGAAAAATCTCGGTTTAAAATTAATTGGTTTGTGTGAATTCTGTCTTTTTGCCAATTTACTTGCCTTTCCTGCAGAAGCAAGATGTACTACGTAAGAAGTTCCTAGTTTGGCAGCAGCTCTCCTGGTGTACTGACTTGTGCTCTGCCAGTTGGCTATTCTGCCTTGGAGCAAGGCAGTGGATCCGTTCTGACCTCCTGCACAGGGCCTTCAGGGATCCTTGCCAGGAGCAAACTGACCAGTGGTCTCTTGGCTCCGAGACAGGCAGTAGCTCCACTGTATTCCTGCAGCTGCTGCAATGATTTGTCTTTAAAAGCATCCGTTATCATCCAAGAAAATACCTAACGTTGTTCTTTACCTGGGGACCAGAGCGTGCCTTCTAGGCAGCTCAATGAACGCACAAAGCTAGAGCATAAAAATAATGAATTGGCAGGATTTTACGCTTTTCATACAATGTGGCTATCCACAGTTTCTGGCACAGGGCAGGACAATTGTTATGCGTTGAAGCATATTTTATTTCCCTTCACATTCAAAGAAGCTATGTTAAGGAGGGACATGGTAATTCCCGGGCCTTTGACATAGAAATAAATGTTTCCCTAAAGGTAAAAGCACAAGGCTTGCAGGGATGGCAATAACATCCAGCGTGCATTCTGCTGCACTGACATCAATGGGGACTTTTAGATTTCGGAAAGTTCATAGAATTATGAGAGCTTTCATTTATTTATTGTTTTAGCTCCGTTGGCAAACTTACAGCTAAGAAGAGTTTTAAAAAGTCAGTCAAATGCATCTGTCTCAGCAAAGCAGGAGTGTCAGACTTTACAAATGCAATTGTTCTGAGAGATTTGAGGACTCATTTAAGTACTTAGCATGGGATTACATTAAAGCATGAAAGTTACTGAAAGTGAAGCTTAATTACCTGTTCTTTAAACTACTTCTCTATGAATATGAGGGAGTAATTTGTTATTTATGACAGCATGTTTTTGTATCAATAACTTCAAAATTTGAAGTTTGGGGACAGATCCACAGCTGCTGTAGGACACTAGAGTCCCATGGGGCAAAGGCACCTTGCATCATTGAGCATCTAGCCTGATAACTTGCAATTTGGGGAGGGTAGAGGCATCCAAATTGTAGGCCAGTTACGTGTGACTGGATGAAGAGCATAATCTATAGATGATTTTCCTTCTGCAAAACTCCTTGGAGCATATGTGAGAAATCTTTTCCATATTGTATTGTCTGCCACGACTTCTCAGCATCTGAAGAGGAGGTGGTCCAGATTGCCCCTCTGAGCTAGGACTGGCCACTCACATAAGCCAAACAAGTTGCAGTGCTGCAAGGAGAGCAGTTGCATTTCCAGGGCTTCTCTCAAGTCACCGTTCTCTCAGACCGTATCCTGAAAGGAAGATGGCTTGTTGAAGGAATTTTCATCAACTAAACCATCCCTTCACATACAATCTCTGTAGCTGTGGGATGGCTGACATCTTCTGACTCCTTATGCTCCCTGCCTCCATCCTGCCCTGCTTCTGCCCTTTCCTATGAAGGCAAAGTTGCATGAATTCATTAGCACTGCTTTGTTGTGCTGAATATGGAAACTTGGCAGACGAAATCTTTGTGGATTTGTTAAAAGCAAACAAGCAAACTCTTAGAAGTATTAGAACTTATTTATGTTAATATTGAATATAATTATGGCACATTAATTATGTTTTCTACATTTATGAGGAGCGTTGGGCTATGCTTTCCAGACATCTGTACTGTATAGAGACAGGTGGTAGAGTGCAACATTACCAAGTGCCAGATCAGTACCATTTTCCCATTCTGTAGATGGCTGCTCTTTCTCTCCAGTCGTAGATACTCATTCAGCTTAGTCAAATCGAGTCCTTATTTGAGAGATTCTGCACTGAAAGGCAAACACATTTATCTTTATAAGCCTGTTTGTTTCCATAATTAGAAACCAAATCAACAGTGTATTGAAGATGACACATTTGCTCATTCCCTTTCTTCTCCCTATGGTGGCATAAAGCAGTGAAGCACAATAATTAATGAAAAAGACTGTTTATTATTCAGGCAATGTGTCTGAAGTGGAAAAAAGCAGAGCGTGTGTTAAAAATATAATGCTGAAGACCATCAGTGCCATCACAAAGCGTATCAGTTCTAGGGAGTGAGTCCCATCATTCAGTCCAGTAGGGCAGGGTGCTCTAAAACTGTCAAAGACACATTGAACTCAGATTTCTCATATAAAACCCAGGAAAACATGGAATGCATGAAAAAATCCTGACTTAAGTATCCTGCTCGGGCATCTTTAGTGGTCTTCCCAAAATAGTGACTTTTTTGGCTTCATTTACATGACTGCTGTGTCCTGAGGCTGAGTGAAAAATGATACATTTTGTTAGTAGACTTATCTTTTCTTCTGGGAGAGTCTGCCCAATAGGTTTTGGAAGACAAGGGGTGCAAAAAATGCTCTGCTCAGCACTCTGCCTTTGCAAAGGAAGGCTAATCTGTTTTAAATAACAAAGGCCAGAAAATGCCAAACTGCAAGATACTGCTTTGTCTGCTGTGGACATGCTACAGAGTAAGTCACTGCTTGTGGGCCAGTATTGAAGATTATGTAAAACACAGCACTTTTCTCCGCCTCCTGAGGCGGATAATGAAGTCCAGGAAAGGATTCCTCCATACTCATTGATCATGGGTAAGCCTGCAAAGTACCCCTGAGACTTCTTCAGGCCACTTCATTTGCAAAAAGCTGCAGCGTAACCAGAAATATAGAAGTATGTGCTGCCTAGTAAATGTCACAGCTATAATGTGCAGCTGAAGTCATGTTGGTGGCAAGCTAAGATTGAGGTTCTGTTCCGTTTCCACCTATTTCCATGCTACACCTAGCTATGAGAAAGATTTGGTGTTTACTTAAGCTTATAAAGTCTCATTAGGAAAAGTATATGACAGGAGTAAGAATAGCCCACTTACTAAAAAACGAAGGTGATTGAGAGAACAGCGACTCTATCAAGGATTCTGATTTTCAATTCCTTGACTGAAGTCCGCTTTCCTTTTATGTACTTTATGCTCAAAGGTGATGCAGCATTGTTGTGGCAAATAAAGCTTCCTGGTATTGCAAAGCTATGAACAGCCACTTACACTGAGAACAAAGCTTTGATCTTCGTGTTTTGATATTCACCCTCCACAATGTTAAATTTTGGGAATAGACAACTGGTTTGCACTCTTTTTAGATGGGCACAATTTCAGTAACATAAATGTCATCTTCTGAATTTAAAGTGCTGTTAAGGTTGTTTTGGTAGTTTTGTGCTTGCTATAAATCTGTGTGTTAGGGGATGAACAGTACAAATATGTGGCTTTGCACAAGCGTGATAGAAAACCTGAATATGACTTTTTGACTTGATAAGGGGAAAAAAGTGTATTGCTCAGTGCGCAGCAAATATAATACAAAGTAGAATAGTGCTCTGTGCTATGCGTGTGAATGCCTTATGTTGTTTATTCAAGGCGATGCAGTCATAGATAAACAATTTGAATAGATTTTGACAATAAAATGTGGAAAATTCTAGGAATATGAGTCCATTCCTAAAATATAGCTGCAGTTTAAGGGCTATGATGGACATCCTGATCAGTTTATTTCTTTGTAATTCTTGTTCTTTATGAAAAACTGTAAGTATCAGCACTTTTCTTTGGTTTTCTCTGTCTTCCATGCAGAGAGTTAGTTTGCTCAAAGGCACGTGGCATGCGCAGTCCTGCAATATCAGTGGAATCAGCTGTAAGAACATTGTGCCTGGTGGCCATATGACAGTCTTTACAAAGAGGGGTAAATTTAAGGATTCTTTGTACTTGACCGTCTTGTCCTTTACTCCATATCCTTGGAGAAGTAGGTCCACTAAGATCATATGGGTTGTAACAGTCTTTAGGATTGAGGACCTCTGGTGAAACAGCTCTGTTCTGCTTTGTCAGCCTAAGGCTGACACCCTTTCCAAGGACATTTAATGTGGCTAATAAAGTGTGCTTGCTTTTCATTGACTGTTGCATTAACCATTCTAGCGTGCACGTTGTCCAGACCTGTTTGAGATGACCAGTTCCCAGAGTGGTTGGCTTATCATGTTGAGAAGCTACCTGGGCTAAACGCAGAAATATCCCCCTTGATACGTTGCTAGGAACAGGTTGCACCACTAATGCCAGCAAAACAATGAAAGAAAAGGTCTCATTGGTTAGGTTTTAAAGAAAAATCTTGTTGGATTTTATTGGGAAGCAATTTGTGCCAGCCAGCATAACAGAATCCTACCAACACTGCTGACCACTGGGTGCTGCTCCTTCCTCCACTGGGCTCTGGTGCCATCCCATGTCTGATGTGACTTCCTCTCAGCTCACTGCCCCAGGGCCACAGGTACTGGCCAAATGCAGGGAAAAACAGAACTGCTGCTCTCTAGAGTTTAGAGTCTAAATAGACTGAAAAGAATGGGAATTGATTATGGAGAAGTTACTTGCTTGCTCAGGATTTCACAGAAAGGACTAGGCGCCATTGAGCTTTTAGTACAGATTTGATGATATCCAGTTCAGCATCATAACCAAGGAGCATTATTCTGCATCACAGCAAGACATTCCTGGATTTGTGGAGGGATTAGGAAGAAAGGGAACTTAATAACACTAAGGGAATTCTGAGTGGTACCATAACATAAATACAACATAGGAATAATTGTGAATAGTGTTTTCAGTTAGTAAAAATAGTGAACAGGATATTTCGGCTCTACCTATTGGATTTTCTCTTGTAATGGTCTTTAAACCAGAGATATGATAGCTGTTGATTAAAAAGTGATCATATTTTAATTAGGAATGATTCTTCTCCAGTACTTCCATTGGTCTTTGTTCTCCTGAGAAGAGAACAGAAATCATGGAACTTTACAGTAGAGATAAAAAAGAGCTGTCAAAGTTTAGAAAGAGAAATGGAAAAAAGAGAAAGAGTTCATTTTATTCTTACCTTTTTTTTTCTTGAAATATTGATTAAAAAAGTTCATGGACAATACTTGGGCATATTTTTCTGGAAATATAAGATAGTTACCTTGTTTGTTGCTGCAGTAACATAATATGCACTTATGTAGCTATGATACTTTGTGATTGAGTGCTTTATTTTGTGGCATGTTAAACAGTGGCAGGCTTCTGATGTCAGTCATGTAGACTAAATAGTTACACTTGGAATTTTTTATTACTGTATAATTTATGGTCCTCCTGCTTTTTTTTTTTTTGCCTCCTTTTAGGCTTGACTATTTGAGAATTCTTAGTAGTTAAATCAAAAGGGGAGCGTTTCCATGTATGAAGACTCCTGTTTTCCTGAAAGAACGGGTTTTTACATCTTGTCAAGCTGATTAACCCCTAATTCTTTCCTTTCCACAGAAGAACTCAAGGAGAAACTAAAGAAATATGTTGACGAAGTGAATGCCCGTAAACCTGGTTTCATCAAGGTGGTTCGACACAGCAAACAAGAGGGACTGATTCGATCTCGAGTTAGTGGATGGAGAGTAGCCACTGCACCAGTAGTTGCTCTCTTTGATGCCCATGTGGAATTTAATGTGGGATGGTATGTGTCTCCTTGAATTTTGCTGACCAAGGGACCTTTTCCAAACACTGTTTGTAAATTACTGAATCGTGTTTCTCTTGCATATAGAGGGTGAATTAGCATTCTGATATTTTTAATGAAGATTCAGACATGATCATGGACACGAGCATGAAAAACATTTTTGCCAGGGTAACATAATCTAGATCCATTTTTATAGTGTGAGTTACCTGCTGGCCTAATGTATTTAAACTATATTGGAAAACTGCATGTTAAAAACCTCCACTGATAATGTAGCCTTTTGCCCAGAGGGGCATTTTTATCTTCTTTTAATTAAAAAATGTTATGTTTCTTTTATATTCTGCAGTGTAAACAAAGAAGTGTCATTTTGGCACTGAGGTTGCTGCTCTGTGGAAAAGTAGCGCATAACTAAGGCCATGTGTTTTAACTTGTTCAGTCTGGATTTAATATCTCTGTTTCTTCATGAGTAACAATGGTGGTAAAAAGGCAGGAGCTTCTGTCCCTAGGATAGATCTATTATTAGCTCTGATCTTGAAGTCCTTGATAATATCGAGAGCCTGAAGTTACCATTATTTGGTTGGAAGAGTGCAAATGCTCTATGATATTCAAATACTAATTTCTTCCATTCACCGGCTAACATCAAGGTTAATAAAAGAGCATCGTAGATAAATATCGCAGTGTTTTATTTTGGGGGAGATCCGTCTCTGTCAAAATCCCACTGCAAAGCAAAGGGAGCTCTGAATGGGTAACAGCTATAGACTTTGCCATTTCTGAAATACACAGCATAAGCTGCTATTTCCATCACTGCTATGCTTCTACTGACATGATCATAACACTTTTTTTTCTTTTCTTTTCTTTTAGGGCTGAACCAGTGCTCACTAGGATAAAAGAGAACAGAAAAAGAGTAATTTCTCCATCATTTGATAACATAAAGTATGATAATTTTGAAATAGAGGAGTATCCCCTCTCAGCACAGGGGTTTGACTGGGAGCTGTGGTGCCGATATCTGAATCCTCCTAAGTCATGGTGGAAACTGGAGAACACAACTGCTCCAATAAGGTAACATGCAACTGTGACCTAGAGTAGTGTGTCACTGGCAATGCTCATTTAGATATGACAGATGGTGAGTGGTCTTAGCTATATAATAGATTTTACTGACCGTAATGTTAAATTAGTTAAGTATCCTTGAGCTGTCCACTCAGGTTTTGTCCTTGAACCCTACACCCCTGCGCATCAAGAAAACTGTTATTTTCAGTATATCTTTTCAAATAGGTTTCCTTGTTATTAGCATAGGGCAAAACACACAGTTGAAGTGAAATAGTAGACTTGAATGCCCAGCCAGCACTGCTTTCTCCAAATGCCTTGTCTGCTAATTTAGTGGTAATGGGCCAGAAACAGAATTTTCTTTACAAATGCATTATATAAACAGAACTGATCTGACAGCTGTATTCTTTATAATACTGTCACATAGCTTTACAGCTGTGTTATGCCCTAGGAGTTAATGCTGGTCTGCTGATAGTGTGTGAGCAAAGACTAGTAGATCCTTGCTTTGGTACAAACTAGCTCCGTATTTTCTCATCCTGTCTGGAGTATTGTTAGGCTGGTACAGAACAGTACCCTTATCTCAGGGGGAGGAGGAGGTGCCTCTGAATCCTCTCAGCAGCTCTGCTGAGATTCCAGGCCTTTCTTCTAGCGATGCATTCATACCAAGGAGGTCAGTGGTACCTAGACTCCAGGTCTTTGCAGAAAGAAAGTATGAAGGCTGTTTTCACACCTACAAAGCAGAACCTTAAATAGCAGTGGCAGCATGAGGGGAACATCACTACCGATCGGTTTTCATGCAGTCAATGTAAGGCGAATCTTTCATCCAGTGGTTCTGTCTTTTCAGGCAGACAACTTTTTTTAGCAATTATCAGTTTAGGTACCCTGAACTGCACTGACCCAGATACTGTTCATTAGAATAGGACTCAGCATTGGAAAGTAGGAGATAAAAATTAACAGGTTTGCTACAGACATAGGTAAAAAAGGGTGGAAATTTCCACACCATCAGAAATGGTTCTCAGTATTAATAAAGTCTGTTAACATTATGAAAATGCTTTGAAATATTCTACTCCTGAAGAGTCAAACCTTCTATATTAATTATGATGACTTCTTAAATTTAAAGTATTTAAATTCAGAATAAAGAGCAAATCTACTTTTCCATTTTACCCCAAAACTCTGTTCTATGTGAGGATTGTGGAGTGAATGTCCTTTATGAATATTGGATGTTTAGGTTTGTTCCCTAGCCCTTTCCCTGGCACCTTTTATTCAGTGCAATGCATGTATGTGTGTGCTGGATAATTAAAACAACCAAACAAAAAGCCACATGGCTTCTATCATGCCTCCAGTATGCTGCTAGAATTATAACAAAGGAAAGCAGGTACTTGGAAAAATACTTTAAAAACAACACCAAAAGCAAGAGTACTTTGTCATCAAAGAATCATTGGTTTTGAATTGGCATTAACTGCTATTTTCTTCATTAATAAATATATCAGAAACAGTCTTTAATTGTTATAAAGTGGATGCTCTAGTCCTTCAAGTTAAAGACATAAATGTATAGATTTCTGTAGAATCGTACAATTTGTGATTAACACATCCTATAATTTGTTTGAAAGCAGACATCTAATCTTATTGCATCTTGAATGTTCCCAGTAAATGCAGGGTGATTTCCCCTGTACTGCTAATTAATATTCTGTTGTTAAGAGAGTTCCTGATACCAGCATAATAGTCAGAAAAGACATTTTTATTTCTTGCTATTGTGGATTGTAAGTTAGGAGAAAACTGAAAAGGCTAAATTACTCTGTATTATCCTCCACTGCATCTTAAAAAGGTAAAATTATACTCTCTGAGCCTGAACCCTTGCATTCTTAAGATTCGCTCTGCATAGTAGAAATTGGTGAATTCAGGTCATGACATAAATAGAGCTTACTGATTTGCTAAAGCTATTGTTTAATTGTAAAGAATTGTTTAAATTCGGCTCAGAACAATGGACTAGTCTTAGAGTACACTGGCAGGAGCAAACATTTCTTGATTCTGTATTGCAATACCTGACCTGAAAATTTCCATTCAAGAAACAATCTTTCCTTTTATGTGAACTTACAGACACAAGTTTTCTTAGCTGTAGAACCTCTGGCTAAACACAAAACTGTGCATCATTGGGTATCCTTCTTAATTATTACAGGCAAGAAACCTGAGGACTTAGCAGGGACAGAGACTAGAATGGCTGGTGCCTCAGAAACAAAGTTGAGGCTCCTGGATCTAGTATTATTAGGGCTGAAATCCTACCTGTTCTGATGAAGAGACTCATTTTGAGTCTATTTTCCTTCAATGGTGCTTATTCCACAGTAGAAGCAAGAACATGAGAAGACAGAGCCAGATAAATCTGTTTAAGAGAAACCTCCCTAAGAATCTGTCTTGACACACCATTTGACACAGCAATTATAAACTACTTCTGAATAATAAAATTGTTTATATTCTATCTGTTAATTTTGGTTGTGTCTGCTTCATTTTTCCAGGAGTCCTGCATTGATTGGATGCTTCATAGTAGATAGAGAATATTTCCAAGAGATTGGCTTACTGGATGAAGGCATGGAAGTATATGGAGGCGAGAATGTAGAGCTGGGAATCAGGGTAAGGAACATAAGCAACCAACACTGGTGGCTTGAGTTTAAAATACAGCTTGTTTCTTATTGCACGGGGTGAAAAAACAGTAAAAAATGTATGGATGATGGCATGCAAAGGAGATCCACAGCTCTCAGGATTTTTTGTATTTTGAGGGGGGGGGGGGGGAGGGAAGAGCAAAAGCTGCTATATCTTTTTAAAGAATTTATCTGGGATAAGATAGAAATACAAAATTTGGTATTATTCTGTTGTTCAAGTAACAGTGCTAGAATTTGTCAGACGTGATACACAAAACTCGCTGCTTATCTATGATCTCAGTCTCAGTAAGGAGGATAGTTTCTTATAAGTGTAATGGGAAAAGCCTTTCTAGATTACTTGGTTTATTTAAATTGGGAAAATCACTGTGGAGCAAACTGGAATATATATGCTTTTATGCTGCCTTCCCTCTGGAGGGGAATTAAGATATCAATAAAGTGCCTAAGTGCACATATTTTCTTCTTTCATCGTACACTCTTCATCTGTTTATTGGATGCAGTATTGTGTGCAATTTGTATACTTCTTTCTGTATCTCTTCACAGCTAAATACCATTCTGAAAATACAGTGCTGTTCTGTTTGAGAATCTTTCAAGTTTTTGCTAAAAGAGAAATTCTTAGATAGATAGGTGGGAATGAAAAATGGTGTGATGTGTGTTAGAAAATTAAACTCTAATTCTGCTATGAAATGTTACTGGAAGATTGTGTTTTGTGCTTTATGGTTGACAGAACAAAAGCATACTGCTATACAATAGCAAAAAAAAAAGAATTCATTTTAGAAATACAGAATCCTCAGCTGGAACTGTGAGATATAACAAAGAATACTCATTTTTACTTCTTGTTTCCTGAAATTCTTTTTCTCCTACCTGTCAGAGATAAAGTGTTATTGCAGCAAGACTGAAGGGCAGATCCTCTCTCAGTTACATTAGAGCACTGTTTTAAGGAAAGGCAGAGAGAAATGCAAGACTGCTTCTTTTAATAACGCCATTCTGCTCACTGTGAGGGCCAGAGAGCTGCCTTCTGTTCCTGAAAACTGATTTTGCAGCTCAGTGTTATGATGAGTTGAAAATTAGTGTCACTTTGATTTTTCTTTTCTTTTTTCAACTGACAAAACTATTGTCTCCTTGTGAGTGTGAGGAGTTTTATCTAGTTTTTCATCATGAGATATATGCTGTCCAGTCTGCTATACTTAGCCTTGCAGAAGCTGATTGGGAAGAATACTTTGATAGACAAAACCAGAGAGACACAAATCTCTGCATAATTGAAACTTTGGAGTAGACTGGATCACTGGAATAAGGCCCTCTGATTTCCTTATGGCTTTATGTCTGTCTCCAGGGAAGCAGTGCCTGACCTACATAGAATACTTTCATCTGTAACAGATTGTAGTGTGCAAGGTAGCATAATGTATGCTGCCTCATCTAACTTTATCCTGACTTGGATCTGTGTTCCAGGCTGTATCAAAACAAATTACTCAGCTGTAATGAATAGATTTTTCAGCAGTTTATTACCAACTCTTCTCACAATTCTCAGCATATCCCAGATAATACCGGGATGAATATAAATGTACAGTGCAATATTAGAGCTTCTAGGAAGCACAGTATTATTTCTGCAGATGTTAAGCTTGAAAAAGCAAGCTCCTTCTCTCAGCCACCTGCTTCTGGCACACACCTGGGGCAGTACACTGCATCTTGGCAAAATACAGGTGGCTCCTTCAAATGTGCTCTCACATTATGGTGGGCAGCCATGTCATTCGGGTGCAGTTGTCCCTAGAGGTCCAGCTCCCAAGCGCTGCCTTTCATTTCCTGTAGATAGGGTCACGTGGAAAACTGTATTCAGCAGGTGATTTTAGGCCAGATGCTCTGTCTCTGCTGCTGAACTGCGTTTTTGTCTCTGCAGCACCAAATAGTCATCTTGTGTTGCTTTCAACTGTGAGGCATATGATGAATCACTTAATAAAGACAGTAATTGTTCTACAAAACCACATTATAATTACAGTATCAGTGCAATAAATAATGTTTCCATTTTAAAAATAATGCTCTCCAATCCCTGACTATGTATTGCTCACTGTGCTTCATCTTTCATTGCCATTTTCCTTTTTTAAGAAGTATCAAGCTTCATCTAGTAGTCTTCTGTGTTATATGCATTATCATGTAAGGGTGGAGAAGCAAACACCAAACTGACCTGGTATCCAGGCTAGGCAAGAAGTAGTATGTTGTGTATCGCATTCTCTGATATGATGGAGTTGGTAACTAATGAAATTTCTTTGATTTTTTTATCATGGCTTGAGTTTCTAGGCAAATTTCACACAGCCCGTTCCTGCTCTTTACAGTGTTTAGGCACCAGAAGTCAATTCTTTATTGGAAAATTTTATGCCGCTAAGTGCGTAAGAGTAAGCATGTACAGGAACAGGAGAGGTTACTTTCAGCTATGGAAATAGTAGCAAGAGTTAGGGTCATTTGAGCTACCTGTTTTTCTTAAACACTCTAAGTAGAGCATGGTCCTGCATCCCTATATTACTAATTTTGTTCCAGAGGGTGTAACACTACTGTGAGCCAAACTCAGATGCTGCAGCATCATGTGATGACAGGATTGGGTAAATCACCACCTCTGTGCCTATGCACAGAGTCAAAGCCTTATTCTCTATTTGCTTTGTTAGCGATTGCATCTTCAGTGATGTGAGATAAAATTTAATCTCCCAGCTGAGAAGGTTCTGAAAAGCAAAGTCTACCTATTTAGAATTTCTTTTCATTATAAGGGAGAAACCATTACTGTGTCTTCTAAAAAATCTTGAAATGGTTTGTTTTGAGCCGAACTGATGGGATATTCACTGTGCAGGGATAGGAATTAGACCCTGACAAAATGGAGACTTATCCCAGTATACTCTCCCAGGAGGTATTTTTGTCACTGCATCATCTGCACAAATATCTAGTTATTTGTGTAATGTGAGTGCAAGAAAATCCCCAACTATTGGAAACTTGTGCCTGAAGCATCCATTGTTGGTAAACCGTAACAAGCCACAGAAAACAGGTCTTTGATTAGAGGATTATCCTCTTGACTCTGATGAATTAGTTTCTCTGCTCAGCTCTACTTGTCTCTAATTTGGTGTATTATTTTAACTTCCAAGGTTTTTACTCTTGTCTGTGGCTTTGTAACAACATTTGTAAAATATTAAGCATATATTATTAAATAAATATTAATAGAGTTCTGTTGCCTTGAGCTAGAAGCTGACAGATGGGTTCAAAACATGAATGCATTTTGAATCTTAGAAGCAACACTGTATTTTCTCCTCAAGCAAATATTTTCTTGCAAATCTATTCATTTGCTCCATAAGAAAATAAAGGCAGGCTGGTTGATGCAAGATTTGACAGCATCCTTTTTGAGCAGCTCAGTCACTTTATCTGGGGTTTTTGAAAGATTCATTTACTGTGCCCCAGTGAATTCTCGAATTCACGTTAGGATGCGTAATGCGTCTTTTTGGTAGGTGTTCAGTCATTCCCAAATGAAATGTGCTTTTAAGGGACCAGATTGCATTTGGAGGGCAAGCCGGAATCACATTGCGTATCCAAGAGACCAAATAGGAACTGTGTTGGTAACTGCCTTATAGTGGAAACAAAACTGAGTGTAAGGCTGGCATTTCTCACTGTTATTTGGTCTCTGCTTCTGGGTTGTGCTTGCACAAGCAGTACTTGTAGTTACAGAGTACTATAAATCCATTCCAATCAAATAGATGCAATCAATTAGGTCCTGCATTAGATGGTTCAACTCTAATTTTCATTAGGTTTCTTAAAGGCCCATTCCAATTCCTACTGAAGTCAGCGGAAGATTTTCTATCAAGAGCAAGCCTGTAGCAATCATTTTGTCTTTTAAAGGAGCCTAAGTGTTTGGTAAAGCTTCCAAATATCTGTTACCACAAAGTTGTTTGTACCACTTCTAGGGATGCCTGAACAAATAGTCAGTGATTTGCCTTAGGTCGTGGACTAAGTCATCATCAGAGTCAAGGGAATGTAAGCCCAGGCTTTAACTTAGGGTAATTAAATATGTCACAAAGACTTTTTGTTTGCAGTTGAATTTGCGTTCCCAGGGATGTAATGGCCCTGTTAAATGGGTAAGAGGAGATTTTGTTAGAAGGTAATAGCTCTTCAAGGGAAAAGGAATGGATCTTGCTCCCACTAAATGGTATATCAAGACTTCAGTTCAGCTGACCCAGGAGGAAAATTACATTTATAGTTCAGACTTAGTATGGCACACTACTTTTATACAGTATATTGCCATAGTGAAATTAGTTGTATTTGCAGTAAAATAACATTATAATAAATATACGTGCTTCATTTCCCGTTAGTCTCGCAGTTTGTTTGTAGAACTTAGTGAAGCTGATGCTTTTTCTGTTGGTGGAGAACTAGAGGAATCCTTCTTTTCCTTGCCACTCTCTTGTTCTGTCTCACAGCACTCCAGTACTTTGGCTCTGCCAGCATAGTTGTCTGAATGGCTGCTCCATACCCACTATCTCAGAACACCTCCAGTTCAGAAGTAGACCTTTGTATTGTAACTTTTTTTTAAACTGTAGGGATAATGTTAATCAGTTTGCGAATTACTATGCTGCCTCACAAACTGTTGTGCTAGGAAAACTGAGAGGCTGATATGGGAAATGACTGGGAGGGCACGATGAAAGTGGGAGGATTTTTCAGCAAGCTGCTGTATTGTGGGACTGTTTGCGCGGGGAGTGAGCAGCGGGATGTGTCAGGTGTGCATAGTGTCTCTTTTTGGCCTTGCTGCCCAATCCCCTTTCATGGCACTCCACTGGGCAAAGTAGATCTTCCCTAAATTCCCTTCAGGAAAATGAATCTAGATGTCCCCCATTCTTGCAATTACAGCTATCATCACTGGCTGTGGTCTTAAAGTCATGTTTTTAACTTGATTTTAATAAGTAGGCCGTAGCTCTTCCCAGTAGGGAATGGTTTGCTATACAGAAAAAATCCTTAGTGTATGTTCACAGGTGCTGTTCAACGGTATTAGGTTGATGATGTGCAAAGGGAAGGGCTGAGAAATACATGAATAAGAATATTCTTAGTTGCTACTTTTAGATAACATTTAAATACTGGTTTTTAAGATAGTGATTTCTTTTTAACTTTACATTAAAGCTTTAAATTAAGAGATGTCTCTTTTGTTTTTATCCATCTTGTGAATTCAAAAGATCATTTCTAGGCTGAACTCTGCAAGAAAAAATTGTAAAGATTGACCAAATGTTACTTCTTACAAGATGCAGCCAATGCTTTTCATAGCCCGCACTTTCACCAAGTTAAAAATAATTCCTTAGCAGTGTAAATATGGCACAAGTACTTGCCTAGCACCCTGTGTAACCAGTACTGGCTTCTCAGTGTGACCAGAATTATTGCTAATTTTGTTTTGTAGAGCCCCTCACTGTGTTAACAGTCTGAATCCCAAGATGACACAGACTAAAATTGTCTATTTATAGAGTCATAATTCCAACAGAAAATAAAAAATAATAAAAACAAACAAAAAAACCCCAAAGCCTCTTTCGAGAATAAAATAAGCAAATTGTCATGCTTCCAAATGGGTGTCAGTCATCAACAGAAACTGGCTTTCTGGGGCTTGTTCTGGTTTTGTGTCAAACCTGCAGTAGAATAATTGTTTTTTCCACCGCTTTCGCCCACGAATGCCTCAGCAGGTAACCTGCAGCTACAGCATGTGCAATTATACAGACAACATTACCAGTGAATCATTTTTGTGTTTTTGCTCTTTCTGGGGAGAGAACATTTTATTAGCTGCTCCCACAGGAAAGCGAATGATTGATACAGCATCAGCTAACACGTGGCATCACTATTCCCTACAAGTAAGGAGGATGAGGCACTTGGAGATTTCTCATGGATATTTTTTCACTAGTTGTGCGTGTGTGGTGGCGCATTGCCAGCTGGGCAAGAAGATAGACATCTTGATGTTTTACGAGAGGAAATTGTTATTTATAGTGGTATAGAAAAAAGTAAAATGGTTCAAGTCAATATGCACTTACAAATCAGTGCACTCAGGCGAGATGCAAACTAATTAGTGAATTATTATAAGATAGCCTTATGTTTAATGTCTTTCTGCACTTTGAGTCGCAGCATGGTGGCAATGCTATTGTAGCTTTTGATATTACAATTCTTCATGGACTAGTCTGTAAAGATTCCGTATTTGTTTTAACGTGATACTGAGGTGAGATCTCTCTAGAGTTTATTTTCATGGAGAGTTTTTAGTACTGCAAGACTAATTTAGTGGTGTAACAAAGATTAGAGGAAGACCGGAGTGGGAGAGCAAGAGATTGTTGTGGTGTAACAGAACTGAGTAGATGACTGGGATGGATTCACCAGAATGGATCCAGCATGTTTGGGTCAAAGCTGCAAAGTCCAGATACCTTTACATTTGTCACAGCACCTTGTGTCAAAAGTCAAGTAAGCAGAAGACCAGCTTGGCTGAATAGGGAACTCCTTATTGGAGCTCAAGAGGACAAAAAAAATTGTATGATCTCTGGAAGCAAGGTCAGGCTTCACAGGAAGATCACAGAGCTTTGGTTTGTATATGCAAGGAGAAGACGCAAAGCTCAATTAGCTTTGAAACACTGGCCAGTGTTGTTTCCGATAACAAGAAGGGCTTTTTTAAGGTATGTTATTAGCAAGAGGAGGCCTAAATAAAATATTGGAAAGATACTTTTTGAAGATGATAATCTGACTAATGGGGATGACAAAAAAGCAGAGGCCTCAGTCTTTAATAATGCTGATAGACCTTGGGCTGCCTGGTACCCTAAGTGTGGAACCACAAGTGTGGAAACAGTGTCTTTCCATTTGTGGACACTGAAATTGTAAGGGACCAGCTGTATCAGCTGAATGATACCAAGTCCGTGGGGCCTGATGGGATTCATCCCAGAGTACTGAAGGATCTAGTGAATGTTATGCAGGACCCCTCTCGATCATCCACCAAAGATCGTGGGAATCTGGGGAGCTTCCTGCTGACTGGAATCTAGCCAGTGTTATTCCCATTATTCTATGAGAGAAGACTGAGGGAACTACAAACCTGTTCGTCTAACCTCAGTTCCTGGAAAAAATTATGGAGAAGGTTATACCTGGTACTATTGATAGGCATTTAAAGAATAGTGCAATCATCAGGCACGGTCAACATGGATTCACAAAGGGAAGGTCCTGCCTAGTCTACAGGCACCTACCTGCCTAGTAGGTGAAGGGAAGAAAATGGATGTAGTTTTTCTGGATTTCAGTAAGGCTGTCCCTCACAGCATCATTCTGGACAAGTTGTCCAACTGTGGGATGAGCAGGTTCATGGTACAGTGAGTGAAGAACTGGCTGAAGGGCGGAGCTGAAAGGGTTCTAGTGAATGGGGATACATCTGGCTGGCAACCAGTCACCAGTGGAGTTCCTCAGGGTTCAATTCTAGGACCAGTTCTGTTCAATATATTTATCAACGATCTGGATGCGAGAGTTGAATGCACCAATTAGCGAGGTTGCTGATGATACCGAACTGAGAGGTGCTGTTGGCTCTCTTGAGGGACAAGATGCCTATAATCCTAGATATATTGGATTTTACAAGTCCAGATGCTGAATTCTGCACCTAGAATGGAGTAATATCAGGTACAAGTATAAACGGGGAGAGGAGTGGCTGTAGAGTAGCCCTGCAGAAAGGCATCTGGGGGTGCTGGTCAACAGCAGGCTCAGTATGAGACAAGAGTGTCCCTGGCAGCCAAGTGGGCAAACCACATCCTGGGGTGTATCAAACACAGCATAACCAGCTGTGAAAAGGGCGACTGTCCCACTGTATTCAGCGTTGGTGCAGCTTCTCCTTGAGCACTGTGGGCACTTCTGGGCCCCACCTTTTAAGAAGGATGGGAAGGTCTTCAAATGTGTCCAGAGAAGGGCAACAAAACTGGTGAAAGGGCTGGAAAGAATGTCCTATGAGGAGCGGCTAAGGACTTTTGAATTTATCTTGGAGAAAAGGAGGCTGAGGGGTGACCTTACTGCTCTCCACAGCTTCCTGAGGAGATGAAGTGGAGACGGAGGTGCTGAGCAATTCTGTCTGGTGATAGGATGTGTGGGAATGGTTCAAAACTGTGACAGAGGAGGTTTAGACTGGACATTAGGAAGCATTTCTTTACTGCGAGGATGGTCAAACACTGGAACAGGTTTCCTAGAGATGTAGTCGATGCCCTATGCCCCTAATACCCTGGTTTAACCTTTGGTGAGCTGTGAATTGGACAGGCAGTTGGACTAGATGATCATTCTAGGTCCCTTCCACCTGAAAATATGCTATGCTATGCTTATGCTATGCTTATGCTATGCTGTGTTATTCTTAGCTTGGTAGTCTGGTACTGATCAAGTCTTTAGGATTAGTGCAAGTTTAACAAGATTGATCAGGCTAAGTACAGCTGTGGTTAAGGGAGAGAAAGGTAAAAACATAAAAGATGGGAAGTGCACTAAGTTGCTCCATGAATACTAAACCAGTGGTGATCTGGTAATTCGGTTTGCTGCGTTTTCGCCTTTTCAGATGAAAAGTGATTTCTTTTACTTCCTATTCATGACTTGGCAATGTAATGATTTATGTGTGTGTTATTTGCTGTGCCTAGCGATGATAGACACATTTGAAAGAGAACTGAATGAAGCTGTATGCCTTCAGTGACCCTTGAAGCATGTTATCTCCTAGTAACACACGGCATAGAGGAGTTCCTGCAATTGTAAACCAGCAACACAACATACACAGTTTAACAATACATTGTAAAAGTTTCACAGCTAATGAAGATACGTGCAAAATTAATCCCTACAGAACAAAACAATTTATAAGGTAGATAATGAAGCAATCGGCTAAAAGAGGAAGGAAACTACTGATAATCTAATATGGGAAGAATCTTTTCATGTATTAATTTTTCAATGAGGGCATTTTATAAAGGCACAATTAATGTAAAATGAGGCCTATGAGGCAATTAATGATTGCTTCAAAAGTAAGATTTAAGGGATAATTTACATTTTTAAAGTTGAGAGCATCTCTAGTTATGTTAAAGCCTTTTATTTTCTTTTAAAAAGTATTTTAGATTGTGGGGGGTGTTTTTGTAGGTTGCTTACAGTTTCAAGTTAAGATTATTAGCTTTGTTATGGAAAAAAGCTATTCCCACACACAAGTAGATACACACCTGAAAGTGTGATGGGTTTGTATGATGATAAGAAGTAGAATAGTCTTCAAAAACCTCACAGGATTTCAGTAAAACATATGAAATAATTTTTAAAAAAATCTCTCTATTCAGTCTCTGATTTCTCTATGCATACTGTTCTGAGCTGTGACTATAGGCAGTCATCTGTTGAAATTAAGTTACACCCTAATTTCCCACTGTGCAGGGCTATATGCCAGTTGCATGATTCTCTTTTCCAGCCCATTCAGCATCTAAAAGCAAGGAGTAAACCATAATCATAACTTCAGTAAGCAGTGTATTTTCTTTTTCTTCCTGTCTGCCTATATTCTGTTTTTTCTAATCCTGAGTTTATGTGACTCAGGCCAGAATTTTGTGTTTAATTCTACTATTTGGGCAGACTTCTTAAATGAGACAAAGCTGTTTAAGACCAGTGGAATAAGAAAAGCTGTGCATGGTTTCTTGCTGAACTTGAGGAAAGTTAGCTAAATCCGTCAGTACTTATTGTCACTATTGCAATTATTTAGTGAAGATTATCTGACTTCAGTAGACATATGACCTAAATAAAGATCAACGTGTTTCATCCAGTGAGTGTAGTTTCTGGGTTTACAGAGACAGATACTCAAATGTACGGGACAATCCAAAACCTTTCAGGGTGCAATCCAAACCCCACTGATTGCACATGAACATTGATTTCAGTGATCTTTGTATCTGACCAGTTTCCCTGTCCTTTCTGCAGTCACCTGTTAAAAAGGCAAAATAAAAATGCAAACCCAAGAAGATCACAGACTTAGCTCATGGTATTGAATAAAAATGGCTTATTCATACTTGCCTGTAAAGCATCAAGCTCATTATTGGTTATCAGTAATTGATTAGTAGTAATGACAAAGGTTAACAAGATTCACAAATACTGCATTAAATTGTTCCCCAAAATATATTTTAAAGATATTGGTGACTATTTGTTTGTATCCACCATAATAATTAATTCACAGTGACTATTTTTTTTTTATCTTCAGGGCATCTTAAATGAGTTCTTTAAATTTTGTCATTTGAAGACTTCACAGAAGCTAGAAATTACTTCAGCCTTTTCAGAAATCACTTAATTATTAAAAAGTTTTGTTTGCAGCCCAAATGATGGTTTTAAACAAGGTCACATGAGTTCTTGGAGAAACTGCATGATCTGTGTAAATTTAATGAATGCAGTACATGCTAATAAACCACTTAGCATCATGTAGGGTTTATTTTTTTATTAGATTAAGCTTCCACAACATGAAAAGAACATTTAGTGATTAAAGAGATAAAAAGAAACACTTTTAATGAAGAAGTGTTATATCATTTTATAATGAAGTATAAATTAAATATTCAAGAGAGGGATCAGCTTCAGAATTCTAATTGTTTGGATTACATATGCAAATTCAAATATGTTTAAATGCAATTGAAAAGGATTTACTAAGGGATGTGAATATAAAAATAAAACTAAAGAGAAATGGAGACCCTTTGTCTAATGAAACGGATTTTCTAGGTATGAATGGAATTTGCTCTAAAAAAAATTAAAACCAGATGATTCAGACATTTCTAAGGATGCGTGAGTCACCCATCTCTGCTGCATACTGAAGGCTGTGCAAATGCTGTCACTACTGCCGTCATTTTGGTGGGAAGGAAAGAGGGATGATCGCACAGTGGTATTAGGGCTTACACCTTTGCAGAATGTTTAAGCCATTTGGTGTGGTACTGCTTCTGTAGCTGCCTCTCTTGTGCCTCCCCACTGGACGGCCCAGTTCTTCCATCCTTTACTCCTTTAAAGGACTGCAAGTTGCAGCTGATCTGTTGTGCCACCACCTGTGTTCTCTCTGCAGTTTTATGTGTTCTCTGCTTTCCTGGCTCTTCCAGTGGGAAGAACATGTTCTTTCTTTGCTCTGTGGGGCTACTTTAACCTTGGTGAACATAAATTCACACCAATGTAGCCCCACAGTTATTGCTTACATGTACCTTCAGTAAATTAACAGTAAGAATTTCTTAGAGCTTGGACAAGTTCCCCACAGAAGTCATAACAACTTGAGATTTAGAAGGGAGATTGCCTCCCTGACCCCTTTTTTTTTCTCTCAAATGGATTCATGATATTCATTTAATGTTCCTATCATCTCCCACTTGCTTTGCTTACTTTAGATCATAGGCTTCAATGATTTTAGTCTTTCAGTTTTGTAAGTGGTAGAAGTTGCCTTGGCACTGCTACTGTCCCTTTACACCTTGAATTTTTAAATGGAATTTAACTACCTTTTACTAGTGATGAAGGAGCCCTTTCAAGAGGAGAAAGCCCTCTAAGCCCTTCCTGGGGCTATACCAAATATATGAACCTCCTCAGGAAATTCAAGAATAAAGAGCCCTTTCTAAGGTACTTTTGGAAAGGAGCATTGAAAACACACTGAAGTGGATTGTGAGAGCTCTTTGGAAGGGAGAATCCAGTTGGTCTGTTCTTTTTCTAAAAGACTGTTTGTTCAAACTGAACCAGCAGGACCAGAACCTCAAGAAATTGCTCCAAAGAAAAGCAAACCACGATTCCTGGGGCTCCAGCAATCATGCTGAGTGCTCCCAAAGATACACAGTCCCCTACACTTGAAAAATTTCTAAGGTCTTTGCCTTAAGGCAAAGCCTGAGACCCATTGGTACAGTTTTGTATTGAAGCTTTTACAGCATGAAATGTGAATTGCTATTTATTGTATCACAATGATGGAAACATAGGTTTTTTTGACAAGTGTACATGTATGTATAGGGGTTTGGCAGGAAATAGAGACTACTGCTATCAGTTTCCACCTCTTGGTACCATAAGCAAAACATCTTCATGGGCTACAGGAAAAGGTGCTATATTTCCTTTTAAGCATAGTTGAGGAAATTCGTCAGGTTTCTTTCTTGCAATTTGTACAAATGGCTTGTCATTAAGTATTACTGATTGCAGCGACAGTATGCTTAGAGATGTAACATTTTATTTCAAACCACTCCATGTGGTTAAAAGAAGTCTTTGAAGCTCTTAGCCTGCTGTATTTATTTATAGCCATCACATAAAATAACAGTGCTGGACAACTAGAAAGGTGCTATTCACTATGGATGAAGTCTGAATAAAGATTCCTAGTGACAGCAAAAAAAAGAGCTGTGAAATTCACAGGGAAAACATGTTTAGGCGTGAGGAATTGACCCCTCACTTCTGTTCCTGTTTCTTAAGTATAAAGGTAACCTGTTGTCTACAGGAGTTTAACTAGATGAAGAACTAACCACTCTAAAAGGCTTTGCAACTTCCCTCTGAGTTGAGTCTTTAAGAAAATATATTTCTTAGTATTAAAATATTAATTTAAAAAACCTAAAAATTGTCTTTGACCAAAAGGTGTTGATTCAGAGTAATTAATGAGTCTCTCCTGTGCACTTCTGATGTGAGATTTACACCTTTATAGATGTCTTGAAAAACCTTCCAGCCACCCACAATGGCTCCAACACAATGGCTGGGGTACTGTGAGCAAAGGAGATGGGAGGAGCTATGAGCGGTCAAATTCAAGTGAACAGTTGGTCTAAGAAGGAAAAAAATTAAAAATGGATGGGTGTTTTTGACTAAACTGCAAGAAATTCCCTTATTTCAAATATAATCAGGGGAGAATGAAAAACAAAATCAACTAACTAACACTTTCTGCAGCAATCAGTTAATCATGTCATATTGTTTAGTATTCATATATCCTGTTTGGTACAGTGTTTAATATTCAGTGTATGACTAGCAAAGCCCTTCATTCCTTGGCTGGAGATTTTGCATGTTTGGGGGAGTTCAGAGTCCAGAAGTTGAGATTCCAAGAGA
Organism: Tringa tobata; assembly: GCA_033628505.1. Lineage (NCBI taxonomy): Eukaryota > Metazoa > Chordata > Aves > Charadriiformes > Scolopacidae > Tringa > Tringa tobata. The sequence continues at coordinate 19,407,830 of JAHREE010000118.1, read as the reverse complement.
GTTTCATGCCGTTTGAAAATCCCACTTTAATGCCTACCTACATTTTCTTTCTTTGCAACTGACTTCTCCCTAAGTGCAATCAAATGCTTGGAGAAGAGTTTTCTCACCGTACTGTAATCCCACTGGCAAAGAATGCTTGTAGGAGGGAAAGGTACAATGGCTTGTCTTAGATGTGACCAGATGACCAAGTCAGGCTTGGGCTTTCTGCCCTTATAAAGTATTGCATCTGCTTTCACTCTGCGAGTGCTCTGCAAGGCTTCATAGCCTACATCTCAGGGTAGTGCTGCTTCTTTAGTGCTCTAACTGCAACCTCGGCACGCTCTGTAACTTATCATTCCTGTATCTTCAGATCATGTGTTTCTCGAGTCTTCCTCTTTAAAAAGTCATTAATTAAATGGCTTTTAATCATCTTGATATATGGAAACTACTACCATATATCTCTAGTCTGGTTTTGGTACATACTAGTCACATTTTTAGGGATTGCAGGAGATTTTTGCTTAGAAATAATAGGATTTGGTTTTGAAATTGTTTAATGCAACCTGCCTGTTCTGTCAGCATCTGTATTAACAACTCCCTCTTAACATTAAGTTTTTAAGTGAATCCATGGTTCTTGCAGAGTAATTAATTAGTCTTTGAAAACAGAACAAAGACTGACAGTGTCTGAGAGAAAGGAGTGGCCACCAGATTTAATTAATTGATGTTTATTCAGGGTAATTGTTATTTACAAAACTATATTAAAGACTGTCATCTCAGGATGTGTTTTGAAAACACATATGACTTCATTATAAAGTCAAATTAGATTTTACTGATTAATGAATCAGTGGTAAAATTATAGATGAGTCTGCTCTTCAGATTTTCAGATCCTAGAAATTTACTTGGAAATTCAGTTCATTGTAGACTGGGCTCAGCTTGCTGTCAAGATGGCATTCAGACCTAACTCTGAAAATCCCACAAAGGATTTGGTGTTCTCATGTTGGGCCTTCCCTAGTTAAAATGAGCAAAGGCTAGGCAGAGTAGGCAGCACATGCGCTGTGTGAATTATCTTGTCCTAGGCTAAGTTATGACCATCTCTATATCTTCCTTGTCTTTTATGATACTAATTTAAACAGTGTACAGTGAGTAACTCTGAAACAATTTACAGCTGGATGTCGATGCCATACTGAGAAATGGCTTGGACTGAGAGCAGGCATTGTGTGAACAAAGCGTTTAATCTTTATTAGGAAACGTAGCTGAACCATTTAGGATTAAATGTTCGACAAACTATTATTTCTGTTAGATCGTTAAACTGGATTTTCCACTTTACATAATATTTAGAAAGACAGGACACAAATGTTGTTTCCATATTATTTATTCTTGTGCAGATCAATTGCCTGTTTATTTTAAAATATTTATGATCATCTCAGTTTTGCCCTGATGTTGGTAATGGTTATGTTTATTTAATTTTACGGAGTTCCAAGTTCTGGACATGGAGACATGCTAAAGTCTTTTCAGTTCCCTTCTCAACTGTACAGTTGGTTCATGGGATTTCCAATCTTCCAGAGAGCTCTGAAAACCAAGGCTCTATCTCTTCTCCCAGCATATGCTGAATGCAATTAGGCACCAGTTCAGAAAAGGCTTTGTAAACATCCTGAATCCATGCCACATTTTCTGGTCTCAGGAGCTGCCAAATGCCTAAATGCTGTATTCAAGCCAGATGTCTAAATATATAAAATGAATGACTGAACAAAGTGCCTCCTTAGTGGAGCATATGCATATAGGACGGACAGACCTGAGGGGTCTGAGATCAGCTCCAGAACATGATGTTCTGCCAAATCCACATCCCTGGCCTCTAGGAGGGAGGTCAGAACATACTCACTCCTGGATGAGCACCCTCACTCTCATTTTTTGCTTTTTTGATATGAGTTACCAAGCCTCAGGAATCTCTGCTAGCAGTATCGTAAGGCAAACTATGTCACTTCTCAGTGACTACACCTACCTCTAGGACAGTGAGGTACTTGTTCAGCAGGATCAAACAGTTTGAGTACATCTGGGTTTTCACCTGAAAAGCACCCACTCAACCATTATGAATGTGCTGCCTTGATCTTGTTATGAAGTTTACATAATACAAGATAGACAGTAAAAGAGCTTCTATGTAGAATAATTCAAGTACTTCACTGACTGTTAAGGCTGCCAAAGTTGTTTTCTCTCTTGTTAAAAGCAGAAAGAGAGAAAATCAGAAATGAATGCAGTACTTATGATTATTTATGGACATTCCCAGCTGCAGTAGTGGACAAAACTGAAACACACTTGAGCAAGTACAGTAACCCACATTATAAATGTATTATACTTTATAAGAATAGTGTGTGTTGAAATTGTTCATAGAACATTTTCACTATGCAGTCTTAGTCTTTGTCACTCCTCAAAAGAAATAAATGTGATCCTTTCTGAGCTATGTTTAAAGCAAAGCACAAGATGCATTTATATCCTAGTCTTCCTAGAACCTGAAACTTTAGTGATCTAAAAAGTTGATTAGCTTAGTTTCCCTTTTAAATAAGGCTGGCTAGTTCAAGATTCTGAGCAGTGCGTGTATGGACTGTGCACAGTTTAGAGAAATGCCTGCAAGGCATTAAAACTTGAACCCAGACGCTATTGTTTTGGATGTTCTGTAAATAATTTTATTAATAATCTTGAGAAGAGCTAAATTGATCCAGGAAGATTGTGATGAGAGGCTACTAATAATGTAATAATTCTGTAGTAACGTTAAGTAGTAGTAATAATGCATGGTAATAACTCCTCTCACAGCTGTCTAAAAAAGCCCTCTGTATAGTCAAATAAGTCTTGAGTAGTTATTCTGCTTTGTAACAATGACAAGCATAGAAATAAAATAATTTCAGTGTATTTATGAAAGGACAGCAGTGGTACAGGGAGTTCTCACTAGCAGAATGTCTTTTTTCCTTCTAGGTGTGGCAGTGTGGAGGAAGTGTTGAGGTTCTACCTTGCTCCAGGATTGCCCACATTGAAAGAGCACATAAGCCATACACAGAAGATCTAACTGCTCATGTCCGGAGAAATGCACTAAGGGTGGCTGAAGTCTGGATGGATGAATTTAAGAGCCATGTCTATATGGCGTGGAACATACCCCAGGAGGTGAGTCGCAAAGACCAGTGTTTGCAAATTTTGGCTTTAGTTCCTACTCTGAATTTGGATTTTTCTGCTATGATTTTGTTATTTGTATACACATATGTATGTATTTATGTCTTACATATATGCATAAGATACGCCCATACATATATGTTTATATATAAAATTATATATGTAGTTTTGTCTTATTCTGGAATAATTTTTTGTCTTCAGGTTCCTTAAACATTAATTTCTTGTAAAGTTCATCAAGAAGCATCAAATCTGTATTACATCTCATTTTGAATTTTAATCTCTTATTTACCATCAGAGAGAGCTATAATTACACCAGATTTGTGAGGGGAGTTCTGCAAAAGAGCAGGGTGTTAACATCTATCAGTTCAAATGTGGGTGTATCACTCTTGAATAATTTTCACATCAGAGTAAGAGTGGCTGATAGATGTCATGACATACTGGAGAATCCAGCTGCAAGTCCCTTTTGGCCTGCTTGTCCAGATTTCTTTTCCATAGATGAGCAATGATTGGTCCATTGTATTGGAAAGATAGTGTTGGATGGCTAACTTCAGAGTTCAGTTTGACATCTGATTTTAGTTGTTCTTCTTCCGTAGTCAATGGTATTTATCTATTAACTGTTAAGAGTTCTAAGGGCTCTTAGAAAGGTGACTGTACCTATTCTGGAAAATACTCAGGATCCATGTAGAATAGGTTGTTTCCACCTAAAGGCTGGAAACCATGGCTGTAGTTGAATTTGAGGTTTGACTTACAGTGTGCAGTTCTCATCATGACAACAAAAGCAAATATTCTAGACTTAATAAATGAACTTGGGCAATTTATTTTTTCTTTACTAAAATCTCTGTAAAATCTCTCTGAGTGGGATTGTAGCTGTTCAGAGAAACTGGTTTTAGTGCCGTTTCTGGTTCAAGAAATAAAATGCTGTACTTCTCCTCCTTTAGTTTAATAAGGAAACAAGGCTAGAAATCAAAACCCAGCTAGATATATGAATGCTGATGTTGATTCAGCTACTTTCGATAGTTTCCTTCATCTCTCATGGTTAAAACTAGATAATTTTGGCAAAGTGGGGAAGTCATTGTCCTTTTTTCAGGTTGCAGAATTAGACACATAATACACCATGAAAACACCAAGGAAAAAGCCCTTTATGATCTGGTGTAGGTAAAGGACCTTACTGGAAGGTAGTCCCACGTTCACAGAATGCAAGCTACCCTTTAATGTCCCCGTTTTGAGTAATCGCACAGCAGTGCATACAAGAATAGAGACATTTCTGGAAGATAGGCTTACTTAGTTTACATCAAAACAATTTAAAATTAATTTTATTTGTGATTAACCTCATAGATTTAAATTTTGGTTTCTATTCTTTATTGCTAGTTATTTTTCTGAAGATTGGTTGATCTTCATTGATTGATCAAGTTTCAATTTTTTGACTTGCAAACATAGCATTAACACGGAACTTAGAAATTCTATTTGCTGACCAGGGTATACAGTATTATACACATATTTGCATAATATTTATCCAGATATGATGGTGGTGGTGCTTAATCTTGTGCAAAGTTGAGATTTGAATGCAATTTGGAAATCAAATTCATGGAGAATACAAAGATACATTGTCGTTACTTGGAAATTTAACAGGTAATAATAACAGTCTTGACTGTGCTGATAGGTCAGAAAAAAATAAACCTGTTATAATAAATTTTAACACTAATTTATTAAACAAAGGAAACAAATAGATTTTATTAAACAAATGAAAAATAAATGTAGTGTGTGGATTGTGCTGATTTCTTCAGGTCACAAAGTGCATCAAGGTGTTTGCACGGTAGATCTTGTACTGCCAAAACTGATTCTGTTTACAGTTTTGAAGAGGAGTAACAAGTTTTCTTACTACTTCCATCTCCAGTCATTTTCCCACCACAAATGTACTTAATCATTGCACTGAACTGCTTGAATAAATTGCAATGCAGATTATATTCTCTCATCTTCACAAAGGCTACTGCTGTCAAACTGTAGTGCAGACTTAAAAGCTGGAAATGGCAAGCGCTAAATCAGCTTTTAATAGTGGTAGCCTCTTCTGCAATGTAATGAGATGCCTCTGTTGTAGGGAGGAATCTATTACTCTGTGTATTTACGGAACCTGTAGCACAAAGAACCTTCATTTGTATTTCTCACCACTGTAGAAAACCAAATACACGTATGCCCACATACTTATTTAAAATATACTGGGAAACAGCTTAGTTTCCACAGTTGTAACACATCTGTAAAGCTTGAATCTACTCATTACCTAGTAATTGCTACAGGGTGTTCAGAGACAGCATGGCACCTTTGTGACCATCGGAAGGTTTTTCTGTCAGATAGGGTCTGTGACTTAATAGCCAGGTATATTCAAGTGTTGTTCACTCAGCTTCCATCTTTTGCCATGTGAAAAATAGGGAAGGACTTAGAAGAGTGTTGGGGCTCTGTTTTGTTCTGACAACCTGGCACATGCTCAAGTTCCCCAAATCAGTTGTGTAATTTGAAGCTGTTCTAAGCATCTTTGTGTTCGTTGCGAGAGGCCTGGTGCCAAGAATCAGGGGAAGAGCTCTGGAGCCCCAGGTTTTCCTTTTCTTTCCCAGGTTAAACTTTGCAAGCACTGAACTGATTCTAGCGCAGAAGGAAACAAGTACAAGTTTAAGGAAAGCTTCTGGCCTTTTAAGGGAAAAAAGGAAAATACAGTACAAAATTACATTCCCAAACACTGTAATTGAATCAGTCAGTATAAAGAAAACCTACATCATTAATGGGAGTCCTCTTTTATACATCAAAAGGTTAGGAGCAATGCAGTCTCTGGTTGGTGTGGAAACATCAGTAGAAAGAAGGAGTATTCAGTGTAAAGAAGCAACCTAAAAATGACTTAACGCCTGTGGGATACTTGTAATACAGACTTCCAGTAGGCAGGGGGCAGAGAGATGGTGGATGAGAAAGGCTGGGGATGGATTAGGTCAAATTTAGATACCAGTCAGGATGGCAACATTTCTGTTTCATCTTCACTTAGCTCAAAATTAGATTAAAGGCAAAATACCAAAGAGGGACAATTTTCAAATCAATCCTAGCTTCAGCCTAGGCAAAAAGGTATTGAGACATCATTATGAGAGCCATGCAGAGAGGACAGACAGATAGCATGGCCAAATCCTGTTACACAAGTGGGTAACTACAGGAGTAATTATCTGGAAGCTGATGAAATAATGCACTGGTAATGGACTGTGTAGGTAATAGAAATGTATTCAGTTATAACAGTTGGGACTTTCCGTGAAATATATGTTATTCCAAATGTTAACCATAGGACCTGTTTTTTCCATGGAAGAATTCCCAGATCTGTGAGAAGCTCTATAGCCAGATGTTTCCAAAGGTTTTAGTCTGAGAGCTAGTAATAATAAAAAGGAGTTAGACTCATTTGGCAGTGTGCTATGACTGCCCTCTTGGGATCTCTGTAGGTCGCTCTGAAGTACTGAGGGCTTTAAATGGGGATCTCAGATACCACGGTGATTTCTTCTTCCAAACTACTTAGAGAAATAGATTCAGAAAAAGCACTTAAAACCCAAAGGAAAGATTTTTCAAGTCCAAGAAGCAAGAGCTGTGCTCTTCATGTTTCCTCCCCTGCGTTTTTGGTTGGTTTTTTTTAATCTTTTTTTCTTCCCATCATATTCTCAGCTTTGGGGAACACACTGGGTTGTTTCTGGTTTTAAAGCCAGTGTGCTATTTGTGAGCTATTTTCCTTCTCCAGCTGCATGGGAGGATTACTCAGGCCCTAGATGCTCTTTCTTACCTTACACAATAAACGGTGAGGAAACAAGCACTGGTGCCTGCAGCGCTGCATGGGAAGGAGTTGGGATGCACTGCACCAATTTAGTATCTGATCCCAGGAAGCCTTCTTAGTGCTGGAAGTCGAATGGTCTGTGTGCTGGCATCCTCCTTTTCCTTCACACAAGTGGCAGATACACTGACTGGCAAGTGCAGCCAAGCGGTGCACGAGCAGGATTTTTCATGGGATCAGTTGGTTGTCTTACAGTACCCCACAGCATGTTCCTATTTCTAGTCACTTCCTAGGAAAGTCAGGAAAAAATGATCACTTAAGGAGTAGTTCCACATAAAGTTTTATGATGTAGGGCTTGAGGGGAGGGGAGTAATAATTTGTAAAGTTTAGTTTGAGTTATGCCTATTTATGCCAGACCTCAGTTTCCTACTTTTTAGTATGCTTTGCTAAAGTGAAAACCAATTTTACTTTAGTTAGAAAATGCTTCCATAATGAAATATACTTGTTCCAGTGCTTTGGGATGTAGGAAGCAGTCATTGCTTAAGCAGCTCAGAAACCTAGATACTTATAAAGATGTGTAACTAAGAATTCAGTGCTTCCAGTGTTATTTTTACATCATATCTGGTGGCTGACAGAATCTTTGGGGTGTTTATGGCCCAGTGAGGGCTGTTGTTTAAGTAGATAGATTATAGGATTTCCCTGTGAAAATTTATTTATCCTGCATTTTGATCAGAGGCAGAAGTGGTAGAGCACGGTATGGAGCAAAAAATGTCTCATTTTACTTCCTATCAAATAGCAGCCATGGCTTTGCACCTAGATCCCTCTCTAAAAATTTCTGCTGCATGATTTTAATGTGATAAATTATTGATTTTTATATACAGGGACTTTATGAAACTAACGTTTTATGATCTGCTCTTACGATAAGTAGAAATTAGGTTAGCCAGAAATGTAAAGCAGAATAAAAATTAGGGGAAGGAATATTCTGCAATTGCTTTAAAAAAAAAAAAAAAAGGCAACTTACATTTTTACATTACAAGAGGAAATTTAGTAAGTGATATTTGAGAAGGGTGAGTAGTGCTTCTGCTCTTTGCAGTGAAGCAGTAAACCCAAACTTCAGAAATGGCCAGTAAGTGTCATATACTAATGATTAGGCCACAGTGGGATGCCAGCAATAAGGTTGTTTCTAGGGCAACTTGCTACTTACTGCCAATTACGTTCAGATTTGGAAAGTGCCAGGAAATTAGAGAACAATAGTGATATTCATTGGAAGCTAGATCTAAACCCCACTGCAGTCAACGGGAGTGGTTCCATTGACCAAAGTAGACTTTGAAAGAGACCCCGCCATGGTGACCTGTATCATATTTAATTGGAGCACTTATGGAGTGTGGGGGGGTGACAGACTCACTCCAGAACCTAAAGCTGATATTTATTATAGATCATAATCATCTTTGCAATAAGGGAGACTCTGGATGATTAGTTTACACAGAAGTGTGTCGCTGATGTCTTTTCTGCTTTTTCTGTCCTTTGTTTTATGTGCAGGACTCTGGAATTGATATTGGTGATATTTCTGAGAGGAAGGCCTTGAGGAAAAAGCTCCAGTGCAAGACCTTTAGGTGGTATCTCGTCAGCGTGTATCCAGAAATGAGAATGTATTCAGATACTGTCGCCTATGGGGTGGTAAGGATCTTGTTTACATTTCTCATTCTAAGAAAGTGGGGGAGAAAGCTGTATAGGGAAAGTGATTCATGAAGACAATGCCTGGCTTTAAGTAGAAGAATCAGATAAAGTTGAAGTCACTAGTTAAATAGCTGTTAGACTGGTTAGTTGACAGAGACAGCTGCTCTGCTGTAGTTTTTGCTGAGGTATTCTGAATGTTATCCTCCTTCCTGATTGTTTTGGATTTATTTGTTTCATGGCTTGCATTCCACTCGGAGATACTCAAGGCATAATTTTTTAGACATGTTGGAATAGTCAATTGGAAGGTTTGCGGCAGCAGATGAATTAACAAAATAGGCTCGGTATTGCAACTGCAAGCTTCTTAATACTGTAGCCAGATCTTAATTTAGGACCTCAAATGCCTGTATTTTGGGATAATCATCATCATTACTTGTGGGACAGTAGCACCCTTGTCTATGTTGAAATCATGCTTGAGTTGTATTGTGCTAATTAAAGCAGAGACAATCTTGCCCCTAGAAAACTGGCAATCTAAAAAGACAGGGCAGGTGTGCATGACATGGAAGATGAGCACAGCAGGTTAATATGGGCCCATAACAAGCTACTAGAGCTAGAATGTCCTTATTGCATTCTCTATCCAGTGTCACATTCACAAAAATTGATTCCTATGAATTAAATTTACCTTTTTGCATGCAAGTCCCAATTAGGAAACGTAACTAGTAAGAGCAGTTCATACAAGTGAAAGATTGCATGGTTTGCCACTATGGCTCTGAGAAGACCCTTGAGGGACCAGAGAGCAGCTACTCTGTTTTGGCAAATGAAGTGATTGTATCCCCACAAAGTTCCATGATCCCTTTGATAATCAGTTAAAATTATCATGCTGGCTTTTCATGTAATCAAAAAAGGAGAACAAAAACACTTATAACAAAGGTTTAGGTCATTGTTAAATGCATGAGATAATGGTTACCTTCCAAAATAGTTCAGAACAATGCCAAAATCACACCTGTGTGCAAGGAGTCTCTCCCATAGACTCTGTAGAATTGCCTTCAGTGATGCCATGATCTAATCAGGAGCAGAGTTTCCTGAGGAGAAGGAGGCATAGCAGCTAATAGGTGCATGGTTCTGCTTGTAGGCACCTCTGGCTAAAAAAAATCTTTGCTTGCAGGTAAAAGTGATCCTAGATAAAAAAGGAAGATAGTGGGATAGGTAAGGTACTTGTTGCGTAGTCTCAGGATTAACTCCACATCGTGTAAGTCAAAATGGAAACCAGCGAACCAGAAGCCTATGATTTTATATTCGGCTGAGACTTTTTCATCAGCCTTTGAAGGTTCCTTGCTGGCAATACACAAACCAAAAAGAATCAGAAGAGTTTGTTACAGAAATGCTGAACTCCCTGGTCAGCAGAACATGCATATTTAGGTACTGCATAATAATGCAGATGATGCAGGCTGTTGTCTGCAGTGTGAGAGTAGTCTCCTCAGCTAAGAAAGATGTGATAAAGGTACAGGTAAAAGGGGAGTGTTTTCTGAAATACACAGCCTGCCGTTTTATAAATACAATTGTATGAAACAAAAAGATAAACTGCCCCAATCTTTTTAGTGGAAGAATTGTCTGTGTCTCTAATCTTCCATCATGTCTGCTTTCCTGTTTGCTTGCATGTCTTATATTGGAGAAAGGTGTGGTATTTCAAAGCAAGTCAGCTGCTTGCTGATTCTCAAAGTGCTTCCATTCATCAGCTTTATTCATTTTTTGTGGAAAACAGAGATATTGCTACTATAGCAGTATCACTAATTTTAAAAAATACCGAGTAATTACAAAAGTTATCCAAATAGGGGTTGGGGTTATGATGTAGGCACCTACAGTGTCACCACTCATATTTATTTCCCGAATCCTAAATTTCCTTCTGTTCTGTAAGAGTTAGGAAAATAGTTGTATCATTCATGTCTAGTTTATGCTGTGGCATATAGCTAGGGTTAGGGTTGGTGGCACAATAAAGGTTTGGATACCAAATTTTTTTCTGAATTCTGCAGTACCCTTAGAGTTAGCAGAAGGCAATGTCAGTGGACCAAAAGCTGATGTATTTAGCATAGAGACTGGCTCTTTGATTTCAGCTTGATGTTTGAGATAACTTTGCAAATTCAAAATTTCAGTAGTCTGTTTTCAATCTCTCTATTCTGTAAGGCTCTAAGTTTGAAAGGGACCAAATGGCAGTATTGACTAATTGTTTCCTTTTTTAGTGTGGGGACTGGTGAGGTGACCTGGTTATATTTTAGATTGTAATTAAGATGAAGTCTTGGTAGTCTAAAACTGCATTACCCAAGTTAATTGTTGGTTGCCACAAAGCCACTAGATTTTGGAAAGAGATGATTCCTAAAAGCCTGGGCCTCAGATTTTGAAACAGCATTATTAACAGGCCCGTGGCTGTTTTGGTTTTTGTTCTCTGCAGGGATCATTTCCATACAGATATTCCAAGTTGATTGTAGAGTTGTGTTTGGATAGGAGTTTGAAAAATTATATCTCAAGAGCTCATGTTATTTTTTTTGTTTTCAAGGTTCACAAGAAGAGGACTGCTTTTAAAAGGAATATACTGTCCTTTCTTCTTTTCTGTAGTGCCTGATCACCAGACAGCTGCTACTGGGTTAATGTCGTGGGTTTTTTAGAGCTTGGGACTCTACAGTCTCTATCTGTTTTACTGCTGGGTCAGCCCTCCCAGCTAAGTTGCATGCTGATGTTGGTCAAGGCAGATTTTTTTACTTTCTTCATTATGAGGATTATCGTGGAAAAGGCTTTCACTTTAGGGCTAGGACAAACATTGGAATTTAGAGGTTTTGAAAAGCTGGAGGAAATGGTGAATCCAAGCATGAACTAATACAGCTGATATTTATCATGGGTTTGGATAGAGAGTGGTGCATAATGTCTGATTATGATTAGAGTCATGGTTATGGATACATTTACAGCTAAGAAATACAAAGCTTTGAGAAAGGAAACTTCATTTAAATCCCAAGGCTTGCAGCTAACAATAAGGCCAGTATTGATATCTAATGCATATTTTCTCTTTAAGGTTGAGATTTGTCCTGTCAGTTATTGAATTCAGAGTTAGGTTTGGAGTTGGAAATCTTGTAGAGATGAGTTCGTGGTTTTGATTTTATTCACTGCCCAGCTTCAGTCTCTGGCTTGTCCACGCTTCTTACATACTGGTGCACTTCTAGAGTTCCTTTTGTCGCAGTTCAGGCGAATGACAAGATGGGAGATGCTCTCCCCCACCTCTTCCCCCAAGGAGAGGAAGAAAAGAGAGAAAGAGATTTATGAGTTTAGAAAAAACTGAACTACTTTAATGACATATTAATAATAAAATAAAAAGGAAATAATGAAATAGATATTTCACTCTCACTGAACAGAAAGTTGGCTCTGCTCCACCTCAAACCAGGACATTTTCTAAGCACATCAATCTGTTTTCCTCAAAGGAGCCCCCTGTACACAGCTAACAGGACTGCTCAGTTAATCACAGATGTTTGCAAGCCACGTCACCTCTTCATTCCCTCCATCAGACAATTCTCTTGTATTCTCTGAACTGATCTTAACCACCATCTTAACTGATCTTAAACCACCTTTATAAATGCCCATGGGTATGCAATCCACAGCTTTGGCCTCACACTCCAAAAAGACCTTCCAGCTATCTGTGCTTGTTAATTTAGCACTTTACTTTCAGAAAAATCTGTCTCAGCATTGCACAGGTAATACATAGGGCTTTGTGATGAACATTGCAGTCTGTTCATAGCCAGGTTGCTGTGTGTGGGTTAGCCCAGAATAATGCTAGTGCATACCAATTGGCCAGCAGTCTCCAAGTGTCAGCAGAAAGGATTTTTTTTTTTTAAATTATTTCCAGAAATCAGAAGACTCTACTGAGTGATTCTGAAAAGATGTTTAATTACAGCGCTTTCTCCTATGTTTGAAGCTCACTCCATAATGCTTAGCTAGCTGCCCTGATAAAAAAATTGTGTTTTGTATATAGTGTATACCAGAGACTCACTAGACACAATATTTTAAAAAATTATATAAAAATCATTGCTATCTCTGAAGGCTTCTTGAAATCTACCCTCACTCAAACCTTGTGCGACATTATTGAAATCAGTAGTGTTAGATTACCTGCAAGGAAGAATTTAGTCCAGGTGCCTTCTCTTCAGTATCTTCACTGCAACAAGTATTTATAATTTTGCATATTTCCTTGCTAAACTACATATGATTTTTTTGCAAAGAAAAGAAAGTAATCACACCATTTTTTTCTCATGTAAGACTTCCTTGATTTCTTTTTCTTTTTGTTTATTTTAGCTGCAGAATTCCCTGAAAAGTGATTTGTGCCTTGATCAAGGGCCAGACACGGAGAATATCCCAATCATGTATATCTGCCATGGAATGACACCACAGGTTAGTTTGTTTAATGATCTCTGATATTGCAGCTGCTCTTAGTAGACTGTGTAGGAGGAACCATATTGTACCTGTCATTGTTTTCCTGCAACAATACCTCTGTAAGCTGGTTAGTAGCTCTTCTATTGAAAACTAGAACATTATTTCTACCATAAATTGATAGTCACTGGTACATCAGCACTTTGACAGTGAAGTTTGTTTATTCATTTTGAAAGAATTTAAGGAATATGGGAGTCAGCACTGACCCAGATTTGTTGATAAAAGCTTTAATTTCTGATCTTTAGCTGTGCATGTCTTTTAAATGAAACAATGCATTTTAAAACACTTTACATACATACATATGTATACTCACAGTTTATTTATACATTATCTGAAGCAACATCTTCTTTACTTGATATATTTATTGTCTCATTGTCACAACTCTGAAATGTACAACCACCTTCTTCACACCACACAGCTGTGTCGAATTCCAAACCCTCTTCTTGTGCAAGCCCTTCTTCGAAAGCTTTTTTTCTTTCTCTGCTGTTGTCCTGTTACTCTAGTATGTCCCGAAGATTCAAATTACCAAAACGTTTCCATTTTCTTACACAACAGCTGGATTTCTTAACTTGACAAACAAGAGGGTTAAGATATCATGTCTCCCCAAGTGGCTAAGTGTATGGGTGTAGGTGAAAGTGTTTCTAGGCAAATCTTGGTAGTAAAAATAATGTTACATGGTCTAGAACATACTTGTCAAAGACAGATATGAAGATTATCTGACTCTGAAAAGTAAGCAAAAATGACATAAAGGAGATGGATGTATTTGTGGGAGTGTTTGGGGAAACTGAAAATCCCTCCAGTTTGAATCACCTTTTTCTCTGACTACCTTTTCTATTTGCTTTCTCGAAAGGACCCTATTATGCTCCACTTAAGTTATGGAGTATGGTTTTACCCATGGAATTGTCAGTTATGTGATTTGACTATACAGCAAATTAATCCTCCTAATAGCTCAGAAATAAACACAGAGCAATAAAATAGTCTTGTCCTTTGTATCTGGATCTCACAGTGAACTGGAAACATGAGTTTGGTGAAACGCAGATACGATTCTGTACTTCCTTGCCAAGTTACATGCTGCAACTCTGTTCTGCGCTGGCTTCCCTCACTGAGCACCTTTAATATTGATCACTAGTGGCATCATGCTTGAGTAAATTATGAATGATGAAGACAAAAATATCTGAAAATACCATCCATCAGACCTGCTCACTGCATGGGCCGTGGCTTATCTGTCACATAATTATGGGGTAACCACTGTTTGCCTCCAGGAGGTTTTTAAGCTAGTCCTTAGTGTTCACTAAGGAAATGTGTAATTCACCTGTGAGCCAGAGCCATTATTCTTCATCTTTTGGAAGGGCACCATAACTCTCTTCTGGCATATCATCTGTGACAACACCACACTACAGGCACGGTTGTAAATTCCAATTAGAAATTTTAATTATAGTTGAGACGAACAACAACAACAACAAAAGTCACTTCAATTAGCACAGTTCCGTATTGCCCAGATCAAGAACTGCCGTTGTATATCAGCTGAAGTTCTGTATAAACAAGATAGCAGCAAATAAATGATAGAGGGGAAAGAGGCAAGGGAAACTTTTCTTGATAAGATTCTACTCCTTTATAATTACACTGTTGTGTCTCCTTCCTATTCCTATGTATTTAGTTTCGTAACTAATGATGTTAAAAACAACCCCCCCAAAGGTCCATATATGAGCAAGATCCCAGTAGTGAGAACTTTCTTTAAATGAGGAGTAGATTTTCTCTGTTAGGGATTATGGTATTAATAGGGAAAGTACTAACAAACATTACTCGGCATATATCTTCGAGATTTCCGTTGCACATACTGCATCTCTTGCTTTAGCTGAGCTGCAGTCTTTTACAGTTCCTCTAGCATTTGGAAATACTTGAAGAAATGTTCCTTTTAATCTTAGTGAAATTGTCAGTAACCACAAAAGATATTGGTGAGATGCTGATTTTTTTTCTAGTATTGGTGAAATGCTGTATAAAGGGGGCTATTTTGCCTGCCTGGTGATCCTTGTCAAAAAGATTAGTCCCTTGATTCAAGACTGCTTGTGTGACTGAGGGTTTTGGTGATGCCATTCTTAGCTCGGGTGTGGAGTTTTACTGTTGCAGCTACACCATTTATGGTTTTAGAGCCGCCACTATGGAGAGCTTTGCACCATTGCATCTAGATGTGCATTACTGTATCTGGCTGCCAGGAACCATTCCCTCAGATGCAGTTTAAGTTGCTGTTCTTAGTTACTTCTATGGCCTGACTTCTAAACGGGGCAACTTCTTTTTTTTTTTCTACTAACCTCTTTCAGATGTTTTTGAATTTTCATCTTTTTGCATGGGAAATGGCTTAGATGAGGTTTGTCACCTCGTAATGGTTTCAGAATTGTCTGTACAGCTACTGCTTCCTTTTAGCATGTCTTACATAAGAAAGAAATTACTGAAGTCAACAGAAAGGTAACTGCGTACCTGACATTAAAAATCCATGCTCCGATTTTTGCTGACAATATCAAGAACATCGCGTGTAGCTTCACAATTAAACACTGTAGAAAGTGGCAAGGAAATATCCTCAAATATTGCAATGAAATGATCAGAAATAATTCTCTATGCAGTGCCTCAGTTTCATTTTAAGTAGATATCAGAATTACTCATGGTAAGAATTCTATGATTCAGATTCCCCAACCTTTCAGCAATCCACTCCATATGTCTACTGTAGCTAACATTAGCATATTCATAGTTCATTCCTGCAAGTATCTTACGGGGCTTTATAACTGTGTTTATTTTGTAGTGCTGTTCTATAATTAGAGAAACTGATGGGACTCTTACATGTGGTTAAATAGTAGGATGGAATGGAAAATCAGAACATAATCTGTCTGTTTCCTTAGTCCTCTGATATTACTAATGAGAAAGAATTTCTCACAGCAAGGTATTTAGCTTGGCCTGAAAAGGCAGAGGGCACTTGAAAAACTAGAATCCACAATTAGGTGTTTTGTACCCTCCTTCTGTCTTCAGAGAGTGCTTCCCAGGGTAGCTGTATTTTATTCTGGTCCCCAGAAGCCTGGACGCTTAAGGAGTTTTGACACCATCCACTGTGTAGAGCAATTTGCATGTTCAACCAGTGAAAATAACCAAATGTGTGGCGATCTTCAATGCCTTCTCATGAATTTAAGGGAAGAATTGCTACTACTTTAGTAAAAATGATTACAAAATGTTGCCCAGATAATTATACATTCAGTTGCAAACTCCTTTGTCTTTCTAAGTGGTAGCATCTGAACAGCTTCACTTTCCAAGTTGCTCATCCTCCCTCGATTCTGCTGCTGGAATGTATTGCTTCCTAAGCATCGCATCCTTCCATTTCTGCCTTTAGTCACTATCTGTCCAAAACCAACACTGTGGTTACTACCCCTGTCTGTACAGCAACATACAGTATGTTGGCATAACTCCCCAGACCTGATCAGCAAGAACATCACTGTCACACCTGAGCATCTGCTATTACCTCTTGGTAGCCACCCTGGGTACTGGGCAGCTATTGGATGTGCATGAAGGCCATAAGGTGGTTTTGGTACCTTTGGTGTCCTGATGGTCAATCATTTGGAAGGGGCTTTTAGTGCGTGTCTTAGCCTGTCATATCAAGTCTCTTCTGCTGTGCAGTGCTGCTGCTTCTTACAACAGCCAAACAAAATTGACTTCTGCAACTATTCAAATAGCTCACGTAGAAAATGCAACACGGTAAAACAGTTAACAACAGTAGTTAAAACAGGTTCTTGCTCCACTATTCAGTGGTGGTAGAAATCATGTTGCTTTAGTTGCATGAGAACATCTCAGAGGCAAAGCAAAACAGCCCACAGTTGTTCTTGGCCAAAGAGACTACACTGGAGACAGCTGGGGGGGAGTGAGGAAGAAGCCCCACTTCAGCGTGAAGATATCCAGGAACCAGGATAATTGGGAGCTGAGATGGACTGGGAGAAAGGAAGAGGAGAGAATTGTAAAGGAAAGAAGGGAAGACAGAAGAATAGTATTGGCAGAACAGTACAAAACATAAAGTTCACGTGAGGTTGTGTGGTTTTTGCTGTTCTTTTTTCTTTAAAGTGGTTCATGCAGAAAAGGGTCAAGGTACTGGTTTAATTCTTGAACTTGTTGAAGCAAAGCAACAATTTGGTTCTATTTTTAGGCTTTAAAAGGTCCATTTCCGGCACTGCCTCCATTTTCAATGTAAAAGATGGTTGCTTGCAGCTGCAGTAAGAACATTCCCCCGGCCTGATTGCCTTCTCTTCCTAATTCTGGAACCACCTGAGCCTGGATGTTTGGTGGTGTTTAAGATTGCTGTTCAACCAGGCCTGTAATCTTGAAGGCAGACTGATGACATTGTGTCAGTTGCATGAAAACTATTCCCGAGTGATAATTTGGATGATTCTTTGCTGAGAATGAAACACCACGTAATTAGGGACTTTATAACTATTGTATAATAAACAAGTACCATCAGTCAATGAAGTGATATTTTAAGTACAGATTTTCCTTGAAAAGTGCTTGTGATTGAGGGGATAATGGGCAGTTCTAAGTTCCTTTGTTCAATACTTTCTGGCTGATTTATTTCTCAATTTATAAGTAGTTAAACCATGAAGCTTATCCAGGGGTATGAAAGTCAATAAAAACCAGTTAGATTTTGAGGAATTCAAGTTGAGGACCAGGGTCAGAAGACTAGATTGGGAGAATTACTAGAAAAGAAATGCGGGTCAGAAGGGACACCCATTCGTATCTTTTCATATTCTTGCAAGAGATTGCAGAACTGACCCCCAGAAACTGATGCCTACAGCCCTATCTGGTATGAATTATTGCATCTTCGCTGAAGGCAATGAAAGGAAGTCATGCCAACAAGTAGAGCTGTGCCAGTTTACAATGTATGAGATTCTGACCTGAAAGATTTATGTTATATTCTGAGCACAGTGTGTGAAGTACTGGAAACAGTGGTTACACAACTCCCATGAACTTCTAAAAACTCTGTATGATTCACAAGTGCTCCTTTTTAAATGTTATTCATGTATATTTTTGTAAAAACTACTTTTTCTTCAATGTAATTTCTTAGCGTGGTGGTTGTTCAGACACCAATATTTGTTAATTTGTAAACAAGAATTTATATGAGTAAAAATAGCTATCACAGAAAGCATTTCTATTCCAGTAAAAAAATACAGGGTTGATCACAAACACCGTCATTAGTCCAATTTCTAAAATCTAGGAGGGGGAACAATTCAGAGATGTTCAACAAAAAATTATCAAAAGAATTAAAATAGCTTTGCAAATAATTTTAAAAAAAGAAAAGAAAAATAAATTTCTCAGTTTATTTTAAATGAATAATTTAGACATCTCAAGAACAGTTAGTTTGATCTTCAGGCTATTGAAACATTACAAATATAAACATCTCAAAATTGAGTTTTAATAGAGCCTTAATTTTCATAAGTCTGTTCCAATGTAAAAATTTTTCTTTATATTCCGCTGCCTAATGAAATTCGCATTGTATTGGCCAATTGTCAATACCAGGGGATGTGGGAGAAGAACCATGTGCTTTGTCAGAAGGAGTGTTAAGGGCATTTGGAAGCAGAAAGTAATCCCCTTAGGAGCGGCTGTGCATGTGAAGTATGCTGACCAAGAAGCATTATATACCATTTTATAAGGAGAAATTAATAGATAGCATGTGATTGTATCCTTTACTGCAGGTTAGGCCTTCCTTGACACCTTTCCATTTGCTTTAAAAAAAATAAATAATGCAAATACCAAATACTGCAGCTGCTCTTCCTTGGCAGTATTGATTCTGCTGCCAACAGAGCACCACTATATTGCTGTCCTGAAAAGTTTTAGATAAAAGAGTTTCTCAAGTTAAAGAACAGCGTATAGCAGCGATGACTCAGTTCCTGAGCCTGGCTTATGGATGAATACTTACACTTTTCCTTCTACAGCTGAAAATTAAAATTATAGTGAAATTGTAATTATTCTAGGCCAAAAACAGAGCATTCTAAGAAACTGCATACATTTCAGAAAAGAAGGCGTCTTTTGTTATTTAGAAGTAGGACCCTGTTCTTAAGTGTGTGTGTATAAAACACACAAGCATCGCTGCCGAGGCTCTGTGCAAGGCAGTAGTTAAAGAGAAGGCCCCCCATCCAGCAGCTGCTCATACAAGCACATTTCAGTGCTTCTCAGGGAATAAGGAAGAACAAAGCAAAACTTGCCAATGTGGATCAATGATTGACCCTTCAAACTTGAAAAATCACTGCCCTGAAGGTGAGATGTCTACAATGACCACTTTCTTTTTAGGCAATATAAAGCACAGCAGCTGTTTTAACGGCTGTCAGTCACATGCAAATTCAGGGTTCATGTTCATGTTTGTCTTCAAGGTAAATGTTAGACACATTGATCATCTAAGACAGTCCGATGTGACACCTGCTCTGGGTAGTACCATTTCTTTCTAAGGACCTGCTGAGGCATTGGTCTGAAGTTAGCAATTCCCTGGTTTATAATAATTATTTTATGTATGCAGAGTCCTACAGAGGCTATACAGAAAATGAACTGTACAAAAAATGCGGTTACATCTTGGTCCAGATACTTGGCAGTGAGAAGTCACATTAATGAATTCTAATTTTTATTTTAAATATATTCTGTAAAGGGCCTGCTTGCTATGGCAATTAATGTCTTAAGTAACACATTCCTGCTGAGTAGTTTATTGAGGCTATTTATATTTATGTTAATTTCTTTCAATTCATAAATCTGATTTCAATCATAGTAAAGTTAATAGAAACTGTGACCTTGTTTGCAATGGAAGCAAAATCTGGTGTTAAGTTTGTTGCAATCCCTTTCAAAATTGAGAGTTTTTCTGATGTCCCTCTGAGAAGCTAAATCCAATGAACACTTTTTCAAAGCTGCAGCGTCTTTGGAATATATGGCAGGTGCATCAGGGAGCTACAGAGACGTTTCAAACGTTCCAAAACCAACCAGTCCTTCCTTGGTGTACCACAGGCAGTACAACGCTTTCATCTTGGGGATGTGTTGTGGATGGAGACTGTAATATACATGTTACTTTCTTTTTTCAGTCTTTTTCCTTAAGTTTGATTCTGACCAAGTTCTCATTATTTACTTCAGTGCAAAGTGTCAGAGAGAGAATCTGTTAATCTGGTTTCTAGTTTTGGTGCAAATTTTGTACTGAACCATTTGCTACGATTAAATTATTTCTGTAGTTGCTGTGGTTTGATTGAAGAGGCTTTCTGTTGGCAACAGGGTAAAAGACACTTGAATTCAAAAGAATAAGCCCGAGAGTTCCTTCAGGTTTCAGACGTAGAATAGAAGAGGTCTTTTGTGTGTTCCGCCTCACTGATAAAAAACAAAAGTAAAGAAAAGAAGCGGTAGAACTGTATTATTCTGGATCAGAGGAAATATCTTCTGCATCCCTCAATTTGGAAATAACCGAACGGATATTGCTGCTTATTTATTTTTGTGTTTGAAACTATGTAGTGTAAAAACATTGTGTGTGCCTGTGAGAATTGAGAGAACTGATCACTTGGAATTGAAACTCCAACCATAGTGAAATGAAATACTTGAAAAGCTATCATTTTTTTCCTAAGAGTAACATTGATTTTCTCATTTAGGAGCGTATAGCATTTAGGTACTCTGGGAGAAATGGTTTTGTTTTGAAGAAATTTTTTCTTTGTTTCGATAGGATGGCCTAGAATTAAAAGACTTACAGATGCCTTAGATGCTTTTGAAATCTATATTCTCACCTAGTGCACAGGATCACTGCTGAAGGTGAGCCTGAATAATGAAAAAGGAAAATATTACTATAGAAGTATAAGGTGAAATCAGTGATCTGGCTAAAGCACTAATCTTGACATTCAGGTTCCAGGACCTGAACCGCAGTTAAAAAGCAAGAATTCAAAAAGTAATTCAATTCTTTTCAATGCTGTGAATATATAGGACCAGAAGGAAGAACATTAAGAACTTGAATTAATTGAAGACTTTGAGCCAAGAAGGCTCCAAGACAACAAAGGTCTTTTTAAATTACTAGTGGCTAATCGATAAACATTTTTCTGACTGAGAAATGACTGCTTGTTTTATGGAGGTAGATGCAGCAGAAGAGTCTAAGGTAACTTGGCCAGTGCCGCAGATGACATGTGTTTGAAAAACAAATAAAACCCCAAACCACAGAATGTAACAGGAATAAAATCAGTTGTCCGTAATATGCCATTATCTGTTCAATCATCCATTCTTCTAAATAAAAAGGAAATGCTAATCTTGAAGAATGGATAAAGGTTCTTTTAAGATAGCTGTACTATTTAATATTTTACAATAGAGATACTGGTGCAATTTTCCATACATTACAAGATGCACTGGAAAGATACAGAAGTGTAAGCTGACCTTTAATGGGAGGAAAGATTGCAAATGCTGATCACAAGTAATGTCAGAAGAGTACTCACAAAGTGCTATCAAAGACGTTCAGTTACAAAGCTTCTGCCTACTAAAGCAGAATTTCCATAGAGATAATAGAAACTTCACCTGGCAAAAATTCTGATGTAATTTACCTAGACTTGATAAAGTTAGCTTTCATCGCATTACTGCAGAAAAGAATAATGCATCATGTTAGCAAAAAATAGTAGTAAGAAAATTTGTGGAGTGTACAGTGAAATATGCTGGGGACCACAAAGAATGCTCATGCACAGACACAATAGGATTAGTAAATTAACACCTCTGTTCTATCATATACAGGTCACAGATCTGGGGTTTTTTCAGTTTGCTGGGGGGTTTTGTGTTGGGTTTTTTTAAGAAAATTTGATTACTTAATATTGCTGTGCATTAAAAAAGGTTCTTCCCAGAATTTTAAAAATCATTTATGAAGTATTTCCACTTCCTGCTTTGTGTATCATGTTCTCATCACCTTGCATATTTTCTGCATAATTTTTGCGCTTGCCTCTCAGCCCTTGGCTTATCCTCTTCATCTTGAATGCTATTGCCTTTCTATATGACTAAATCCTACTTTAGCATCATTATAGTCTTTCTTGGTGATCTTGTCCACTGTTAATATGTCTGTTACTGATATAGGAGGAGAGGGACTTGTATCTGCTGTCTCTATAGTTTGACTTGGAAACTATTCAACGTTTTGTTAAGTAGATGAGGAAATAGATGTTAGATAGATGTAAAATAGTTTGTTAAATAGATGCAGGAAAAGAGGGTAAGTGGAATATCAAAGGAGTTAGGGTTTAGGCTACCTTAAGTTAACATCTTTTTTTCTTTGCATTTGATAGGATTCAGATTGTGGTTACTTGGCTTGTGATGGTCACTGTAAGAACCCTCCTCCCTAGTTCACATTTGTAAGGCAATTTTCCCAGAATATCTGTAGTAAAAAAACTGCATTGAAAATGTAATTGAAACAAACTGTTGTGAGCAAGTTCAGTGGCTAAGAATTTAAAATTATCAGAGCATTTCAAGCTCTCATGTGGTGTTTTAATTTAGAAGAGATTAGAGTTGTTAGGTTGAATATTATACAATAGTTCAAAACTTTTTCTCATCTGGGAAATAAAAATGCACATACATTTCTAGGCATGTTTTTTTCTTGTGTTAGAGTATGTAATTTTTTGTATGGATATTTTTGGCCAAAAGTTTTTCAACAAGGTAAAACATAATTAAAAATATTTGAAAACATGATGGTGAAACACTGCTGAGCTTCTAAATGATAAGCCTGGCACGGGATATTGGATTCAGATTGTGTGCTTTTCCCATTGAACACAAACCCAATTAAAGGTAACGCTGCCTTTCAGACTTGGTTCAGTTCAGGGGTATAGGCTTACTCTAGTCTATTACGGGGCTTTCCTTTGCTAAGTTGAAAATGTTTTTAATTAATGCTTTTGGAGAAATAAAACAGCTGTGTTGGGTACCTGCAGTGTCTCATAATCTAATACTATTTGACCATTTCACATTTTGTAAGTGCATTAATCTGAAATAGAGTTGCATATTATGTAGCAATTACTAGAGTTATCCATATTTTGAAGATGTCTCTTCTTGTTGCAAATTGGCATTTCAATCGGCAGTTTTTAAAACCAATTGTTGCTTACAATATAAATTCAGCATAAAGCCAACATAGTTATTGGAACACATGTATAGCACTTGGAGATGCATGTTGTAGTAATTGTCGGATGGTTGTCAATTTAAACGTTCTTTTGATTGATATTATACTATCTCATTAGTTACTTCATCAGAGTTAAAGTTCTGAAGGTCATATTTTTGTTTCTCAAATTCTTGAGAGTATGTGATTAATTCTTAGAGAAGGTAGTTGATACAGTAGGTAGAAGATTCACTTTATAATTTCTTTAGTTTTATTGATAATTTTATTATGTCATTCCATTAATTGAAGTCATCCACTGGCTCATTTAGAATTCATGGACCAAATTCAGTCCCCATGAAAGCATATTTAACTCCCTCTGTAATTACATGAGCCATATTACTTTCACAACATTCATTCAAATTCTGATCAGCAATTCAGTTTCAGCTTACCTCCTCTCTGGTATTGTTCACCACTTGCAGAGCAGGATTATTTGCAGGAATGTTTACAGAATTACTGTATCCACATTGTGTCTTTGTGAACAAGGGATTTTTTTTCTCTTGTTCATTAACCATCATTTTTCCAATCAGGAAGCAGAGAGAATATCAGAAATTATTTGTTCACATAAAGTCTTGATTGAATATTTATGAGTAACTCTGAAAAAAAATATTGTATTGATGTATAAGCCAAGGAAAGAGCTATGTTTGTCAGATAATTAATTTGAAATCAGCAATCAAACTAGCTCTTAGCAAGAGTTGACTCAATCTAAACCTGGTTATAGTTACAGTATACAGTAGAGGTACTTTCCCCAAAAGAAAATATGGGATACTAAAGAGTTTCAAGAACCAATGAGTAGAAATTAAAGCCAGTTGGATACAAATTAGGAATAAGGTGCATGTGCATATCAAGGCAGATGAACAGCCATCATAAGAAGCAGTGACAGCAACTTTTGAAGTCATCAAAGCTGACACTATTCTGGAAACTATAATTTAATGCGCTACAAGTTATTGGACTTACAGGTAAGCAGGTGGAAGTATATAGCCCATGGCATATGGAAGATCAAAGTAAAAAAAACTAATGGTCCTCTTTGGCTCGTAAATCTACTAACATGTCAGCTAAGTGGCAATCACAGCTAGTATTTCTTTGAATTTTGATTCAATTCAGAATGTACAGAAATGACACCGAATGTTACAGTAAAAGAACAAAGATATGCCTTTAAAGAAATTGGTAATTTTTTTTACATGTTTCTGTAACGTAAATAACCTTATAGCTTTAAAAATAGTTGCTTAAAAATGTCTTTAGTAATTTGTCTTCCCTTTTTTTTTTTTTTAAGTGTGATTAAACAAATTCAACAGGGATAGCTCTGCTATGCCAAGCCTATCTGCTCAGCTGGCTGTCCATAAAGGCTTAGAGCAATCAAGTGAAAAAGCTGATGAATGCATTTAAGTCATTCAGATGTTCCTACAATATTAACTTTGTATTTGTTTAGTGGGGAACTGCACTGATTGCGAACATTGGAGCTTTGTTGCTTTTGCTATGTTAAAGATGTAATGATTAATTCAGCATTCATACTCCATTCAGTGTTTATTTTTAGTGCTTTTGAACTCTGAAATTAGCCTTAACATTGTGAGGTCTACATTGACTAACTCACTAATGGCGTCGATTTTGGAAGGAAAAAATAGCAGTATCACTTATGAACTCACAAGTTTTGTTAAAATAACATGAAGTTTGAATAAAAAACTTGAGAAAACTGAGACAGGTTACACATTAAACCTGGATTTTTTACAGATCATGCTGCTTTGCATTTAGAATGGAGGTCTGTCACCAAAGGGCAGGGACAGACCTCAGTATGTAGGAAGGAAATCATGCCAATGATGGTAAGTCAGAGCTGTGAATTTCAGGTTGGTTTTGGGTTTTAGTCAAATCTATTTTATATTAACACATAACCAAATCCTTTAATTTTTCATTTGTCCTCAAATGTGTTCAAATGAGGAAATCTTCCATTGTTCAAATAGACATTATTAAATACCACTGCTTAGTGTAGTACATTGTGATAAAAAGGTTTCCTTTGTTATTATGTGCCTGCACAGTGTTTTCACAATATGGGCACATAGTGGGTACCAACTGACTTCAGAATGTTGTGTGATGTCAGCATTACATAAGCACCATATAATTACATAGTGTTGCTGGACAGAATTATGACAATGACTGACTAATCATATTTTTATTTATGTGTCCAATGCAGTCATGA
Organism: Tringa tobata; assembly: GCA_033628505.1. NCBI lineage: Eukaryota > Metazoa > Chordata > Aves > Charadriiformes > Scolopacidae > Tringa > Tringa tobata. The sequence continues at coordinate 19,382,444 of JAHREE010000118.1, read as the reverse complement.
CACTATGTCTTTCACCTATTGATTGCTGTAAACATCTCATCAAGTTTAACCTCTTTCTTGTTAGTAACTATGAATTTGGGGTTTTTTTAAGAATTTCTGAAGCAGTCAGATCGCTTTTTTTTCCCAGATTGCGTTTTTTAATTCAATATGGTAAGTAACAGGAGTAATTGCAAGTGTTTGCATAAGGATGGATTGGGAGAATTGGGACTTCCTTGAGCTCTCAAGGCAAATTTAAAGATGAACTATCAAGTGAACTAAATGTTATTCTGCCAGATGTGTGATGTATATGGTTAATACTCTGAAGTACCTAATTTCCCACTTTCAACAGGAGTCATGCTGAATAATTATGGATTAACTGTTTGCTGCAGAATGCCCCTTTCTGGCTTCCAAATGTATTTTTAATATCCTGTGTAGCTTGTTTTTAACTTAAGTAAAAACTGCCCACTGTAGACTCCATTCATAACTGCACATAAACAATGTGAAGGAATATTGTAATCTTAGAAATACTACTGGAGATGATAACTCTGTTAATAGGGAAAAACCAACACCTACAAGAACTGTGGCAGGTTTAATCTTTATTTGTCTTTGACTTCATTGGTACTCTTCAAACTTCTAAAAATCAGTACTGGTTTACTTTTTTGTTAATCAGACAAACCTTACTTTTATGATTCTTCCCATCCCTCCAACTTTGTTGCTCTCCAACTGTTTGCAGTTTTGTGCTTATGGGAAACCATTTCCCAGAATCACAGAATGGCTGAGGTGGGAAGGCACCTCTGGAGATCATCTAGTCCAACCCCCCGGCTCAAGCAGGGTCAGCTAGAGCAAATCGCCATCTCAGGATACCTTCTTTTTCTATTCTGTCCGTACAAGGCAGATGAAACCAAACGTATCTTGGGCAAGTGAAGAGTCCCCTGTATGGGCAAATATAAGTGGCATAATTCTGTCTTTTCCTCTGTTTCCTAACTCTAAGCCAAGGATTGTGTCTGGCCAGGGCTGAAAAAGTTCCTATCAGGAAAAAAGTTCTATGGCCTCAGGTAATCATCACTTCCCCCAAAAGCTAAAAGTTCCCCAAGAACTGGGACGGATATAAAAGAAACACTAATATTTCTGACACCTTTTCTTAGCTCCCTGATGCAAGCAAGCCAAACGTTAAGGATGTAAGGTAACTTTAACCAAATGGAGTAATCCATAAAACTGTTTCATCTTCAGTAAAAAAACAGTAGCACCTGTGATTCAATAGTGTGTAGAATAATTGGGATGAGGCCTCCCAAGTGCGTACAACAATTGGGATGAGCCCCCCGCAGGTGACAGTGAAGGACAAACTCTGAGTACTTTAGGCTCACAGGACAATGACTGAAGCTCTAATTTCAGTAAAGCCCCAGGATTTCAGTCAGTGCCTAATGAAACACTCTGGCCAACATCCATGAAATGTGCATCAGGCTTTAAATGCAGAGCAGCTTCAGACAGGTCAGATACTCTGTGCAATCTGGTGCCCCGTGTGCTGTAGAGAATGTAAGGTCAGTAGCAGTTTTATTGAGAGGGCAGATCGCTTCCTGTGCGCATTTTGAGATAATGAAATCTGAGGAAGTTTGAGTTCGTTAGTATTAAGTTGATTGTTAAGGGAAGAAAGCATCAAAATAACGTCAATAAAGAGCAGTACTCCTGTGAATAGGAAACATTTTGTATTACAAGTGCAAATGGATGCAAGTAATCTAAGAAATGCTAATTAGTTAAAAGGATTCCCTTGCAAAAGCAGGCTTTGTGCTGAAGATTCAGGAGTGCTTATGAAGAGATGCTTAGGGAGGGACATCAGAATTTGACCTCTCCTACTCCAAGGCAGAACAGCTAAGTGAAAAACCTACATTAACGTATACGAAAAGGTTTGCTTAGGAGCAGCTGTGCATGCATGAAGTTAAAATCTCACAAAATGGAAGAACTTTTTCTCCAGGTTTGTTAACTAAAAGCGGAAAAGCTGGATCAGTGATGCGAACACGTTGCTTTTACTTGTCTGATGCGAAAACAGATGGGTCTGCATGGACTCAGATTGTTTTTCTGCCCTGTCTTCAAAACATTTTTCTTCCCTTCAATGGCTACAAGCACAAAATTATAATAAATCTCTACGGTCAGATCAGAACAGGTCAGATTGTGCTCAACACCGTATCGGGATCAGGTACATTAGTCTGATTCAGTGTCTCAGATGGGGATGTAGCCTGTCACCTCAGCTTTCCCATTCATTCATCTCCCAAGCTGTTCTTTGAATGTTGCAGGAATAAAATTTTCTGGTACCTGCTTCTGGGGCTGGTGCAATTTGGTTCACAAGGAAAGGGCTCAGTTGGCTTGAAGCAGACCATGAGATTTCATCTGGAATTTCCAAGAAGTTGGTAGTGTAATTTTGAACTCTCCAAGTTTCCTTCCTACTGTGAGTCTGACAAGTAGAAGTCACGGCGTGAGTTATACTGGAGATTCCCTGACAAATTGCTCACCTGTGATTCTGGTTATCAGGATAACAATAGTGCTTTTTGAAAGGAGCACGACAAAGGAAATAACTTGCAGTTAGTTGTATTCTGTCCTCCAGATGCCTACCAAGGAAGGATCTGGACCAGCAGCTTGTTGACTGAAAATCTGACATTTTACTCCAGTCTGGTTTTGTTTGGGGGAAAAGCTAAGTATAATTATGTGGCTTTGAGTTAAATTTAGCTCTGAGAATACTCTTTTGTGGTTTTGCTACACTTAATTTATGTCACGGACCAACATAATATGTACAATACAGAGAAACCCACTCAGTGAAATACGTTTTCCCATGTAGTAGTCTTAGTGTAAACAGAGGTTCAGTGTAAGAGAAATCTCCCTTTACCCAAGAAATCCAAGAGCCTTGAAGCAGCGTGAAGCCAGCGCGTGTCTAGCACAGAATGGTAAAGCTTCCAAAACCCACAGCAGGAGACTGCAGACCCCAAGATCTGTGGTCACCTGCTCCACTGGGGTGTTGCCACCCCTGCACTCCTAGGGAGGATGTGGTGCTAGAGGGCCCATGTGGGGATGCAGATTTGCGCTGTGCAAAATAGTACAAAACACTAAATAGCTTATTGTCCAGTGTAATAATTCTTCTTATTCTTTTTATTCATACACAAATTAGGAGGCTGCTAACAATAGGAACTGTTGTTGTTTAAGATCAATCAAAAGGATGTTGTAAAATGAATTTACTTAAAAGAGAACTGAAAGGACTGTATAATTTATATTGCAAATATTTAGTGACTTTAATTATGAGTGACTGATGTGCCTAGTTTTTGTATTAAATCTAAGCAGCAAGGCAGAAGCCTTTTTCTTTTCTTTTTGTCTGTGTTCTGCAGATACGTTATAGGATAATCTACTTAAGATAATAAAATAAAGGCTCCTAAGACAGGCAGAAAATGCAGGGGAAAATCTGTGACATAATCTGCCTTTCGTGATGAAAGCAGCTTAGCCTCACAGCCTAGTGATACTTCGGCAGCCTGAAGCTTAGCATAGCTATTTTAGCTGTTCGGTGTTGTACTTGAAGGTCACATAAACAACCTGGTTTTAGAGTTGTTGGTTCTACTTTGCTGTCTCGTCCACCTGATGAGCTGTTATTCAGAAAAGCTGAGTGTCTTCTACTAGGCCTGTGGGGTACCTTACTGTAAGGCCTAATTTGATATGTGAGCCTTCACAGTGATTGAAGGCCCCAGAAATAAAGCCCTAACAAATGAAAACGGGGAGAGGGAGGCATCATTCGATGTGCACAATGAAGCGATGTGCCTTTGCATATCATAGTATTTAGCGTGTCATTTCTTGCCAAGGTTTAGAGCCTAATTCGTGCAAGGGGTACAATACAAAGTTGGCAGTGTTCTTTGTCGTAGAAGAAATGAAGCTCACTCGGACAAGCACAGTAAGGCTTCCCACACAGCTAGGACAGTTGACTTGGCATTAATGTCCCGCTTGACATGAAAGCAATTTTCTGCTTTTTAAACAGCTTTATTTATTTATTTGTTGCTAGTCTAGACAATCTTTTTAAGACACAAGTGCTGGTGGTAAAAAAATCTTTGTGTATGGTTACTTCTAATGTCCTTCCTCATTTCCATCTTTCCTTTAAAAATGTCATTAGCACTAAAAGTACGTTCATTGATGAATATGAATCAGGTGATGCTTTTCTTTGCCCTTTTCTTGGGGACCAGAGGAAAGGAGGAATCTCTGGGATGTCAGCACAGTATTCTAGCCTGAGACACACTTTGATTTTCTTTGCAGAGCTTTGTGAATTTTGCAATTTGTTCATGAAAACAGGCAGGATTGAAGCTACAGTTTTTGTGTGAGGTCATAGTATACAGACTCTTCATTTATATTCTAGATGTTGACTTTTTTCTATGAGTGTCATTTGCTGTCACCTTGCAAAGAGTGGAGCCACTACTTCAAGACATTGGTGGGCAGGAAAAGTGCCATTTCTATTAAGCTACATATATTTCTCCACTTGACTTAGAATGCTTAAAAACATTTTGGAAAGAAATTTTTTCAGGATACAATTGGGTTGGATAAAATCTCATGAGCTTCTGTCAGTCTCTCTCTCTACATCCTCTACAGCTACAGAAAAATATTTTTACTTTTTGCACGCTAGTGTATTTAAGGATTTGCTTTGATTTTGATGCTGTACATTTAAAATATCAGAAATTCTTTTCCTCAGCTTAATGAGGTTGGTTAAAACTTGGTTTAAGAGGGGAAATATGACCAAATGTGCCAGGGTGAGAACACTGAGTAACTTCGTTCTCCCTGGGACTGAGGTGCACCAATCTGCACTTTTCACCCCTATCCACTTAATAACCATGCCAAAGTCCCTCATCTGTTAAAGCTCAAGTGTTGATGACAGAAATGACCAACAAAAAGTGGTAGAGGTCTCTGCTCGTTGTTTCCTTTGGTGGCTGTCGATCATGTCTGCATCATCAGCATTCAAACTAACTCTTCCTCCATTAATATACTATTGTGAAGTTCTGTTAAATCACATCAGTCATTTAAGAAAAGGAAATTGCAGCGTAGACATCAAATGTCTGAAAAGTTATTCATATTAACACAAAGTACTACTGGTTCTTTTAAATACTAAATGTATGGCTACTAAACCTGGCAGAGATTTCATTTGCTATAGAGTAGTTTATTAAAAATATTGCCACTGAGCATGAAAGTAGGCCATATATAGTTCGTGCTTGTTCTATAACTATAGACTCTACATGACATGAAAACCTGATGCAAAACTTCTGCAAACTTTAATACTGTCATGATTTGACTTTGAAAAATGACTAATTTTAACCTGGGAAAGGACTACACAAGTATCCACTGAGTAGCTCAAGTGGCAGAGCTTGGTAAGAGAACGGCTTACCACTGAAATTGCAGCACTAAAAGTTCTGTATATGGAAAAGCACAGTATACCAGCAAGTAATAAGCCTCTGAGATGGAGTTCCCAGATGGCAATATGTTACAATCTCAGCTGTACGACAATTCTTGAAGCCATGTGAGAGACTAAACCTGAAGAAAATTGCCGGTGTGAGTGCTGTACATCTGTGCTGAGTTTCTCTTGCACTTCTGCATTTAAAAAAAGTAAAATTCTTTTTCTTATTTTGGTGTTTATTTTGAGGTCCTCTGCTGCACTGGCAGAGGTTTTTCTAATTAGTCACTATGTTAGAATATTAATAGTTCTCCAGACAGCTAGTGGTGCTCATCTCATGGGTTGCCACATTGCGTTCCTAACTAATTCACAAGTTGAATAATACCCATAATAAGACTTTTACAGTATAATTATTTAACACCAAGAACTCAGAGGTTAGGAGGTCAAGTGGGAGGTTAAAACTGCTGCTGTGGGAAACGCTGCTAATAGGACTAGATGAAACCTTCAGAGCTTCCCCCTGTGCAAAGTGGTCTGTCAGTGGTGCCAGAGAATCATGACAGACTGTGGGATGTCCTAGGCTATTACTTCAACTTTAACTTGTACATTAATTAAAGTGTACAGTCCACTGTAATGTAAGTCTCTAACGGAGTTCCTTATAGGTTGGCTTCAGCTACTCTGCTAGCCTAGACTAAATTTAACGACAGATAGCCCACCTTCCCATAAAATCTAGGGTGATTTTAAAAATCTCAGTATGAAGCACCTTTCACTGTTTTACATTTTGTGAGTCCTACCAGATCTTTAGGTTCCAGCTTCATCAGCCAAATGATTTTTTTGATATATTTTTTTTCCTTTTTTTTTTTTTTTTGAGACATCTGAGCAAGAGGGAAATTCTGTGGAATGTGCAGAGGAAGATAAGTTCTTTAGTAGATGCCAGCATTACTTCCCCTAGTTTCCAGGAATATTTGCTTGTAAAATGTGACCAATGAAGGCTAGCATCCTGATCTAATTAGGAGCTGAAGATAACCTATTGATACTTGCTAGGCTGGCAGTTTTTTCAGCATGGAAAACAGAACAAGTGGAAGGATATTGCCTTCCTCAAAGGCAACATGAAAACCAATTCTTCAGAAGCATTCAGGATGGATTTGAAGAGGGCATGATTGTTGACATCAGTGAGGAAGCCAGCAAGGGTTCAACTTTGACTGGAAAAGCTGTATTTTAGAGATATTTTGCAGGAAAAAAAAAAAAGGGGTACATAACAAGAGTTGATGACTTTGGAAGAAGTTTGAGATGAAGATGTGCATTATAGAAACTCACGGTTACCTGGCTGTGGCTATGCCCATAGCAATCTGAAGCACTTGGGTCTAGCTGTGAAAAGGTAAAAATCTGCTTTTAAACCTGTTGAGGCTGAGCTACCAAATGCTTATACGCAGATGGCAATGAACTTGCTCAGATTTTAATTTGGCCAGATGGAGTCAATTCTGGTGTAAAGGACAGACCAGCGCATCAGCATGTGAGGACACGGCTGAGTTTGTTTGCAGGTGGGTATGTGTCTAAGGAGAAGAAAACGGGGTAAGAAAGACATGGGGTTCTGTAGGAATCCACAAAGAAAACTGAAGGGTAAAGAGGGATTAGTGGGAGACCAAAAAGGGCACAGTCGAGCCATGGGACAGCACGGTGTTTAAAAACAGGACACAGTTGTCTATGACAGAATGGTTCTGATTTACTTTTTCTTAACCACCTTTTATTTCTTTTTCCCATGGAAGAGCTGCACAGATCTTGTGCAGAAATAGGAGCAAAACCAAGAGAAGCTTTAGGAAGTGAATCAAGTAAAATTTTAATTTATCCAGGTCTTGTTAATTCTGTAGTTACCAGCATTAGGAAAACTATGGAATTAAGTACTGAAAGCACATATAAACACAACAGTTGACAGTTCTATTCAATTTAAAAAGTAGAGCTTAAGCAAAACGATTTTTCTTTGCTTGTTTTAAATAAAACCAAACCAGAATACCCAAGTAGGCAACAGCAGAATTAGGTATTCCACTGCAATATAGGTTCATGAATTTAAATTAAAAAGTTTGGCGTTGAGTTACTCTCTGTTTTCTATTAAAATAACATGTTAAGATTTTTTTGTCTTTAAGCTTGTATTTATAGTATTTAAAGTTTCTGAGCACCTTGGCTTTATTGCTATCAAATATTGTTGCTTTAGAGTTCAGAAGTTAATTAGTGCATAGGTATGAAGAAGAGCAAGTCAGTCAGATAATCAGTATGCTAGTGGGTTAATTCAGTAAATACAAATCTAAACACTGAAGTGAAATAGTGAGTAGTTTTCTTCTTACACACTTTACAATTTAAATCTAAATTATGGTGTTGCTACGCTTGGCATAGCAGCCGTTTCTCAGCTCATCGGTAAGACAAGTTTCTATAGTGATAGATCCTCAACATGGATAAAATATGTTTATAATTGTTTTAAAGTTGTATCACCAGGCTGCACCACTGAAAACCTACCTCAGAAAAATAACATGAATCTTGTAACAGTTGACCTATAGCGTAGGGGTAACTTTTGGTAATTCCCAGCCTGTGTTGGGAAGTGTTATGCTTGTACTTCTTCAGCAGTTTTTTGAGGCAGCACAAGATGCAGTGATGCTGGTGATTGTGGCTACAGACCAACACAGCCTCTCTTTCCTGTCACTTCGTATGTGAATACTTTTATCTTAGTGATGTATTTATTTGTGTTATTCATAATGAACTTGGATTCTGTCAAGAGTTTTCTTATCAGGGTTGGAAAGTTCTTTCTTTCAGCTGTGTTTATACAACAAGAAATGCTGGAATAAAAGTATATAAATAGCCAAGTAACAGAGATGTTAGGTAAGTCTGGATTTACTGGAATCCACCAGACTGTGCTCTTTAGCTGGAGTTGTAGTCAAGTACGAATCTGCCATTAGACTTTGGACCTAATATGTTAATATATTACTGCTGATGATAAGTGACTTCATGGATTAATTTGAAGAAAAATTTGCTTCAAAGATGGAATAAAGTAGTGGTGAATCAGGTTTCTTATCCCTCATAGTTATTATGCCAAAAGCGGGGTAGCAAATAAATAGTGCTGGTCGTGAGCATTAACTTTGCTTATTATAAATGCAGAGTCATGTACCAGTCCCAGTGTGATTTCATCTGGGAACATTGCCATAAGGATTACAAATGGCTTTCAGCCTGAAAATTGGTGTGTATTGCTTTAAACTTCCAGTGGGGAGTTGGCAATTTATCCTTCAGATAATCATCTTGTGTTAAGTTGAACATCTTACTGTAACTTTTTGCTACATGATAAACCAGCTCCTATGAATAATTCACTGCAACTGGAAACCCACTTCAGCCCTGAAGTCTTTACCAGCTCTGGTGGCTTTTCAAAGTTTAATAATAAACTTGGAGCCAAAAATCTCATTGCACTTAAAGTCAGTGGAATTTCAGTGTCAATTGCTACGGGAATCACAATTTGACCTTTCAGGGCAAACCTCTTGGGAATAGAAACTACATCGCATCATTGTGATGACAAAGGCACGTGTTTGTGTCTGAGTAAGCAGAGCTCATTTACTTTCCCTTGTAATCTACAGCGTCATGGGGTTTTGTGCAGATTTTATTTCATGTAGGTGTTTGAAATATTTTCCCTGGGCAAAAAAATCTGTGTGAATTACCTGAGCCTTCATTGGTCTCATGGCAGATTTAGGATGCATTCTGTGCTGCACCAGTGCAAGACAGCACATAAGGTGTCAGTATCCCACCAAAATGATCGTTCTAGCCCTACAGGAAGCCTGCCACAGCAATCGAGTTGGTAATTTTTTAGAAAGAAGATCAACACCTTTTGGTTTGCCAGGCCCTGACTGACTTGGTTGAACTTTACCAGAGAAGTCTGTGCCAAGCTCTGGGTCTGTTCTGTCTGGCAAGGCTGAGCCTCACTGCCATCGTGAAGAAACTAAAGCGCTAACGGGATTTTGCAAATTGTGCTTAGCATGATTTCCCCCGTGTAAACAAAGGTAGCCAGATCTTGTCAGATGATTTTTAGCACCAGAAAAGGGTGAAGATGCTTCTGCTTTATTCTGGAGTTGGTCTGTGTAGCAGTACTCTATACAATTTCTGTTTTCATTGCAATATTGTATTGTAAATTTTCCTGATATTCAAGAAAATTTTTGGAAAAAGTTAGGCTTAGAATATAAAATAGAAAAAAATAACACACAGCAAATTAGTTCATCTGAAGTGCAGGTGGGAAAAATATTTAGTTCATCAAATTTTCTCTAATATTTCCTAGTCATTATGAAGATTTCGTCAGAATTCTAGGCTGTGCAGCTCTCAACTCCACTCATTTCTGTTTTCATCCTTCATCTGTCTTTCTAAGACAAACAAATTTTGTTCTTAAAAAAAGTTGCTTAGAACAAATGATAAATATGCCATTACTAAAACTCATTCTTTCACCTTATGAAGCCGTTATGGACCTTTTTTTCTAGTTTTATTAATGCAATGCCAGTCTCACTTTGCATGTCTTATATTTTGTCTCAATGTGAATAATCAGATTATGAGGTGGAGCAAACAGGAAATGAAGCAATGGCCTTGTAAAGGACACCTCTAGGAAAATAAATCCAAGAAACCTAGGAAATAATTGGTCTTTAGTTGGAAGATGCAGTTTTATAGGCACAAGGAAATTTGCAGGCCAATTTTCTCACCAGCTCTGCAAAAAATCGGAAACGGTTCACAAAAAAGCTCACCTTTTACTGTCCAGAGGAAGATTAGTTATGAAGGTGAAGACTTATGAGGCTGTTTTTCGAGAACACAGAGAGACTGAAACAGAAGCCTCGTGGCAGAGACCTATGTCAAGCTTTGAAGGGAACTGATACACTTTTCTTCAGACTGAGGTATGAAGCTTTTGTAACTTTAATCATTTGCGTCCTGCAAATCTTTAGACTAATAACACCAGGTTTTGTTTTGAACAACTTCTTTTGGCATCACTTTAATCTGCTGCGAGCCCCAGGCTCCCAGAGGAAGTTTCTTGAGGACAGTGAATGCAGCTGGACGAGTAGTGAGGGCTGGGAAAGCAGGCTGCAAGAGGCAGCCTCTGGAGCCAGCCTGTCAGTGTGTGTGAACGCACGCAGCCAGCCTTGAGAAGCACCTGGTGGGAGTGCGGTTGAAGGAGATGTGGCAGTGCCTGAGGCTCAGGCCCCATGTTGGCTCTGACACTTGGCAGATCACAAATCCTGCCTACACTTCTACAGAGTTTCTAACTGACAGTCTGCTGGACCCTTGCAGTTTCACTTTTTGCGAAGATAAGTGCCTTTTGTCAAACCTAACTGATTTCCTGAACAAAAGTGCTCCCTTCCAGTTGCTCAGGAGATATCGTTGTGCATCAATACTCTTATGGTGAAAAAAATAGATGGTAAATTGCTGTGGGCTAGAACAAACTCATGAAATGTAAGGAGGCTTATTTTGTTACAGAATAAGAGAGTTGGGTTTTTTTGATCATGTGCTTTGTTATCAACATCCAAGCAATATTTTTTTCCGTGGAAATTCAGTAGCTCCTCAGGGAGTATGGATGTTATGGTGATGTGAATGTGTGGTTGTGTTTCACTAAGGCTGTGTCTTCAATGAAAGTGCAAAGGAATTTTGAATGAAGGCTGTTAATCAGCATACAGCAAGTGTCTTGACTTCAGTGGACCTAAGCAAATGTTTGGCTATTGAGTCTCCAGTCGCTTGAACAAGTACTGTTGTGATATTCGCTGTTGTAACAGAAATGAAAGGTCCAAGTTCTCAGTAAAACTTTCAGTTACCCGAATGGCTTAACAGTCTGTATTAGGGACTCTTTATCAGGGAATGTAGTGATATGGGGTAATGGTTTTACATTGAAAGAAGGAAGATTTAGATTAGATACTAGAAAGAAATTCTTTACTGTGAGGGTGGTGAGACACTGGGCACAGGTTGTCCAGACAATTTGTGGATGCCCCATCCCTGGAAGTGTTCAAGACCAGGCTGGATGGGGCTTTGAGCAACTTAGTCCAGTGGGAGGTTTCCCTGCCCGCAGCAAGGGGGTTGAAACTCGATGATCTTTAAGCTCCCTTCCTACTCTAACCATTCTATGATTTTATGATTCAATATTCAGTCATTTGGACTTCCAAAAAAGTACTGGAGTTGATTGTTCAAAAATCACTTTCCTAAATTACTGCAAGATTTCTATCCTGTTGTGTTAGTTGGAACAAATGTACTGGTAAAATGTGTTTTCCTGTATCTTCTGAAGTGTTTTAAACAGAAGTGTCTCAGTTGTCCATTTTGTGCTGAAGGGGACTTCAGCAAAACAGCCAGCCCACTTGTTGATGCTTGTTAACAAGCATCCTCTTGAAGAAGTACTGCTGTGGGCATTTATCTTATCTCATTAACAACTTATTTAAATCCCAAATACAAACTAGTTTTTATAGGGCTACAGATAAGATGATAAAACATTAGCATAGCTTTAATCTGCAATAGCGTAATTTACCTGCAGGTCAATTTAAAATATGATCAATAAAAAGTCATATATGTGCATACCTAACAAGTACATTATGAGATGGCAATTCAGTTCATGTAGCTCAGTTGGTTTATCTCCTACGGTCCACTCCAGAAAGGTAATTTGTGTACCATCTTTAAACTAAAAAAAAAGAACAGAACACGCAAAAAAATTCATTCTTGGGCTGGGGGAAAAGAGCCAGGGACTGTCCATAGGTTTTAAGAAAACTTTGCTGTCCAAGTGCAACACAAACCATTACCTTGAGGTTTGCTAGCACGCTGCTCAAGCAGACTTTGTAGAGGGTATATCCTTTTGCTGTGATACTTCCATCAGGAAAGCATAGTAGTCAAATTAACCAGGTTGTGCAATGTTTTCAATTCTGAAATAAGAGATGCTATTATTAAGATACTATTTATAATAATTAATATAGAGAATAATTAAATCATATCCCTGTTACTGGATAAGCAAAGCAACATCCTGAAAGAACCTAATTAGAAGGACTACCACAGTGTGTTTCAGTCTGAGCTTATTTTGACACGCTGCTCAAAAGCTGGAAGGTGCCTTTCCCAATTCTAGGTGACAATACAAGATTTCACACTTCTTTTGCTAAACTGGTCCACAATGAAAAATGAAGTGATATTAGCAGGCAGGGTGAACTCTCTAAAGATAAGCAACAACCTGCTAATTATCTCTGTTAAGCATAATTGCATTTGATTGTTCTATTTCTGTACAGTTTTGCCAACAAACAGAATTGGGTAATTCCCCCAGCCAGAGCCATCATTCTGCTTCTGCCCAGAAAGATGCTCAGACTGAACCATTGCTGATTTGAGTTAAAAAAAATAAAGCTGGTGGAGTTGCAGTGTGAATTGGGCTCGCTTTATCCAGGAAGATGAAAAGATTACTTGGAGCCTTCAGGCCACTCTGTGAAAGGCTGAGGAGACTGAGCTAATAAAACCAGCTCAGCCCTGAGGGTTTGCCGGTACACTGCTTCTTTTGCACAAGCAACCCTGTGCTAGAGTGTGCACTTCTCAGAGGTACAGCCAAGCCTGTCCATTTCTTTTCAGTGACTGATGTGTATCTTTAAGAAAAGAAAAGAAAAAAATGCAAAACCCCTTGATTTTCTTCTACCATGTTTTCTGTGGTGACAATGAGCTGAAAAATGGAATTAACAAATCACTTCCTATTAGTAAAAAATGCAAGTATCTGACATTTTTGTTCTCATTTTTCTATTGTTAATTTTAGGAAAGAAACAAACTAGCTGCAACACCATATTCATCTGTAGATTCAGTGTGTCCTAACAATCCCCATTAGAGATCATCTTGATCTTACTGCCTTGCTATATCACTACCTTAGTCTCTCTCCAAAAAAATCATCTGGAAGGATCTTAAACCTATCTAAAATAGTTGCTGTTGGTTTGTCTAGGAAGTGCATTCTAAATGTTTATTGGTCTTCTGAAGCATCAGTTTTGTTTGCAGAAATGTTAATTATCTCACAGATGGAGTCTGTTGGGATGGGGCTCTTGTTAGTCTTTCCACAGTTCTTACAGTTTCCTTCAATCAGTAATAACCAACCATTTTGGAAATGTGCTCTGCTAGGTCCTTTTATTTACCCTTCTCTTCTATAAGCATGACTGAACTATTCAACTTTACTCTATTCAGACTCTTAAAACCTAGACTCACCTCAGTTCAGCCAGCTCAGATTTCTGTTGGCATTTCTGTGGGGTGAAAAAAATGACATTGATGAAGGGGTCAAACCTCTGATCAGTATAAACCAGTAATGGCAACTTCGTAAACTTTTATGCAACTATGTCAGTTTACATCTGGTGTGGATCTGCCCTAGCAGTGTTCCAGGAAGGTAAGCAGAGGACATAGTCTTGCACTGAAATACCACCATTTGTTTTGATCTGTATTTAATCCCTGCATTGACTGATTTTAGCATTCAAAGTTGTTTTTTTTACCTGAAGCTTCCAAATCTCTCCTCAGTCCTGGTTTGTTCTCTTTCTTTGCTTTCTCTCCTATATGCAATTAATATTTTATCAGAGTTTTCACAAATAAGAATATGCACATATAAAATAAGCTACAACATCACCAATGAACAGATACCAGGAGATAGTACCATCAGCCTCCAGGTACAGAAAGGATTCCCAAATACACACAGCATAATTTCCAGCTCCCTTTTTGTTACAGACATATAGAATGGATACAGTAAGATGTCAGGGGTGTTAATTTGGTGCTTCTGTCCAGCTCTTGTCTGTTGTGATTCTGATACCACTGGAGTTGTCAAAGCTTTACTTGTCCCCTTATCAGCTAAGACTGAAATGTTGCCATTTCATCTTTCTCACAGACCACTCAAGAAAAAGGTCTGAATTTAGCAAAATAAATTCTATTTGTGATTAGCAAAGAGACGATCCTGGCATCGTCCTGTCTTACCTTTCTGGGCTTATAAGTAACCTGTTAACTTCAAGAGAACACATTGTCGACTCCGGCAAGCTCACCTTCCTTCCCCTTCTTTTTCTTTCTTCTAGAGAAACCTCACATGTATCTGTTTGTAGTCAGGCAGAGTGGAAAGAATTGGTGTAATATAACAGTCTCATGCTTTCGGTCATAAGTGTAATCACTGAGAGCACTCCTTTGCTACAAACCCAGAGCAGCCAGTGTCGGACCCCTTCTTCCAGTCTCTTGTGTCTGTGTGTATTAACATATACACAAAATAAAATACGAACAAATAGCATGAAAAATGGCCATTCTGTTCTCTTTCCTGCCGTATATCTGTCGCCAACTGCTAATAACTTTTTGTTGTATACACTGGATTGCGAATAGCTGCATCAAATTTGGTTTTTAGCATTTGTTTGTAGAAACCCTTGATTTCCCTTTCTGTCCATCATATAAAAAATTGAGATCCGTCCTGCTGAGCTGCTGTGCTGCTGATCACTTTCTTACTTCTCCAGTTAAGTATTATCCTCAGATGAAACAGTCTCATCAGAGTTGATGGCAATCCTCAAACTATCCCCACTTCCTGCTGGAGGGCGTACATCTTGCTTTTTGAGACGCACGGTGCATGACCATAGGAAACAGAAGTAAAAAGGCATATGATGAGACAACAATCAGTTTTGTTTGCGTATTTCCTATTAAGTAGTTAACCAACATTTACTTGTTGGTAACAATTAATTGTTAATTTAGAACAACTTTGAAAATGTCCTGTTGCCTCCTGCATGAAAGGAAATAATTTAACAGCCACTATGGGGTCAGCCTACTGCTGTTCAGCGTATGTATCTTTGCCATTAGCTTATTGGTAAAAGTGCTGCTTCTGTCTAGAGGCCACAAATCTTGTTTGTGCTTCCTGTTGCAGAATGTTTATTACACAAGCAATCAGCAGCTCCATGTGGGTGTTCTGAGTCCCACTATCGACGATGATGACAACAGATGCCTGGTGGATGTGAACAGCAGGCCCAGGCTCATTGAATGCAATTATGCCAAAGCCAAGAGAATGAAGCTTTACTGGCAGTTTACTCAGGTAATTCTTACTCAGCGGACATTTCAGAAACTTCTAAAGCTCTTCTTCTGTATCCAAAGCGTGAGTAATCTGCTTACTAACAGAACAGAACAAGATTTATCTTTGCTTTCTTTGCACAGAGCCAGGAAGCTATGTTTACATTTGATCCCAATGTCACCTACCTCAGGAGGTTATAAAACTTTTATTTTCTGAGTTCACAATAAATTATTTGTTTCTAAGGTAGAGTACTGTTACAGAATTATCTCAAAAAAGAAATGTGATTTTTAGTAGAGTCAAAAGCAAAGTAACCTATTTAGGAACAAGAAACAGAAAGGTTTTTTATTGGGTATTTTTTTGGAAGTAGCAACTCTGAAAAAGTGGGTAATGGATCACTGATGATAACAGCCTCATCATGAGCTACTTTTGCAGTTCCTTACTTAAAAAGAATACTTTTATTTGTGTGTTAGTGTGAGAGAGATGTAAAAAGAAGTGCAGGTAAAGGTTGAGAAGTGATTTCATAGTGATGAGAATGCTGATAGGACACTGAGTCCAGGCCTGGTGTCCACGCTTCATAACTGAGTTAGAAATCAAGGGAGAAATAAAAAGCCACAAAAGTTCTGGGGCTAGAAAACATGCTCTGCAATATAACGCTTATGGAGCTCGCTGTTCAGTTTGGCTAAGGGGAAGTGACAAGGTGATTCAAAGCCTATCAGTGTTTCCACAGAGGGACACAGGTTAACCTGAAGACAAAACAGGTTCCAAAGGTTGGATGCTAAAAATAGTCAAATTCGGTCTTGAATAGGAAGGTAAGACTTTCCTAAGGTAAGAATTCTTAAGACATTGATAACTAACCATGTCAGGTACTGACATGTCAGTTGCTCCTGATAAATAAAACAAATTACAATACTTTCTAAAACAAGTACCTGATTTAGCTCCTGGGAAAGATTTATTAGCTGGTGAAAGTTTGACTGCTCATAACTGCTCCTCTGCAGTTCTGAGTCTACAAATGTAGTTGTGTACTCTAGCCCATGGGCTGAGACTCACCATTAATGTGATTTTATTTCTGCATTTAATTTTTCTGTAACATCCATGTGGGTTTGCAAATATCTTTCCTGCCAACTCGTTAGTTTCTTTCTTTGACTTCAACAGCCATGATCAGTATATTTTAGGATACTGGAAGTACAGTTTAGCATCTACCTTAGTGCAGAGAGCATTTGGACAGTAATCAGCAAAGCACACTATTAACATAATTTGTATTTTACTTGAAAGTAATCCAGATGTTTGTCTTTAAAAGGTAGTTCTCAAGCAGCAGACCTTAAATCCCTAACCCAGAAAGACATCTCAGCTTTTACTTTCAGTCCTCTCAAGGGCAGAGTTTTAATTACGTCTTCTCTCAAATTTTCCCAATAGTCTTGTCATGATGAGGGGCCTTACTGTGGCCACCTCTGCACTCAATTTTTAGTACCATAGTAAGAAAGTATAATTAACTTATTTATTTAAATAGTAATTCAGTAACATTTTAATGCTGTCTGCCTATTCAATATTGCTCTGTATAACCCAACCCTTTGGTGACAGTTGATGGTTTCTACTCTCGAACACTGCTGATATTTTAAAATACTAATGATGTTAGTTAGTTAGATCTGATTCGGGGGCAGCGGTAGAATGCATTGTTAGCTTAACTATTAAAAGCTTCAAAAATGGCATTTAACTACGTTAGCTTTCTTTTCTGTCTGAATTTCCATTCTGTGTTCCAAATACAATCTCCCAATGAAGATACAGTGCTATTAAACTAGACTCTATGGACTGTACTTAAGTCTTCTACAAAGAAATGTCTACCCAGGAGAAGTGAAAGCTAATTAGTTGTTTTCTTATGATAAATTAAGAGACAAATGACATGATTAAAAGCTTGCTGTTCAAAAAGGATTTCATTAATACCCAATGCAATTAAAATGACATTATTTCTCAACATACAAGCATGGTACACAGCCCATTGTATGTTCTGTAAGCTGGAAGAAAGCTAATGAGAGTAATCAAGGCTTGCCAAGATCAACTGATCAACTCCATTTGAAATGCTCCCATTTAGTCTGGTGAAAGGATGTTTTTTTGGTGAATACACTGGAAACTGTCTATCTGAAAAGAGTCTTTTTTATTATGCTTTTAAAGCTCTGGTATTTATTTTCTATATTATGCAGTGAGCAGAACTACTGAAAATAAGCAGAGCTGTAAATATTGATGCTTATGTAGTCTTGAAGTTTGTGAAATATTAATTAAAATGTAGGTGCTGGCCATAGCTTTTTATAGCACCTTCTTTTGGCTGCAAGTATGCTTTGACTCTTTGGATTCTCTAGCCATTCGACAAGAATAGCTGATAATATAGATAATTAAAATTATAGCAGTGCAAGCAGAGAATTGTCTCAGAAAGGGAACAGGAACAAGACTAACCAACCATACCAGGATAAACCAATTGAACTGGATTTCCCTGACCAGCACAACAATCAGGATTTGCCCTGCATTCCAGAAACATATCTTTAAAATTTGAATGAGGAAACTTTCTCATTTTTCTGCAAAGCTCACTGTATTCTGAGAGGCACCGTGATAGTCTGTGGTTGGACATGGACTTCAGCCTGGCTGACAGAAGACTGTACAGCTTTTTAGAGACAGTATTCGTCAGATAACATTTTCCTCCTCCCTTACATTTTTGAAATGCAATGATGAGAGAATGTGACAAAAGTAGAAAATAGGGGTTAGCCTCAGCTAGTGGTCTCCTTGCTTCTGTAGATCTATTACAGAATTATTTCATTCTTAATTTGTGTCTTTGATTAGAAGTGTGTATGTATATAAACATGTATACGTGTGTGTGTATATATATATACACACTTAATCAAACTTGATTTCTTTTTTTAAAATTTATCTTTTACTTTGGTGTTAAAATTTTAAGTTACGTAGCTACCTTCAATTGTAGGCAACTGGAGTCAGACACTCAGACATCCACTGTGATCTTGTGGACAAAACAGGGCTTTAATGGGCATTCATATGGGGGGGGCCACCACCAGTCCCTCTAACTGTTTTCATTATCCATCATACTGGCTGACTGGACAGAGGCCTTGGGAGACTTTGTGGTTTCTTGCTGTACAGACCAAACTTGCATTGAGCATTCAAAGCTTGTATTATGTGTTTGTATAATCAGGATCTAGCTGAGCAAATTTCCATGCTCCACAGTTTTGTACAGCTGCTAAATGCAAGAGACCAAACAAAATGTAGGCTTCAGTGATGCTCTTCCTTCCAAGGCTTCTTCAAGCGTTTATAACTGTAATTATGTCAAATTATGTGAATTAGCCCTGAAAAGACTCCCGTCTATTGGGTAGTGTTCAAGAATGTTATTATTCAGGTTGCTTGTCAAGTCTTCTCTAAGGAAAATGCTTGTTTTGGGAATACTTTTATGCTGAAAAGTCTTTGGTATTTGACAGTTCACCTAGTTCAGTCAGTCTCACCACTTTTTATTTAATCAGAACAAAATTAGACTTTATAACAAAATAATAAGTGATCACCAGAAATTACACAAGGCATAGGGATAGAATTACATGGTAGTAAAACGGTCAGAATTTTACTAAAATATTAATTTAAACATGATATCAAGGAAGCTGCTCCGGCAGCATGAACCATTATTAAAGCAAAAACTAACCACAGTTAGTTTTCCCTTTATTTAGTACTGAAGAGTTAATCCTGCCCGCAGCAGGTGAGGAGGAGGTGCACATGCAGCGTGCTGGTGGCAGCAGCCTGCTCCCCAGTGGAACCCAATGCTTGCAGGACATACCAGGGCAGCAGGACACCTGCGTGACAGTCACTGTCCAGGTGTTCAGTGAAGCTGGTGTCCTTCAAACTGCCATAGTGATTGCATTATGTGCTCTATGGTGTGACAGAGAAGGGGCTCAGAGGCGTAGGAGGTGGAGGCCAGTGCATCTGGACAGATAATTCCTTGGGACATCTTTCAGTAGACACTGCTTATGGCCAAAACCATGCTGACTACCTGATACTATTAAATTTGTTCTGTGTACTAAGAAATAGTGCCTTCTAAATGCTGTAGTCAGGTTTTTTTGGAGGGGGTGTATTGGTTTGTTTTTAAGAAGTTTGTCTGTTTCCAGTCTGGTTTCTCAGGTTTATTGCTGATAAAAAGGCAATTGTGATGAAACAGCTGCCCTACAAGTGAAATTTGTCTCTCTGTCCATCGCCTGGGTGACAGCAGGCCATCTAGAAAGTACACGGACAGCATGTTAGGACTCGTTCAGCAGTATAACAAAGGCAAAGGGAGGAAGTTTTTCTGTAATTACTCTTTATCTTGAAGTGTTTTCGTGGTTATATTTAGTCAGATGGGGACTGTTTCTTATGCTTCTAACCAGACAATGCTGTCACTATTTGTTGTTGTGAGAAACGTTACAGGTGAGAGCTCTGTGTAAAAAGAGGTATAAGAAAGACCACGAGGCAGAAATAAAAATCAAAGAGATTAATGCTTTTAAGGCTCTTCCATGTTGAACTCTTTTCAGTACAGCAAGCTCTGTTAATTTAAGTAATTCAGCTTCCAGTGTGGTTGCCATAGAAAGGTAATAAGATTATGCATCTATAGGGATGGGGACTCATTGCAGACCTCATGGGAGGGAGAGGCTGTGCAGAGCTTATGCTCAGCACAGTTCTGTACCCATATCCACCAGTAGTCACGTTGTCTCCAATGCTAACACTGCTTTTACATGCTATGGAGAATTGAGATTCTAGTCACTGCTGGAGGTTTCCACAGGAAATCTTCCAGTTCAGAAGTGTTCAGAGGGGTGGTTTATGCTACCCTGAGAAGCTGTAAATAAAATTTGTTGTTGTAGTTACCATATGTATAATTTCCTAAATGTCATAGTGAGAATTGTTTTGGAAGGAAAGGGAAGACAGACAGCAATTGAACTACACGGTTGTTACAGTATTCCACAGATAAACAGGATGATTCAGATCTCATTTAAATAGTTATTAGGTAATAGGTAGATTAAATAAATATTCTATGTAGCTACACAAAGAAAGACTAGACCTCAAAATTACTCAAAGCATTCCTCCTACAGATTTTGGCCTTTGCCAGACAGTCATTTTGAATTATTCTTACCTCCTTTATCTTACGAAATTAAGGATGTGCAATACTGCTGCTAGCTGGAACCATTACCCACAACCGCGTCCCAAACAAAGAAGGGAATGCAGGGTGCAGACTGTGTGGCAGGGTTAAACTGGAGGCCTGTGAGGTAAGCGGGGAACCTCTGCACCGATTTCCTGTGCCCCCTTGCTGATCATGCAGAGCAGAGAAGTGGAGGCTAACACCATTAAACAGCAGACAGTTTCCTTCTAATGTCCACTCCTAATGTCCACTCCAAGGACATCACAGCACAAGAGGGATTAATTTCACTAGAGCTGTGCGTCCAAGGGAACATTTGTCCCCATGATCTTTCTCAGATTCTTCCATTACGAGAGCCACAGGGTAGAAAAACAGCATCATTAATTTATCAAGAATTTGAATTTATGTTGTACTTCTAACCCCAAAGGATGCAAATACCCTCAATATGTATGTGCAGTATAAGACACGCTGTACTGCCATACAGCTATATAATTATGCAGTGCTATCCGCCTCGCAGCTCAGAACAGAAAGTGGTTGTGATCCTGCTAAAAGAAATACAGATTTTGGTCCTGCAGGAGAAATATAAAAAAGGACAGAGCCTAATTATTCAATTAATTGACCCAACAGACTAGGTTAAGCCCCATATTGTTAGTAAGGCTATCTGATTTTTAAATAACCAGCATTGCCAAATGTTCAATTTCAAACCTCAACCACAAAAGAGCACTTCCACAAGCCCCAGGGGCCCCAGTGCAGAGTCGATGTAAGGGTCCAGTACATCAGCAGCACCTTTTTTCTATACTTAGTTACTCTTTGCCCATCTTTGACCAAATATTACCCTAGCTTGCCTGTACTTAATATTTAAACTAACTGGAAAACTGCACAAGGTGTTACAGCGGGAGGACAAAGAACTTGAACCATTGTTCTGCTTAGACATGAGAAAGCGATAGTTAATGGTTTGGGTTTTTTTCCTCTAGTAAAGTTGTCCCTAATTCATGTGCAACTTAAGCAATATTCTTTCTTGTCATATTAAACACTTTTTAAAAACATTATTTGGTTATTAGATTCCTTGAACTACATCTTACTATAAGCCTGGAAAGTCTTTAGTCCATTTATGTAGAATGGAATTATTTAGAAATATAAAATTCTGAAAGCATTCAGTCTTTCTCATTTTGAATACCTGACTTCAACTTAAATATGAAAATTTATGGGCAAAACACATGCAGAAAAATATTAAATACAAATATTACTATATAATACTGTGTTTTAAGAACTGGTACTAAATTTGCTTGCAGTTATTGCTGAATATTTAAGGTCCCTTCCAACTCTAACCATTCTATGATTCTGTAAGTTTAGTCTTCTATTTGGAGTGATTTTCTAGTAGCAAGTTTTAATCTTTGCAAATTAGGTGTAGAACCTGCCAGCTTGGAAGCTTCTGTGTGAACACAGCAGTAAAATGAGCTTTTAGTGGGTGCATTTCAAGTCTTTTCCAGCATATCACATTATGCAGTATTTACTCTCCTGAGGACTACATTTAAGCTCCAAAGACACTTGTGCTGAATTAATTTAGAAGAAAGTTAACACATACCCATGTTTTTCCTTCAAAACAGATACCCTATTTGCATATTTTAGCATGTAATTTTAAACACCACATTTATTTACAAAGAAATTATTTGTTCTAGTTCCACCTGATTTTTCCTAATTTCAGCTGTCCATATAGACTCCATCTAAAAATCACAGATGACAGCTGCTGCTGACAAGGTACTGCATGGCTTTATACTGACAGACATGCAAAAGAATGCCCAAATCCAGAATGTTTTCTACAACTTGACTGATAACCAACACTTACCAAATGAAGTGGCTGGGTTTCAGGAGATCTGAGCTCTCTTCTTCATCCCTCATTTGCATCACTGGACCAATCACTTTTTGCGTTCCGCATTCCTCAGCTGCAAGATGGATGGAAGTAATTTACCTTTAGCATACATCTTTTATTATATCTAACTTCCCTGATGAAAACAAAACTCTGTCCTAATCAAATCACTAGGAGTTGCATCTTCAATTCCAATAGAGACAAGAATAACACGTATGTAAGCAAGGTTTGGCTAGCAAGTAACACACTACAATCCAAGATGCAAATACTTGAGAAAAATATTCACTTGGAAGGCAATTAAATTAGGATGCAGTAATAGTATCTCTGACAAGAAAAGAGGATTTGCTATTGATTGAGATGATTCAGGTCATCAAGTCTGGTATCCTGAACCTGACAGTGATGATACCCATAGAAATAGATTAATTCCATTATTGTCTGAGCAAACTGTGCAAGGCTTGTGCTGCAGCTGCAAGGAGGTTCCTTTCCCAGTATCAATTACAATCAGCTAACAGATTTGTGTGGTTACTAAGGAAAAAGCCATTTGCAATAACTAGATACTGTGACCAAAGTCCTGAAGAGCCTAACTTAAACTCCTATGTTAGAATATGCAGATTGATTGAAATACTTGTGCAAATTCATTTCTTGATTTTCTTCAGTTGGCACTCAATTTATTTCTTGGTCTCTAGAGATTGGTTTAATCAGAATCGTATAATGACAACGCAAGCGGTTCAATTTCTGGGCTAAAATGAGTTAGGAAGCCTTTATATTGAGGACTCATTAGAAAACCTAGATTAATTGACTATACCATACACACACAATAAATAAAATTGTCCTTAAGTATTTTTGTTTTCCAAGGGAGTTACATTTTAGTGAGAGTCACTTCTCACAAAGCAATAGGAATGCGGATTTTCTCTCATCTAAAATGCATAAATCTTTTGAAATTTGTTAAAATATCAGGGAAAACATCTCATTTTCCTAGGAAAAATACAAAAATCTTAGGTTATCTAATTGTGCTGAAAGAAATTTCTTATTTGTCTGGCTGAAGATGAATAACTAGGAATCCCCTAAGCTAAGGCTGGTAAATAATGTGACATTTTCTTCTTTACATTAATTTTCTAGGTATGCTCTTGTTAGAACAATATTTTCATCCGTAAGGAGAAAAAGAGAATGAATAAGGCAGTAAGTGCTCGTAAGCACGATCTTCATGCTGTGCGTGCTGTGAATGGGTTTTCATCAGCAAACTAATATTGCATTTTGTGCACTCTCAAAAGTGGGAAGACACCATTAACGAGTTTTGCACAAACAATGCAGAACAAGCCTTAGAAAGCAACATAAACAGAAGTGATGATTGCTTCAAAACCAAACAAAAAGACAAAATCTCAGGATACGCAATTTGCCACATCACAGATCAGAAAATTAATTAACTAGGATAATTACCTCATCTAGAAGACTGCCTCAGGCAATGGTCAATGCTTGCAGTTTCATGAAAATGAGCTCTATTCTGAGCCAGCAGTTCACTGTAACACCCGGAGGATTCCCTTCTTGACCTCTAATGTACTGTCTTCATGAAGACCGAGATTTGATTTGTCTGAATGATCATCACAGGATGCCTGTACAAAGGTGTTTAATCAGCACTCTTAAAATTAACACAGCCCACTGAAAACATCTGGTCAGCCACTGAACATCGATTCCTGCAACAATGAGTTCAACAGGTTTCCTATACCCACATAGATCACAGTAGTTGTTGCAAATTTCTAACTCTAACAATCCTTTTTTCCTTAGAAAGTTAATTTACCAGTTTCACACTGGTATTCATACTTCAGATCTGACTGAAGTCAGATCCCACTGTAAATTGTCATTTACATCCTATGCGAAGTTCTATTTTTATGTCATTTTAGTATATTTTGTAATTCCCCACCATCTAAATATTCCATCCACTTTAAAGCATCTTTGTTGCCTTTCTCTGTCTTCTACTTTAGACATCTTGAAGCAAGCCTAGATCAAGGCAGATAAATCAAGCCTGACTTGTTTGCAGAAGTCATTTATATGTAATCTCAGAATGAAAGAGAAAAAGGTAACTTTTCTAAGCTTTTCACAAAATGTATTTGTAAAACATGCAAATAAAGCCTATCTGTCCAGCACTCCCATCTTTTTCCTAGTTGTATCATAATATTGTTTCTCTACATAGGCAGCTACTGTATGGCACAATCCATGAAAAGAAGGGCTGTATAAGGAAAAAATTTCTGGTTTTCAGTTAGAGTAAAATTACCCTGCAGAAAACATCAGTGCAGAGCATAAGCCAGGTCTCACTCAAGACTTCAGAGATGCTTAGAAACACAGGATTTACAAATATCTAATACTCCTGCTAGTAGAAGGAAGTATAAAATGTAGGATGTGTTGTCATCATTGCTGTTGTTAACTTATATAGTGTAGAAACACATCTTAATTTCTTATTCCGAATTTTAGAGTATGACAGTTGGAGCACTAAGCAGCCAGCGACTACTGAGTACAGCGGGTTCTGCATTTGCAGTTTTCTGAATGCTACCAACGAGGGTGGTAGGCAGTAGGAGGATACGCAGGAGAAACACTTATAAACAGCATCCCCTTTCAACAGTGAGAAAAAAAAATTCCCAAAACATTTACCTGTGAGTCATCTCTCACGAACATGCATTTCTGGAGCTTACTCTTTTATGACTGACAGTTCTCAAAAAGGCATTCAGTTTATTTCTAAATGAATTGTCCTTTTAACTTATTACTCAGGACAGCAGCTATAGTCAGAAAAGCCTCATGCGTTTTTAACAACTGCATAGCATAAAGCTAATTTTTCTATTTCTACAAAGGACTTACTAAGTAATCCTATCTATCAGAAGATCAACCTAATACATCATGATTTGGATTTGTTGCCAAAACAAAATGGAACGGTATCTTCAGCTGTAAATTCTGCATTTAGCCATATTATCAGGGCTATGTATGGAAAAAAGATTCGCTTTATAAACTATTTCCCACCCCCCCGAAACAGTGTTCAATAATTCATTTCAAAAATCATATTGTATATCTAGAATATTTGGTTTTGCAGATGTTTTTCTAACAATATGTCAGAAAGATTTCCTGGCCACCTCTGATACAGTAATGATTCATGTTTACTTTCCAAAAAATCCCTAATGATCTTTCTAGTCTGGCTAACGTATTCTACTCCAAAGCCAACTTCAATTTTCTTAGTTTTATCACCATTTTCTGAAGTAAAATGCGTTTTCAGATATCATATCCTAAAGAGCTTCTTTGTATTTCAGCAAAGGCTTGAATTTATTTCTTTGTGAGGTATTATTTTCTTAATCTTGCTGTTAACAATGGGCCTTTGTAATATGTTATAAATCTACGGTAAAATGTTATATTTGTATTTGGAAAATACTACTGATAGATATAAATCCATACATTCCATTTCTGATTTTTATGCTGTTTCTCTGTAATTCGTTTTCTATTCCAATTACATTCTTTGTAGGAAACCACATTTCCTTTTGCCAGGTTTAATTGCATTTACTTAAATACTTTAATAAACAGTATTGTATATTTCCACATCCTGAAGCTTTAACTATTACATCTGTACTCAAGGGCCTGTACTCAGAACCTAGGCTGCCCCATGTTCATGTAGCCAATCTCGATTAAACAAAACAGAAAATGACTGCACAGTCCACTAGTTACTAAAAGCTAATTTGGACATACAGGTAAGGCTACATCATTCGATTTGTCACAGCTGCGGTATTAAAAATTTGTTGCAGCAATATAAAAAAATTAGCATTTGAAGTTGTGTAAAATCTGAACACTCCCTCACAAGTCTCAGTAGTGGAATGAGACAAACTGTGATACAGACATTAAATAGTTGTAACTTGAATGATGCGTTGAATTCCATTGGCAGTTGATGTTTTATAGTACTTACTCACTGGGTACCACTAGGTGGATGTAAGACCGGTGCTCGGATGGCTACCTGACAACAGAACCTGAGTGCAGGAGGAGAAAAGGGGAGGAGGAAAAAAAATATTTTTTTTTTCCTTAAAAAATGGTTTGGCTGATCCCTATTATAACTCCATCTAAGTTTATGTACACAGCAATTAGTTTTGGTTAGTATGGGAAAAATAAATTCACATTTTAAAAGTGTCTGGTAAAGATTCTCATTTGCCTTTCTAACTGTAAATAGTGATCTAAATAGCTGACAGGCATCATCTTTTCAATATATAACACTACTATACATAATATTTCATACATGTAATGGCAGTTAAATGCACCTTATTTTCACAGTAGTCATATCAAATATATTAGGAACCAAGTGCCTTTAAAGAAGAGTAAAAGTGAACAATATACTTCACTGAGGAGTATTTCAATTTAAATAGCTAAAATTAATTTTTGAAATATCTGAAAAACAAAGAGCATACCATAGAGCCTGCTTTACTTACAGAGCACCTGTTTGCCAAAGAGTTGGAATATTTGTCATGCCACTTCAGATTTGAGAAGCAATGAAGCAGTTAACCTATATATACCATTATACATACCTATATCCTTTATACAATTATAAAGCAGAAATTCTAAACTCAAAACCATCATCCAGTATTTCCAAGCAATGAGCAATACTGAAAATACATTTATTACTGTACAATAAATTATTCACGTTTTCCTATGAATGCATTCTCACTGCAGCAACATCCATACGGAAATGACCACATAAAAGACAAAGTTACTTATAAAAGTAATTTTTTTTTGAGACTAAATTTGGTGTACTAACAGTCACTGAAAATTTACCCCAGGAGAAAATTCTGGGGAAATGAATGAGAAGATCATGCATTCTGTTTGGAGTGGAGATTATCTATGTTCTATACACCTCAGCGTAATTCTTTGATTTGAATGTATCAAAGCAATAGGGAAGATTAGAGTCTCTGCCTCAAAGGCAGAGTGAACATGTAAATATTTGAGGCCACTGATTAAGGTACAAATAGAAAATGATAGACTAGTGAATGCAGCAATCTGTATAGCATATGTGATACGAGATTGGATACACTTATTAACCTTGTCAGGCTTTTTTCTGAAATAGCCATGATTAGGCAAGCTGATAGGACCACTTATTTTTCCTTCTCTCTTTTTAGGTAGAATAACATGAGCTTTAATGTGATGCGCAAAAGTAGGTTTAAACTCTGTAACAAAAGTGTATGCTTTATAGTAACTTGTTAAAAAGAGCTATCTCTGATTTTCAGTAACACTGACAATGTCCAGCATTCATTTAATATCCCTCATTTTTATAAGCGATCAAACCCTGTCTTCCGTTTCATGCCCAGGAGCTGTTACTAGCTTTTGAAGCCCTGGCTCAGTCTAAAGCAACAACCTCACGTCCCCATTTTCCCTTTGTACATGGCTATATCTGCAGCTCACAGAACCCATCACACCCACCTAAATAACGGGAATGTCATGGATCACATCTAGCAGATGTGCCAAGTACAAACAATGGCTCAAGTGACCAAGTCAATGTAGACGTTCAGCTTTAATGATGCCACATATCCACATTCCAATCCTTCCTTTAAAATGCCTAAACTATGGGAAGTAGCATCTCTATTAATTTCCTGCTGAGTATTTTTTTGTTCATATATCAACGCACAACCTCGGTAATCTGACTTGGAGTAACAAAGAACAGAAAACTACTTGGTTCTTGCTGTAAGAGAATTCTTACTGAAGAAAATTGGAAAGTAAATGTAACGCTACACTTCTATTAAATAAAGCCAGAAATAAAAAAGATTTTACGCTGCCACCAGTAAAATGTCATCTGATTAAAAGGCCTGTCATTCAGCACAAAAAAATAAGTAACCCTAAGGTGACATTTTTGGCAAGAAAACCCATGAGCTGTTCAGAACTTTTTGGCTGGGTATATGTTTACAGACGCTTCTTAATGCGTCTTTTGTCATGAATTCAGAACATGTTTTGTTTAGCTGAGGGAGTGTAACATGGTATATAAGCTCAGTTCTGCAGCAGCAATAGTACGGAGGGGCTGGAGTTCCAGGTTACATGGTGTGTGTACACTGTGCATGTTTCTTTACAAAAAATTGTATTTACCATCTCTGGTGTTTGCAAAGAAAGCTGTACCGATGCTTTGTCCAATTTGTAGCCCTCTGGATAGGAGGCCTTCTAGACATTAGAGAAGTTTTATGACAGCTTGCAACTAAGCTTGGTTCTGCAAGGACCAGTATTCCAGAGAGGAGCCATCCCACTTTACTGCCCTGCAGAACAAATTATGGGAAGGGGGAAGGTTTGGGACCTCTGCGTCCACCACCACCCAATAAAGAAAAACAAAAACCATACAACAGTTCAGCAAAGAGTGTCTAATCACTTTGCACAGCTTATTAGCACTCTTGTACTACAGTGCTTTGTAGACATCAAATGGTATTCTTAGATACCATATTATTGGATAAATTTTGCTTTAGTGAAAGACTTGAAAGGAAACCTTTTACATATGGCAGATACGCAGGAAGTACAATAATTCTAAAGGAGTTAAAAAGTACTGCTTTCCACTATGTGTGTTATGACACGTTCCAATAGCTATTGGTCATAGCAGGATGTGTGACTTGAGATAGTGTTTACATTAAAAGTATGCTTACGAAACACTCAGTTTTATACGTGCGTAAGGCTACCAGCAGGAGTTGAGATCATTTGTGCTTCTCACAGGAATTGCTTCAATTTGCGTTGCAAACCCCATCAAGTTTTCAGTCAAACTTGTTAGTGCTGTCACATGCAGTCTACTTTTACAAAATAGTTGACCTAGATATTTATTTATCCCTCTTGAGACTTCTGCTGCCTTTGAGCTGCCTTCTCACCATCCACGATCTTAATCCTAATTCTGTTCAGGGCAGAATTCCTCTTTAACTTGCTTCAATCTCTAGAATTATATTTTATATATCATGATTAAAGACTTTACCCTAGGCTACAAATTTTTTTGCCTTTAAATTGGAAAGTAGAGGTCTTACCTAGGATGAGAAAAGGGAACCAGATAAACAACTTGCCTTTCACTTTGCCTGGAGTGTAGTATAACAATAAAGCATTTTGCTGAGCGACCTGTAAACATGACTGTCAGGGTTTTATATAAGTTTTACTAAAGGGTTATAAAAAAAAGGAATTAACTAAAAGGACACCTTTGTTTGCATTTGGCTTTAGGGTTCAAAATGCTAATGATGATGACAGATTGCAAAAACCACTCAGGAATACTGTAATTTGGAGGCCAAGCCAGTCAGAGTAGCAAAATGTAGTGTTACCTTTGAGTGCGTCAGTCCCGCTTGCTCGCTTGCGTTCAGTGCAGTTACGCAGCTCCTCGCTTTAATGATTAAAGAGGTTGCTTTGCAATGTATAGTGGGTGTGTTGTCATCCCCCTGGAGATGACAGAGCAATACCACTATCACAGGCTTGCATTAGGCATAGGAAGGGGGAAAAAAAGTGAACGCAATTAAGTAGACTAACAACAGGAAATTTTAAGTAAGCACTATACATACCCTTCTGCACGTACTTCAGAGCACTTCTTTTATTCATATCCTTACAGAAAGGATCCAAAGCTGTGCAGACTGCAGCCTCTCTGAGGGATTAAGCCATGGTTCTGCACAGACCTCACCTCTCCGACTTGTTCTGTTTCTAACGGGACTTGAGTCTTTCAGTTTCTCTTCTGTGGGGGGAAAAAAAAAAAATAAAAATTATGCTGCTAAAAGCATCTGTGCTCTCTCCAACACTCAATTCCCACGTATTAGCCACTACTTAACTTTGGTGTCTCTTTTATGTTCCAGACAGTGGCTCCAATGTACTCAGTGGGGTGATTTTCAGTAGCCACTGCAGAGTGCTTTGCAGCACATCAAAAAGAGCTTCCTCGTTTTTTATCTCCTGAATCACTTGTTTCTGTTAAATAGAAGCCGAATTTCACATGAGGGCGTATCAGAAAAAAAAAAAAAAAAAAAAAAAGGAGGGGGCTGTGGGGTATTTTTGGTTTTCTGGTTGCTGGCTTGTTTTGTTTTTCCTTAGGAATGGTTTACACTTTGTATATCTAGTTGCCTGTATGAAAGTATTTTGCATGAATACATTTACTGGAACATCTGTGTGAGGTCTAGATGATTTAGAATAGAAGAATAACATTGTCTCTACTGTGAACATGTCCTCTACCCTGAAATCCGCAATGGGAATAGGAGGCGTTTGGCCCATTCAAATGAAACAAACCCTTAGCCATTGAAACAAATGGGAGTTAGGCAGAAAGAAATTCCAACTCAGCATGGCAGTATTTAAGACTTGGTGCTGTGGCTTCCTCTACCTAACAGAGCTCTAAGTCGGTGACTAGGCCCCACATGCAGTCCTTCTCCCTGGGGAGAAAAATTAGGAACCAAAGAACAGGATTCACCAAGTGCAGTCAAACCAGGCTGTAGTTTCAGCCCAGCTGCTGAAGCTGTTGAACCTGAACATAAGGGTTCTTCACCCAGTGTGCAAGAGCCAGTGAACACACTGAGTCGAGATATGTGTCTTTATTTCACCTAGGCATCTAACGCAGCCAGCACGCCTCTTAGGAAACACTTTAGGTCTTTTATACAAAGATAGCAAGGAAAAAAAAAGAATCACATTAAAATATCTGAGTGGTCACTTGCAGTTATATAACAAAAATTCATTTACGCATGTCCCAATTTCTGTCTGGCTCATTATACTAAAATGGTCTTACATTTACATATAAATATTTCCTCCTAGAGATGTGATTTTTAGTATGGAAATTATCTAAGGTACCTAGAGGTACCTTCACCCTATCAGCTACCACTAGGTTACCATCTAACTTTCTATTCTGTTGGGGTTCCAATTGGAGCAATGGCTAACTTCAAGATTGGATTAATTAAATTGATGGGCTTTTTGTTTTAGAGACTTCCTATACCTGTTGCCATGATTTCAGAGCATGCCATCATGGTCGCTCAATTTTGTGGATTTTAGCTCTTTTGGACATGAAAGCCACCTAGACCTGAGCATCCCAACTCATCCCTCTTCACAAGCGTAAAAGCTGTTCTCAAGGTGGACAGAGTTAATTTCACTGAGTTCAGGCAAGAAGAGCTGTACTAGGGAAACGCTGGTGGTTTAGCTGTCATGCTTTATACAAAACCAAGAAAATTAATTATGTGCCTTCACTTATGCTAATAAGATAGAAATGATAGGAGACGTCTAACAGTACCGTACCCAGATTCATATCCCAGGTCCAAAAATCAGGCAAGTAATGGAGTTGCACTAGTCTCCCATAACTGCTTAGTTATTTGAGAAGACGAAAAGTGGAACATCTTCCTCCTGCTTCCTTCATGCAAGATCTGAGCTAAGAATGTCTTAGACACCAAAGCTGAGACAAAGACTAACTCATAAATGAAAGATAGAGAGCTAGTTAACTTAAATGACAGCAACACAAGCATCTCCAGCATCAGTTGGAAGCACAAGAAAGTTGATCTCAATTTTGGGTTTAGACAGAAACGCTTGTGATAAACTGTAATTCCCAATTTAAACCCAGGGAGCTGATGCTGGGTGCCATGCAACACTGAGTCCATGCAGAGAAAAACCGTTATCAACAGTTTTCATTAAGAATAGAGGCCGTATGTTTTGCTAAAAGGAAATAAACCAGAACAAAATAACTGTTTCTTTTAGCAATGAGAAAATAACCATTACCTTAGAGTTTTATATCTGAAGGACCTCATTCAAAGCTCACTGAATTCATTTTAAAAAAAAATAAAATCATAATCTCACCACATTGAGTTTTAGAAGTAACTTGGGGGAGGGTAGTCAGGGTGCATATTTAGCATAAGGGAACAAATCGCATATAATGAAGCTTTGACTAATTTCCTATCCTAGTTTCTTCCAATTTCTTGTATGTCAAGCAATTTTATTGCTTATAGATAGCTTAGAGTTTATGCTTCCACCTGACACCCAAATTTAACTACCGTTATTAATATGAATGTCAATAACAGTTATACAGCAGTGTAAAAGTACAGTTCGCTCAGCATTTTGTTATGGAGGTATATTAAAATGCGTCCTGCAAGCCTGTGTCTAGTAAATTAAGCAGTGGAAACCACATCTGCTGCATGTAAGCCTACCAAGAAGGATTTATGGGAGCCTCATGCTTTGAATTTTGTGGATTATTCTAGAAAGGGTCTCTCTCTTACCCAAACCCGTGTTTAAAACTTAGGTCTTTCAAACCTAATTCTGCATTTCATTAGCCAGTCCCAAAAATGTTTTTAGAAGTCACTTCTCAGAGAAAGTACTTACTAAGTATCAGTGGTAGGATAAGAGGAGAGGAGACACCCCCAGGCACCTGCCTGAATGAAGCAGAACCTGCACTGAATTGCATGAGCTACCCTTGAAAACGAAAACTCAGCACTTCTACGGGATTTATGCCAATATCCTTCTGATTATAATAGAAATCCATCACAGTTATGACTTTCTAATGCAAGGCATAACACAGATGAGATGGGGGTTTTGTATGGGATTGGGTAGTTTTTTGTGGTTTGTGTTTTTTTATAGCAACTAATTTTTCCCCATTGTACAAATAAGTAATTTAAATGTGGCTGCTCTTTCCATACTTGGGCTGTACTAATCTGCACTGATTTACATTCCGTTCTTTGATTTGCAGATTAAGCCAGTGATTCTCTACTACACAAGTTCAAGATACTCTAAAGACAGACTTTCAGACTTCTGTGCAAATTACTCTGTATATCTTGGAAGAAACTTCCCAGGCACCAATGTGTACAAATTATCTATCTTTATCAGACAGGAGAAAGAACCAACTGAAACCAAACTTAAAGGAAAAGAATATAATTTAAGTCACCTGCATGCTGATTTAACTATAATTTAGGTCTATAGTTAACTGTGTGATAGCCCCTGTGATTTCACTGCAACTCAGCAGCGAAGATAGGGCTTTATTATGGCACTATTAGTGAGAATTGAACAGAGTCAATACTGAGCATTAGCAAAACATGATTAGAAAAGACAATTCATTTCAGAATTCAAAGAATAAACAATTTTTTAAAAATTTTACCCTACATACGGGATGCCTGTCTGAGACACTGGTCCTCTTTTGCCCTTTTTTGATGTTTCAGCGGTGCAGCAGAGCCACTACCCCAGGTAACTGAAGCAAACAGGAAGTCTTTTGGCTCACTGTTAAAAAGGATGGCCAGAAACAGCTCAATTCTAGAAACTCCATTTGCTGAAATGGTAACCAGGCAATTACAGCTATTCTAAACCACATCAGAGATTAAACCAGCCTGTGACAAAGGGAACCTTCACTCCAAAGCCAACCTAGTGCTTAACTTGTCTCCAATAGAAATGTTTTGCAGTGTAGCAGTGGACTTTAGTAGATGGACATTGGAATGTTCTTTATATTACCACACAGTAGCAATGTAACAAGTTCAAAATGTTTAACACAAACACTTCTCTTTTTTTCCCCCCTCATTTTAAAGGGAGGTCCAATCCAGAACCGAAAATCCAAGCGTTGCCTGGAATTGCAGGAAAATAACGAGAATGAATTTGGATTTCAACTCGTCCTTCAGAAATGCACTGGACAGCGTTGGTCAATAACAAATGTCCTGAAAAGCTTGTCATCATAGCAGACTAAATTTTTTACCCATTTCTTTTGCTACTGTGTAGCAAATATTGCATTGTTGCCTGCTGTACTGTATTCCTCTCGCTCCCCACCCCTACCAGTTCCTTCTCTCCTCTTTTTTGTCCCTTTGATTTTATTTTGTGAGTGTGTGGAAATTGGGTTTGTGGGCTGAAAATAAGACATTTTTATTTCACAATGATGTTTTCATGGCATTTATAGAGACATTGAATGACAGGTGACGGGTAGGCTATCCTAAAATATTTTACAACTGTAAATAGGAAACAAATGGAGAATATTTATAACTCAAACTTTTATTGAATAAAAAAGTCCAAACACTATTACTGTCTAGCTGTCTCCATGGAAATCAGTTTTGAAGTTAAGTGGTGGTTTCATTGTTTTCGTTTTCATTAACCCAAGCTTGATCTTGGCAAGTAGCTGCCGAGAATCAGTATTCTCCAGACTTGTGGTGAAGAGTCCTACCTGCACATGAGTAGCTACAGCAAAGGAGAATTTTTTCTCCTTTCTCCCTCCTGTCTAGATCACTGTAGCTACTGGTGTGCAAATATGGGGGTGGGGGGTGTGGAGGTGAATAATATGCACCCACATGCTTTTCCTTACCAGTACTACTAAATAAAACCACAGAGAGAACCCCAGGGCTCAGGTGAGGTAGGGAAAAGAATTAATTAAAAAGAAGGTAAAAAAGCTGCCAGAGAAAAGAAGCAGCTACTGGAACAAAAATACAAAAAAAAAACCCTGACATTTTTCAATGGGTTGGGTTCCATTTCAAAGACTGCGCTTCCCTGCCATTTTTCTGTAGTTCTTACAATTTTTTTTTTATTTTTTTTTTTTTAAATGCACTGTTTCCTGGCTACCAGACTTAGATAAAAATGGCTCCATCCAAGAGCAGCAGCATGAATTCACTGTGACTTTCTCCCTACCTTTATGGAGGTGTGAATGCAACACCATATTACTTCATCTCAGCTCAGACTGTGATGAGGAAAGGAAGAAACAGTCTGATGAGATAAACCAGAATGCAAGGATTACTGGCCTCTTTATTTCCAGCTGCTTTTATTTGTATGTAAATTTCCCCTCTTTTATTACTCTATTTGTTCTTTTTATTCTGTTGTTTGTTACCTTAAGTAACAGTCATAATCTCTTTTGGAGCTGGTTATGTGCCAAACTGTCTTTTGCAGACTGGCTTCACATTCAGGACCAGCTAACAGTATTGTTTCTTGTGACTTTTTAATAAGTCACGTGGCACGTTAATTATATATGTTCAACCTTCTGCTATATACAGTTACCGTACATCTGCTTCTCAAAAATGAAAATCCTGAGCCAAAGACAGGACGGGCTTAACACCTGCACTTTGAGCGACTTCAGGGGCCTCTCAGGCCTCTGAGCAAAAACAGCCATTAAAATTAGAACCCTGAAAGAACATCAATAACCCGAGCGCCAGCGTACCACAGCTGGACAAGATACAGCAGCTTTAATTTCACCCTATAGAGAAAACAGGTTGCTACACACACGAGCCAAGGCTCCCTCATGCTGAAGTCCGTGCCGTGTCCCTATGGGAGAGGGCTCAGTACACTGCACGTGGAGCCATTCTGAGCATTGCCAAGTTCCACCACTGACCAACTGGACTTACTTTTCACAGGCATTCCAGATGAATGAGGAGGAAACTGCACATTCAGACAGAGAAAAAGCACAGAGCTCGAACAGAGTAGCATGAGATAAACTAAGCTTTCTTTTAGCAAAGACACCAAGACTTCAGCGCGTGGAGTTGCAGCCAAAACAAGTAGTATGGATCAAACCAGCCTCCTCAGGTTCTTACAGGCCTGCTGCACCCCGAGCAGTCACCTTCTGTGGTGGGTCAGGTTTTTTTGATGAGCCCTAGAGGGAGATATCTGGCAAGGACTTGACAAAAGTGAAAGGAAGGAGCTGAGCTCTGAGCTGTTTCATTTCATGCCAAAATGAATATTATATGTCTAGCATTTGCCCAAAGATGACTGTAGTTATTCCTGATTACATTGCAGCAGTGCGCTGGCGGTCACTGCTAAATGAAAAAAAACACCGTCAAATACTTAAGCAAGCCATGTAGTCTCACCAAACCATGTTTGGTGCCATCCAGCTGTACCTCCCCACTACACACCAGCTCTAAGGCTGCTGCTCCCCTCGATTCCTCAATTCATGGGGCCTGCGCTGAGGAACAGTTTTCTTCAGCTCCTCTAAAACAGAAAGATGTCCCTGGGAATGCCTCAGTGGTAACTGTGGGTTTAAATCTGATCATACTGCAATTCTAGTAGCTACAGTAGAATTACCAAAATAAACTTTGGCTGGGGAAAAAGCCACCGTAAATCCAGACTTGAAATGTTACTTTATACTAAATCAATCCAGCTATATGTAAAATACATGTGTTATAGTATGCTTTTACCTTTGTTTTTTATTAAGGAGTAAACATTTTTGTGTGATAACTTATTGAAAAAGAGAACTAGGTTTAAATCTGTGGCTATGTCTACTAAAACTGTGGAATAGAAAGTCTGAATGTACATGAGCAGCACTATTACTGTGCGCTTTCTGAGACCCTAAGGCCTCCAACAGGTTTTCTTTGACTTGCTCTGCTCTTGGAAGACAGAGAAAACCAGAGCAGAACAAGTGTAACTGAAGGACACGGCCACCTTTTGCTAGACATGTGCTCACTTCTAGTCACGAACGGCCTCATTGCCCCCTACCTTTTCGGGTACACAGGGATTGCATAGATATAGCAGCAGTTCCTCACACTGTAAAATACACATCACCATACTAAGTGAAAAATAAAGCTCACCTTCACTTTCTGGAACATTACAGAAATTATTCTAGAACATTCAATCATCAGTTGCCCCAAAAACATTCCCAAATCTGCCTGGAGGTTTTCTTCACAAGTAACAGCAGTGTTATCTACTAGCTGCTAAGGATATCCTGACAATTAGATGAGAAACAGTTTCCAGCAACCCTAAGCCCTCTTCCTACTGTACTTCTTCAAATATTTATAGACAACATATACTTATTTTTCCTCTACCTCCTCAGCTACCATTGAGCCAAACTGTTCATACCAGAATATCATCTACAGTGCTTTGTTAGGGCTGTAAGAACTCTACTATGTGTCTTCTCATAACATCTGCATGTGGGGCAAAGCGCCAGCAACAAGGATAAAAGGAACTGGGCTGACAACATGAACACAACATGCAGAAAAGAATACCTGCATATCCTTGGGGAGAAGATATTAAGATTTGGCTTATGTCAGAGATCCTTCGGTATACTTCTGGACCTGGGCTGTACAGTCTTCAGAAGAGGTACAGGTTTTACCTATTTATTTTCACAAAGCTAGAGGTATTGAAGAGCATGGAGCAGAGACCAAACCATTCATTCCCAGGTAGAACTCTGAGCAGAGAATTCAAGAGAGCCCTCACCTGGTCTTTCCAGCCTTGCCATTGTTAGCTTTGTCCTCTTTTGCAATGGGAGAGGCAACTATTTTTGGCTTTCTCTCTTTTGAAAGACTAAAATTTTTCTGAGGCATTTAATCCACCAACATCAGGCCTGAGTTGTACTATCTTCTACGTCTTTGCTAAGAAGAAGTTAACCAGCCATCAGCCTTCACTGAGCCTTTTTTATATATATTTCTCAAGAGGCAGTTGCAAAATGATAATTAAGCAAGTAGCTGTTACGTGTCATTCTATCCGGAGATATACAGAAAGGGAAACATTTAGATTTCAAGGTCATAAATCAACAGAATGCACCACATTTTTAATACCCTAAATTACATATATATGTGTGTACATATATATCTACCACACCAAATATATATATACACACATATATAATTTCTTTTATATAAAACATAAACATGCATGTACAAACGCCCATACTGACTCTTTTACTGGCCAAAAAAAAACCCCAAACCAACAACCAAACCACATTAAACTGCAATTCATCATCCACAATCTTTTAAAAGACATGGAAACAAGGCACCAAAATGGTCTGGATCACAATTGTGCTATCCAAAATACCTTCAACACTACTTCTGTTTTTAAAACAGACAAAAAAGCAGAACATAACTTCATCATATTTAAATTTTTGTTCAAATAGCTGTTAAAGGTTTTCCATGGGGTTAACTGAGAATAACTTCTCAGAACCAGAATACGAAACAGAACAGAAGCTCAGGAGGTAATCAGTAAGGCTTTTGAATAACAGTGTATTCTCTACTGATTTGCCGTAGTGTTTCTTAAATCTCCCCCCCACCCCCCCCCCCCTTCCTGCTTCCTTTTATCACAAAAGCACTTAAAAGTGCAGAACATGATGCTCAGGAACATCACTCTCATCTGTATTCTGAAACAGCAAAGCAATGTATTTCTGTTTATTGACTAAAATTAGCTTTGCACTGTCAGGTGGAAGTGACTATTTTACCTGAATTCAAGTCTTGTTATGCACAGTCTCATAAGGGGATCTTTGCGATAAACCTTCTGAAAACTTCTTGTAACACCACAGAAATATACTTTGCATCGTAATATATTATTTCCAGTGAAATAGCCTCATCTGAAGTGCATATATGATAGGACAGAATTTTCCAATTAAAAGAACATGTATATTTCCAACTTATGTCATGAAAACAACAAATACATTTTACTTGCAAAAGGCTAGAGGTAAATGCAATTTTCATTCAGCTTTTAAAAGGAAGAATGATTCTAAGGAATCTGCAAACCACAGTTTAGAAGGTGACAAAGGAGATCTAAGAGAAAGTATGAAGAGGTGTCATGATTTCAGCTGGGATGGAGTTAACTTTCTTGCTAGCAGCTGGTGTGGGGCTATGTTTTGGATTTAGGATGAGAGCAGTCTTGAAGGTGCACTGAAGTTTTTCGTTGCATCTAAGCAGTCAAGGGCCTTTCTGCCCCTCACACCACCACGTCAGCAAGCAGGCCGGGAGTGCACAGAAAGTTGGGAGGAGACATAGCCGGGAGAGCTGACCCCAGCTGACTATCCCCCAAGGGATATTCCATACCATAGGATGTCGTGCTCAGCATATAAAGCTGAGGGAAGAAGGAAGGAGGCATTCAGAGTGATGGCATTTGTCTTCCCAAGTAACGCATTACGCATGATGGAGCCCTGCTTTCCTGGAGATGGCTGAGCACCTGCCTGCCCATGGGAAGCAGTGAATGAATTCCTTGATTTGCTTTGCTTGCGTGCATGGCTTTTGCTCTACCTATTGAACTGTCTTTATCTCAACCCATTAATTTTCTCACTTTTACTCTTCCAATTCTTTCCCCCATCCCAACTTGGGGGAGTGAACAAGCAGCTGCATGGTAATTGCTGGCTGGGGCTAAACCATGACAGAGTCCATCCTTTAAACCCTGTTGACATCCTTGGTCAGTGGTCCTCCAGTGTGTGGTATGCATCTTTATAAACAATAGCACACAAAATTTTTAAAATACTGGTGCTTTCTTACTACTAGAAAGCTCTACAAAATCCTCCCTCTTCTGGCAGCTGAACTTGCATGTCCCATAACCCAAGTCCATGGCTGTCCAGAAATCTCTTGCTCACTCGTTTATCCACAAAAGAGAAGTCAGATTTTCCAGCTAAATCCACGGGGACATTCATGTCTCAGCTTTTGGGGACATAAAAATGCATCTCCCTGGCCAAATGCAGCAACTTGATAAATCCGCAGTAGAGTAAATCTAGTTCCCAAATCCCCAGCACAGCACAGAGCACACAGCACAGAGGTTTGCCACCTCTCAGCCAGGACACAGAGTGAAGAGAAAGCTCTTGTCAGCTCACATGAAGAACACTGTAAACCTCGGCTCATCATTTTGCCTAATTAGTTCCCTTAACTTCTCTCATTGTTAAAATCACTTGTATCTCAGTGTCTTATTTCCCCATCTTTTCTTGCTCTAGAACTGGCATACTACCAGGTAACTCAGGAAGATCTGTTCATTTTATGAAAAAAAAAAAAAACAAACAACAACCAACCAACCAAAATCCAGCGAATGAAATACCTGCATTTAAAGTGCCCATATGTGACAGTGATTCTCACAACAGTCATGAATGTTTTGCTGCCGGTGACATTTCAATTCACAGCAAACCACCAAAGGCTACATTTTTATCTTCGGCCTCTGTTAATTAGGGTTTTCTGTGTATTGTATTTTTTGTTATTTACCATTACTTTATCATTTTCTATACTCTCCTAGACATTATTCATCTATATAGTGAAGAGTAAGTCTTTTATCACTTGAGTTCCAAATGCTCTGGAAATGGTACAATTATAGAGGAGATACTAAAAGTATGTCCCAAATATGCCTACAGATATTCTTGAAAAACTAGTGATAAATGACAAATTGAAAGCTCCTGCTGCTTCTCACAGTCTGAAGATCACTGACCAGTTCTTAGTCAAATCCAGAGCCAAACATTAGAATGAAAATACCCTGCAACCTGTGCACTCACATTAGCATGTGAAAATATGTGCCAGTACCTGCTAGTAACAGGCATGAATCCTGGCCTAGTGTAAACTAGCACACACACACACACACACACACATCACCTTTGAGGAACAGCATCAAGTCCACATTATGAGGAATTGGCCTGGATTCCCAAAGCACCCCTCAAGCAAGACTCATGTTGAATTCCACAAATAACCCCTGTTTATACACGAGTGAAATGGTGTTCAGAACTCACACATGGACTGTAAACCTACACAAAAAATTATCATACCAGCCAAACTGGATGCTGAGAATACCTTTCTAAACAGTTGAAAAAGTACAGCACAAGCACTGCAAAGACAAGAATTAAAAGTTATCCTGTGGCAGCAACTTTCCAAAGCAGATCTCATTCTCTACATATTTATGCTGAACATACCTAGTCAGATTTGGCAAGAGCTTGTTTTATTAAGAGTTGAAGAAAGATCATCATCACCATGTTAGCGAAGTGAATTGTGGATTTTTACTGTTCCTCACACACTTTGCTATTGAGCACATTTTGCCTGGATACAGATCACACAAGGGAAAAAAAACCCAAACCATAAAAGCAGTATCAGTAGTAACTTTAAATTTCTGGCAGGCATCCCTTTTCTAATCTGTCTTACTTTCCTATTCTAAAAAATTTGAGTCAAAACTTACACTGAATTACTATGAAGCCACACTGGCTGGCTATATATTATATTCCTACCCCTTCTGCCTGCAGCTGAATGCAATGCATACCACCTCCATTTTTCCCATCTGTGTATATATTGCCTAGGCATTTTACTGTTATGATTTCTGTGTATTTAGTAGTCAAAGAAGTTAGAGAAAAAGCCTCTATACTCTAAAATTTGATAACAGAGAGGGAGAAATATTCAAGATGACACTTCAGACTTAGAACAGTTCATATTTAAAACACTGTATTGTTCCATGGTGTGACTTCATCTACTTGGTCTCACAATCAATAACTGCTGTCAATGATGGCAAATTTAAATAATTCTGCTATAAGAGTATAAGAGTGATGCTTTCAGGTATTAAACCCTTAGAGTGAAGTTTCCTAGGAGAGATTAAATCACATAGAGCTTTCATCATCTGAAAAGAACATTGTGTATCATGCATAAGCTCTCACAAGTCAAAGTTTACTGATGTAGTTTCAGAAGCCTGTCTATTCACTTAGATGTTAGATTGTCTGCAGAAGCTATAATTTACTTTATGGAAAATATTCTCATGCCCTTTCGTGAAGGATGAATATTTTCAGATAATCAAATTAGCTAGACAGCTATCATCTTTTCTTGTATGTCAATTTCTGTGGGATCACTTGAAGAGTCACATGCTTACCAGGGGAACATAGTTATTAAAGC
Organism: Tringa tobata; assembly: GCA_033628505.1. NCBI lineage: Eukaryota > Metazoa > Chordata > Aves > Charadriiformes > Scolopacidae > Tringa > Tringa tobata. The sequence continues at coordinate 19,340,585 of JAHREE010000118.1, read as the reverse complement.
CTCACTCTTGATTATTAATTGAATTACGGCCTATTGATCCATACCCTTTTTTTATCTAAATACAATGTCTGGCATTGTTAAGTGCACTGTAGAATCAACAGACTATTAAAGATTACCATGTGAGTCAGAGGTGCAAGAAAATTGAATTTTCTAGCAGATTTGCTGACAAGTCACACCTCACACTTCCCCACAGAGCACTTTCTGATACATATATATCACTGAAAATTTTTAAAATTATCAGCTGCATCAGGGTTTAATAGTCTCTTATAATTATGGCCATTAATTTGCCTTTTTGGCAGTGACTGCTGGAAGGAAGCTTCAGGAATGTAATCTGTCAGCAACTCCCTCTGTACCCAGGTGTGGCTGGGACTGCCGGAAGAGGGAACAGGACAGGCTATGGGGACACAGACTCAGGTTGCTCCATGGTGCAACTCCCACGAATCCATGGATGCAACTACAGGTTCTTCCTTGTATGATTACGTAGTGCTGCACATTTTGCTCTCCAATTTTCTTTACCAATCGAACTTTCCAGATCAAAGAAACATGCTAACCTTAATTAATTAATTGTGTCCTGCTAAAGGAACATCAGTTTGTGCTTAACAGTTATTCAAACACTGAAGAACAAGAGAATTAAAGTCTGCTCAAAATTATAGCATGCTCATGAAGTCAAACTGTACAGCTCAGAATGCACTTTGCTTTCCCCCCCCCATTATGCCCAAGAAGCCCTCATGTACATGAACATTTTAAGTTGTCTAGCTTCTTCAGTACATTACTTAAAGGTTCTGTATATCTGGCCATAGCTTTTCTCCTTTTCATTAAAGGGATGTTGTTACCATGGGATGAACAAGAAGCTTTGCCTGCAGTCCAGAACTCATTTTTGCCTTCCAAAACAATCAAGAAAATGGGTTTCATGAGTGTAATTCGTGGAAAACTTTGCATTTGACTCCTAAAGTAGGGTATATTATCAGAGACTATTCTCTAGTTCTTTGATGCAACAGAGAAGTCTAATAGTACATAGTATATGGCAAAAGAAACACAGTCAATGTTTTATCATCTTTATAAAAGTGGTATTAAAGTAACGGATGTGTCTTTGAAGTGGTCTAGAACTTCTCATCTACATAAAGACAGAATATAAGAGTTGGAAGTCAGAGACCAATCAAGAATACTTTCTTCTGCTACCACAAGTGTCCCTTGGAGCTCATAGCTGAAGAAACAAAGCACAATAGTAGATGTTGGTGACTTAATGTTTAACCTGGCAGAGGGGCAGTTATCCACTTAGAATGAAGGTGCAGAAAAATATATAGAAGAGAAGAGAAAGAAAAAGCTGATCAGACATCTTACACTTGCCTAAAGTTAATTTCCTGACATAAGACCACACATGATGACGCCAGCATGTGCTGATATTCATGTATCTGTTGAATCTCAGCAACTTAGGTATTTTCCGTCCTTCCTCCAGTCATCAAGTGCTGAACTCCTGATACTAAAGCTAGAAATGCATCATGATGCAGATGCTGACCCTAGCTCTTTTTCCACATTGCATCACATGTCCAGTGTTTCACTCAGAAATAGCACCTGCAGTACCCTTGCTTTTAAAAACTGAGCAGAAATCCCTCTGGCATGGCATGTGCCAATAGTTGCCTGCAAACAACAATGGTTTATACAACACCTTTCTGACCTCTCCAGGTGCTCTACTGTTACAGCAATAACCACCACAAAAATAGTGTAAAACAAAGTTGAAAACTGTAAAAGGAAACAACCAATTGAAAGACAAAATTGAGGAAAAAAATTAGTCCAAGCCAAATCTAGAAGCCAAACATGCACACACAAGTATGCAGGTAAACTGCAGCCAAACATCCAAATGCAAACCTAATTTCACAACTGGAAGGCGTTGCACTTGGAGGACTATCCACAGAGGCAATACAAACATTATTGCAGAGTATTCTTAAATTAGTCATTAAGCACACAGGCAACTGTTTCTGTCCGACTCTTCTCAGATTTTTGGATAGGACCTCTAGACACTCAATAAATGACATGCATCACGCTTCCCTGGGTGCAGCACATAGAGATTTGGCTACCAAGATGGCCACGTGAAACCATCTGGCTGTACTTTAAGCCAGATCTTCTGGATACCAAGAGGTTTGGAAGCAGCATTCTGATTCTATGTCTATCTGTGTGCAATCTGTCTGCCCTTGCCTCCCTATCCCCTGGGAGAGGGGGAGGTTAACTTAAAACGCATTACAAGAATCCTCATCTTACTACTTGGCAACAGGGAGCATCTTGTTCTCCCATTCCATCAGTCACATGCAGTTCAGCAAAATAAATTTTTGCCTCTCCCAAACACGAGAATAGAAATACCGATAAAGATACTGCAATAGTTGCCATAACAACTGCTTTTAACTTCCACTGTAGTTAGGAATACAATCTCTTTTTTGTCCACAGACTAACAATATTTTTATTATTGCTAAGTAGACCTTTGTAAAGAGCTGAATTATTTTAAAGCTGTTACTCTTGAGCACATATTTTACATCTGTAAAAGTAAAAAGGGGGTGGCCTTTTGCTGGTCAAAAAAATAATTCTAATTAACGCCTTAGGTCCTGATACACGGTTCTCCAACTTCCAGCCCATGTATATACAAGAGTTTTTCAGCAAACGAAATCTGGCTCTACTGAAACAGAGGTAACATCCATCAGCTTGTTGGTAGGAAAACATTGCTTGTACTTCACAGGTAGCTGGAGTCCATTTTTGTCTTCTACATAAGTAGATCAGTAACAGCACAAGGCGATATTGACCATCACAGAGATCAAAACGTTTCTCTTTATCTATTTGTCTACAAGACTATAAAAAGGGGGCAGTGGCTGAATTTTGCTTTATGTTGTCATTTTTCAAGACTGCACTTTTCAGCTATTTGGTTGTTCCCAATCCACTCTACACAACCAGGGAATGCTCCGCAGCTGCTTGTTTGGCCTGAAACAGTTGCTACAGACCAGGAAGGGAGAGTCATGTACAATTATGGCTGCAGACACTCACTCCTCCTACTTAGAAAAGGTCAGAGAGATAGAACTGAGAGGAGCAGCAGGTCTGTTGGCAAAGGGTGTGAGACACACAGGGTAACGAATCTGTCCTCTGAAGTGCAACATCTTGCATGAGAAACATGGAGTGACAGCTTCATAGATCACAAACCACAAAACAATTCACGGTTCTTAATGGTGGGAGGGATTCTCAAGTTGTTCAGCCTCCCCTCTTGCCTAGCAGGGGCCATAACACACATAAGACAGGGTGCTGAGGGTGAAGTGTTAGGTCTAAGCAGTGGATACAAAGTACATAGGATACGAAGTCCACTTTAAGATGACTAAAAACTTCCAGTCTGTGGATATATGTATGGTGGAAAGAGGGACCGCACACAGATTTTTGCAAAGTCTTGGAAGAACATAAGATGTTTAATAGCTGGTAACTGAGAAAACTAGCTAGCACAGCCTTCTGGTTATTTATTACTTTGTTTAAAGTCCCAAAGGCAGTTATATGTAATCATCTTGCAGATTCTTTTTAGTGCTGCACTCGAACTGTTCTATTCATAGCACCTTAGAAAATGAGTAACTCCATGTCCCTTAGAAACTGCAAGCACCACAGCCACCAGCTATACACGGTGGGGATCTGGTTGGTTTTTACAGCTGTTACTAGAAGTAGGTAACATCACAGTTCTGCAAATAACCATTCTGACAATTTGGTAATATAAAGCCAGCCCTGCTCTCCTCACTCCTGCAGGTGCTCGGACAACTTCGCAACAGTGCTGTCATTTCTCATGCAACAGGAAAGAAGCCCGTTTTAGGTTTTTTAATGTATTCCGCAAACTGGTAATTTAACACAGCCTATGCTGTGTTACTCAAGCGTGACTTCTCCTGGGAGAAACTTCCCAACAAATTATCCCAAGCAATTGTTTCATGGGATATATTATGTCTTGTTGCTGTATATATTTACATAGAGCAATCAGTAGCTGCCGTATACAGGAAAGCATTTGCAAATGCGTTTGAAGAGACAGCAATATGCTATGCATGAACTACTGTTTTCTACAAAACCCTTTCCCCAGTAGCCAATCTAATGGACACTGATAATCTAATAAAAAGTTCCTTAGCTTGTCTCTACTTAGTCTGTATGTTGTCCAATGTGCATTGACAGACCAGATTACTTGCGCTACTGCCTTCATAAATGCTCTTCTGTGAGCTGTATCTACTAAACATCCAAAATTATCTCCTTTAAATTCTCCTCTGAAGTGATGCATCCAGACTAGTTAAGTCAACATACCTAATTCCAGTTATTTGCTACTGAATCAGAACACCACACTTTTGTAAATAAGCAATACACAAATAGTCATTCAGTCTTCCTCCAAACAGATTGGGCAAGAACGCAGGACGGACGTGAGGATTCAGTCTCTAATGATGTGATATAATTATGTCTCTAACCATGTTAAATAAGACCAAGCACTAGAGCACTTGAACTTAGCAATCATTTGCCTTTTCAGAAATGATATTTTGTAATTGCTGACCATTTTGGTACAGCAGCAATTCCACAGAAGCACTGAACTTAATTTTATATTATTATAATGTAATATTTACACTTACCATAGAGTAAAAAAATCAAAAGGACACATAGCAATGTTTCAACCTTGGAGTCAAGAGACTGGATATAATTAGTCAGGGGTGGGGGAGTGGGGGGAAAGGGAGTAAAAAAAGAAAAGCTTTTCCCCTTTTTTTCCAAAATTCAGACTGTTGATAAACAGCTGTATTATATGACGTTACATGGATTAAAATATTTCTGGAGAAGTACTAAACAGGCCTCACAGTTTAAAAATAGATAAATAAAAATTAAAGTTCATCTGAATATCAAGCTTCATTGTTCTGAATTCTTTCCAAGACCTTGGAACATACAGCTGCTCAAGCCTGAGAAAAATATTTTCTCATTGAGATTTCAGTCACTCTTGTCTATTGGCCAACTTTGCTTTCCAGGCTTTCTGTAAAACCAAACATAGAACACTTGCAGTTTTTGGTATGTAAAACTTGTCAGTCTACAAGGACTTTAAAGGAAACTTGTAAAGAAAAACTCAGTAAAAAATTATGTTAAAACATTAGAAAAATAAAATTTTGGACTAGTTCAAAGGAAATGCATCCCATTCCAATCAGATGCTTGGCTTGGTTTTCTCATCTGAACATCTTGAAACAAGAGTACCAGAATTCTTGACTCTGCAGTTTCTTTAACTTACGATGTCATACAAGAAGAACATGAAGAATAAATCAATGTCAAAGGCAAGTGTGGATCATTTCCTCAGCACATGCCCAGTTCTGTGCCAAGTAACTCAGAGTATAGTACAGGGTATGTTAATTTATTAATAAAATTGATATCTGGAATAGGAAGCATCCTTATCATGCAAGATGAAGCACAGGCTGAAACATTTTCAAAAAATCTCAGATGATTTACAACAACTAACATGCCCCTCTCATCTGAGGATTTCAAAGCTTTTTGCGGATTAAACGTCTTTGAGGTGCATCATTAGTCTTCCCATTTGGCAGAGAAGTTAAGTAGCTTCCCCCAGGTCCCATGCTATAGTAAATCACTACCACCAATAGCTAGGGGAAAATTTTCAGAGGCACAAATGGCTGTTAAGTGTCCAAATGCCATTTGTGCATCTGAATATTTTCACCATTATTACTCATCACCTACTTATACCAGTGCTTTAAAGTGCTGCCTAAATAATTTATTAGTCTTTATAACAACCCCATGAAATAGGTAACGAATTTATCTCTACTGAACAAGTTAAAATGAGGCATAGAGAAGTTAAGTACTTTATCCAGACCATTCAGCAATGTATGAACTCATCCAGAGTAAGAAATGAGTAGACTGTATTTTTTGAAGTGTATGTTCAGTTTATATCACCACAATATTTTACTATTCCCTCCAAACATACAGATGCTGAGTTTCATATACAAGCAGTGAACCAGAGTTTTAAGAAAAAACTTGTCAGATAATGCAGCTGACTACTGAAATACTTGCATGCTGTATTATGAAGATAGAAACATAAGTAAAATTACACTTTGCTAGCATAAGAGACAGATAAGCTCATCCAAATATATTTCATTGGGGAAAAAGTGAAGCAGTACAGAATGATTTCATACTTCACTATTAATGGGAATTAGAATCAGACAGGAGCACAGCACTAAAATTTGGCAAGTTCCTCCTTGATAACATAGAAATACGCACCCTAAACTTGTAAGTGACTTTGAAAATAAACCCAGGAGGAAAAAAAGCAATAGTTTCTCACCCCTGTCACATCAGGAGACAGATACAATTTTACACCTTTTTTTTTTTTTTTAATTTTTTTTTATGGGTCTGCAGGACTAGGAGTGGGGGATTAGAACGCAGAAAGATACAAAGTTACATGGTTATCTATTTCTCCTATGGCACTTTTGATTATTTTCCTCTCCTAGAGCTAACACAATAGATTAAAGGTTTTACGATCACATAAGAAGTGCGTGGAAACTTGCACTAGATGTTTTATTGTAGGCAGCTTGAAGTCTGTGAAGCTCTTGCACTCATCTGGTACATTTCTGGCACTACAAACCAGTGTCACTTTGTCACAGAGCAACTAACGGCGTATCAGGGACCGTGCAGGCCTGTTCAGAAAGGGCTGCCAGTGGTATTTCAGCAAGAAATCCAGAACTGGAGAGTCCTGGTACCTTCCAGAGATGACAAATAGTGCATTTTTGATTGAACTGTCTCCACGGGTGTTTAGTCTGAGGAGAAACGCTTCTAAATATGTATTACTGAAGCAGCACTTATAAAATGCCCACTGCTCTACAAATGCATAAGGAGCCATCATCCTTGCTCTGAAGAATTTACAGTTTGAAAGACTGATAAAAGCAGAGCCGAAAAAAAACCCCACATGCACAAAGAATGAATGGTGCTGGGTGGTACATGCAGTCTCAGATGTTCTTTGCATTCAGGCAGGCATACACATACACCCAGGCACAAACCATCCCTGCACTTGTACTTCTAAATAAGTGTTATCACTTGGGTAACGAAACAAAACCAGAAGAGTATATCTACCCAAGATGGTAACAAAGACAGAAATGGCATATGAACCTTTGGAAAGTTTCAGGTTTGAAAGAAAGTAAATTATGATCATAGTAGCCTATCAAGACCTGTATCAAAAAGAAACCAGTAATGGCTCTACTGAATGCAAGCAGGCCTAGCAGAGAATAAGCTGACAGCATCAGCCCAAAAGAGTCTAGAAGTATTTGTAATGCATGAGCCTTTGTTCTGAGAAACCTAGGCTCGAATACAAAGACACTTCCCAGCATTAAACCAGGAGGAGCAATTCAGGCACCTGCATGATCAAGAGGAAATCATAGAATCAAAGAATGGTTTGGGTTGGAAGGCACCTTAAAGATCATAGAGTTCCAACCACCTGCCACCCTGACAAGGACACCTCCCACTAGAGCAGGTTGCTTAAAATCCCATCCAGACTGGTCTTGAACACTTCCAGGGATGGGGCATCCACAACTTCTCTGGGCAACCTGTGCCAGTGCCTCACCAACCTCACAGTAAAGAATTTCTTCCTAATATCTAAGCTATATTTTCCAATTACCCCTTGTCCTATTACTACACTCCCTGATAAAAAAGTCCAGCCCCATCTCTCCTGTAGGCCCCCTTTAGGTACTGGAAGGCTGCTCTAAGGTCTCCCCGGAGCCTTCTCTTCTCCAGGCTGAACAACCCCAGCTCTCTCAGCCTGTCTTCACAGGAGAGGTGCTCCAGCCCTCTGATCATCTTTGTGGCCCTCCTCTAGACGCATTCCAACAGGTCTGAGGACTCCAGAGCTGGATGCAGTACTCCAAATGAGGTCTCACAAGAGCAGAGTAGAGGGGCAGAATCACCTCCCTCGACCTGCTGGCCACAGTTGTTTTGATACAGCCCAGGATGCGGTTGGCTTTCTGGACTGCGAACACGCATTTCCAGATCATGTTGAGCTTCTCATCCACCAACACCTCCAAGTCCTTCTTCTCAGGGCTGCTCTCAATCCATTAAATGCTACTGCTTAGGGCAAGCCCTTTGAAAAAGTTATTTATATCTGCTGAAATAGGATGATAGGACAGAAAATGAAGTGAAAGAGAGCTTAGATTAAAGTTATCTGGTGTCTAGGAGTACAGGAGGATAAAAAGCTGAAAGACAGAGGAAGAAAATAATTCCAGACTGTTTTTGTTGTTGGGGTGTTGATTTTTGTTTTTGTTTTTAAAAGAAGAATTGATTATATGGCACTGGTCCTAAAAACAAGACTATGAATTCCCTCTGGTTAAATACATGCCTTTAAGTTCCTTTATGTACAAAAATCCCAAATTTGCCCCAAGACTACCCCAACTTCGTGGCCCCAATTCATCTACTTGCACTTGCTGCTCACAGATCAGCTGAAGAATAGAACAGCTAATTTGAAAAATGCTGGTCAAGAATGCACAAAATAAATTGACAAAATATAAAGAAAAGGGAGTGGAGCTGGACATGAGTGAAGAGAAAGTGAAGCAGTGGAGCAGCTACTGGAACACATGCATTGTTTGGTCCAAAGAACATGCCAGGCAGAAGGACAAGATACAGGATCAGACACAGAAAGCAGTGAAAGAAGAGAGCTGAGGGTGTTGACCTGTGGGAAAAGAACAAGGCTCTGAGGAAGAGAATGGCTGTTCTGGCTACAGGGAACATTAGAAACGAGACTTTAAGATGCTGATAAGAAAATAACTAAGTAAAAATATAGTTTGAAGTCTAGTTTATATCACTTTGTACAGTTCTGAGAGCTGGAATAAACAAGTTGGTGCTTCTCAAGTGAAACAAAATACCGTTTTTTTAACCTGCACACAATCAGTGACACACAAAGATAAAGTAGGACCAAAGGGAAAGATAAAAGATAAAACATAAAGCAAAAGCATAACCAGAGTGCCATGCTTCACTCATCCTTGTTTTCACATGTTTATGGTTTCTTAATAAGTCACTGTCAAAAAACCACAGGCATAAAGAATCTGAAAACCTACTGGTCTACAATCTTAAATGTTCTGCTTTACTGGGTCACGAAGGCAGTTGCTTGTTACCATCCTAAATAATAAAACATGCAGAGTGTATCAGGTACAACTAAGAAACATAATGTTCTCACATATAAATGTAGCATGGCATAATGCAGTATCCTAGACACCATCAAATGTCTGCTGAGATATAGACACGAAACTACAATTTTCCTTAAGTCATATCATATCATATCATTAGGAGTCCAATGAGAAGTAGTACAAACACAGTCATTTTTTTTCTGGTGGATTTTGTTTCCCTGGTTGTTTCAAATAACACTAATCTGAAATCACAGAATTGCCTAGGTTTGAAGGAACCTTTCAGATCATCTATTCCAACCATCAACATAACACTGACAAAACCCATGGCACTAAGCAAAAGTGCGTAGTCTGAACTCTAATAAAAAACACTTCATGCAGTTTAATTTCTGTAAGCTAAATGTTGCATGCCAGTATTAGGAATTAGAAAATACAAAGCTAAAATGGGTTTCAGTGTTCTTTTTCATTTTTTCTGTTGTTGCCTACCCCAGGTAGTCAGAGATGCAGAGTTTACAAGTACCATCCGTTCTCATTTGTTATGCTGTTCTGCACACCAGCTACAAGATACAGATTCAACATTAAAATTGTACTGTCAGTCCACTGCCTTTGTGTTTTCTTTTGGGAAAGTCTGCTCAGCCCTTCAGGATCAGAAATGGGTACTGTTAGAAGATGGAAGGGAGAGCATGGAGAAATGAACAGAAAATTCAGTCACGTCTGGTCTAAGAAGGTTACGTCTTAGAAGGTTACGTCACGTCTGGCAAGAAGGTTAATAGACTTTTGCCAAAATGTTTTATTGGTTATACCCCACCATAACAAAGCCCTAAAGTATGCCTAGTGTGTCTTATTGCTACAGTAGAAGTACAGTTGCCACCTTATACCAAAAGCAGGAGAAAATATCTTGCCAAAGTTTCTGTCAAAGACTATACATGACCTCAAGCAAGGCATGGCTTACCCTCAGTTCCCACATCTTAAAAAGAGAGATTAAAAAGACTTCCCTCATGGTCTTTGAAAACTAATTTATTACAATTCATATAGGGTTAGTGGATGACTGATCACCACTATTTTGAACATGACTAGGGACTAAACAGAGAACCTTCAGATTGACTGAACTAAGGGACATTTTCTATTGTTAGGATCTTTAATAGATCCATAATCCATGACTGAACCCTATATACCAGTGCAAACTACAGTCCTTATGCTTTATTTTGGATAATAACTGCCTAGGAACATAAATAAGGCACAGATAGAAAAATTGATAGCGAATATACACCATCTGTCTGATTTTTTTATTCATTGTTATGGGATGATGACAATCTCCCCGTGGAATTAATTCTGTCTTGTGCTGTGTGTGCCATCTCCCAAGTAACATGATCTTCCAGTTATCACCACTACTGGCTTCTTCAAAGTGTTCTTTTTATGTGGAGAAATACACATTCCCCTCTATCTGTAAAATCTTGTCTTCAAAGAACTATCATTATCAGCACTTGCCAGTCTGACTCAGTCTATTCAAACCTAAGTTGGTCTGTCTGGATTTACAAGGAACCTTTTGCAAAGAAATTATTTACTCTTTCTGCCCTCCACTGTTGAGGGAAATGGGAATCTCATTTATAATTAGAGCTACTGATCTTTGAACTGCACCTTTTCAAAGCTCCTCGGACTAAGAAGATAAGCTAGGGTTTTTTTCCTCCCTGAGAACTCTGGGTTTGTCAGTCAGTGCAATTCTAAAAAGGACAGGTGCCAACAACGCATACTTAACACAAACCTATAAAGCATTACAAACCTCCAAAGAAAACATTATTTATGACTTACAGATGTGACATGAGGGAATGCCCACAGGCAATGCCAGAACAGAAGTTCCAGCAAGCTCAGTGTGTTGGACAATGCCCGTTGTCCCCCTATCATGATTTGACCAAAAGGAATTCCAAATTAAACAAAGGTGGGAGAGCAAGCCTCTCCTCCCAGCTTTTGTACAGTGAATAATTTGGCATTAGACATCTCTTATTTTGCTTGGGAATTGTAACTGCAGGAATGAAGGGAGACAGAACAGAATCTGAAGATACAGCAGAACTATAACTTTGAGGGAAAAATAAAACCAAACCCATTCTATTTAGGCAAACACACACTTGAAAGCAGAATGCAAGTTTACTTAAATAATATCTCCTGTAGATGTACCTGCAGTAGTCATACCGAAAATCTTGCCTTGCTGAGCTACATAAAAACGAATACAGTTACAGAGACTACATTAGCCATCAAACACCCTGACTAAAAGGGATCAAAGATGAACATTTCTGACCTACAGTGCAGTATATGGACAATGCGTATGACTGTGAATAAAGATAAAGCTTGCCTGTACCCAACAAATTTTATATTATTTCCCCCCTAAAAAAACAAAACCTAGAACACACATACAAACAAAAATCTTAAAAGCGAATGATTTGTTGTTATCTCAGCAACAGTTTCCTACTTGTAGTCAGAGCCTTTGAGGATATATACCAAGGACACCTTATCTAATGTTCCATGCAAAAAAACCAGCAGAACAAAGGTTGAGAAATGGAGCATTTAAACCCCAGAAAACTACTAGTATTAAAATGTCCATTGGATACATCAGCCATGTCACAGTACAGAGAGATTTATACATGTTGTGGAAAAAGGGTTGATTAAAAAATTTTTGGCACAGTTATAACTTATCTGCTTAATCCTAGATACAGAATGCTCATGCAAACAAAGATTTTACAGTTGCCTCTCTTAAACATTGGAAGTTCAAATATGGGCTGCAAACCTAAACTGAATGCTCAGTCACTTAAGAAAGTCTGCTGCTGTAGATGCCAGCTGTCATATTTTGATGAGGCAAGAATAAAGCATCCCCAAATTCATCTGTGTCCTGAGCTAGGTTATTCTGTTTATTTCTCAGCACATACAAGTTTTTTTTACATACACCTTTTACCTTGGTCCTTTTACCTCCAAGGTTTTTGTGAAATCTAGAACATGTGTTAGTGGGGTAAGAGGACTAGTTCAAAGCACGAATCGCTGTTAAACAGTATCAGGCTCATCTAAAGAAAGAAGCATCTTAAAAATGCAATCTTATTTTGTGTATCAATGAAACCGCACTGAAATTCATGGAATATTGTTTCAGATAACCAGTTACAACAAATGACACATCCATCAACTTTTTGTTTTATGTCACTTCATTGAAATGGCTACTTGCAATACAAACCAATCGGAAGTCTTCTGCTGTCTGTCCTATCATGCCTGCACCTGCTAAGGGTTCAAGAAAAACTGTTCCTCTGAGAATTTATTTGGTTTTATAACAAAGGGAAATCTGGCACACTGCAGCCAATTCTGGAATTTCAGAAGTAATCAAGACAGAAGGAGAGCGGGATACATCTACAGGATTTTTCACCTAAGTACAAAAGCATGGGATTGATGCACTGTATCTGTATTGGCTCTCTGTCAATCTTCCTTATGTTACCAACTAGAGAAAAATCTTCAAAAACGCAGGTTTACTGCGTCACTTTTTTGCCCTAGGATTCATCTTATTTTCCCTTTCTTGAGAAAGCCTCATTCTTCACACAACATTTTAAATGCTGTGGAATAGAAATGCTGTAGAAGTCCATATACATATTTCAGAGATCACAAGCAGTAATTTGAATATTCTAGAGCTGAGAAAACCCACGTACAGGATGAAAGGTGTCAGTTCTGGGGTTCCCATTGAAATCACTTCATAAAGCATGTCTATTTGAAGAAACTACATAAAACCATTCTTCGGGTAGTTTCTCCATTTATAGCTGTGCACGTTGTGTGTAATCTCCAGTAGCACCTTTATCTGCTTTTTAGGTACAAATACTAGTGATTGATTTCCCTTTTTTTTTTTTTTTCCTTTAAGTGAAGTTTCAGATCCTTTCAGAGGAAAGATTTGGGCATGATAAACACTTGATGAACTCATCAGCATTAACAGTTCTGTGAAAGCTATTCCATTTATGGAGGAAAATAATCAGATCCCTTTTCCCTTTGAGATGCACTGACGGTAGAATGATGTAGAATACAGCTCCATAGCATGAAAAAGTGAACCTCCTAATTCCACTTCAGAAGCCTTCAGTGCTAATATGTAATATTTGAGCAATTTTGCTAACAAGAAAATTCCTAAGAAGTGGGGCAGTACAACCAAATAAACTCAAATGCCTAAATGAAAAACAAAGCTCATTATAAGACAATAGCAACTTGGTTTGGGGAGAAATTATTTTAGATTACCTTAGCTTCCTTGTGTTAGGGAAACTGATACAGAGGAGCTACTACTTGACATCAAATTTTTGTTCAAACTCATACCCAGTCTGAGTATAGCCAGATAACATGAGAGTTGGGGGTGCTATCTTAACAACTGACATATTCAAAGTCCTTTCAAAATCTCAATCTAAAAACATTAAATGTTGATTTCACATGTGTTTTACTTGAGGGGGGCACACATTCCTCCTTTCCACACTGTGGGAGAATCACTGCAATGATTTCCAGAGTAGTCATCAAGCCTGGATGATTTCATTGTGGGCAAAATTCACTCACATAGAAAGTTCCTTGGTATTAGGAGGTCCAGGCAGCTCCTAAACTCTTAGTCATTACCAGATGAGAGGTAACAGGTACTCAGCAATTTCAAAAACAGGCTTCTAAGATTTCCCAAGTTAAGGGTAAATCTGCTGGATTTTTAGGCCCTCATCTCCTGTCTGCATTTTGGTTTGGTTTGCTTTTGAGTAAAATAAAGGTTACATTAAAAGTAGTTATGTCTTGATCACTTTATTTCAAGCAAGGTTAGCAAGGGAAAAAGTAATGTTTTTTTGACTAAGTGGTACCACAGTCAAGAGTGGATGAACTTTCAGACATGCGAGACCCTCACCAGGTTTGTTTGCCATATGTTTGAAAGGAGAGACAATAAGGAAGTGAAAAACACGAGGACAGAAACAAAAGGAAGGGAGAAGTCATGAAAACAAGTTACAGCCCTTGCAGACGTAGAAAAAACCATTACTAGCTGATTCATCCTATCACAAACTAAGCTTAGTTCATTAACAGAGAAGAACTGAATTCTGACATTCCAAGTAGTGAAGAGCAAAGCAATTCTCACATCAGAAATAGACTTCTGGACTCTGGTGGGAGAAGGGAGAAAAGCGTTACACAGCAGAGAAGTTAGCTCATTGTTGGAGCTGCTTTCAGCAGCTGGTAGAGAATCAGCCCATTTCTTGTCCTTTTCCAAAAAAAAGAATTTAGCATGTACATTTGCAGCTGCTAATTCATGCCAGATGTCCTACTTTAGGCATTTCCCTTCCTCTCTGAGAAAAGAGAATATCAAAAGGTGAACAATCTTCCCTTACCATTTAGCAGAGCTTAAAGCAGAACTCTTCATCACGGGCTCTATAGGTTATTTTCCACTTCACCAGGGAATTCTAACATTATTACTACTGTTTGCAAAATTCCCGCATCTCTTCTCTTCATCCAGCCCTGTGATTCTCTCTTGATTCACCTATAAATCAGATACTAAAAACTACTTTCTATCCTTTGCAAAATATAACTCACCTGCAAAGCTTTTTGAAGCCTCAGAACACAAAAATCCCGATTCACTCACTGGTGTTCTGTGCCCTTAGTACAGAAGTCGGCCTTTCCCATGTCAGCCTAATTTTCAACTTGCTATTTTAACACGTTCAAAACCCTGAAGCTGGACTAATGACAGTTAAAATCAATGGATTAATTATAGGAAGGTCGCACACCTCTCTTCTGCTATAGCTTCTTAGGTCCTCAGTTTCTATACTACCTTCTTAGCTCCTCAGCACAAATACAGCACCAATTATTCACTTTCATCCATAACTGGACTCACCAATTTCAAATACAGAGTAAATAATTATTCTGCACAGATATAAACAAAATGAGGTTATCTCTTTAGTTTTCAGATGAAGGATAGCAGGTATAGTGCCATAAACTAACTTGACAGAATCCATCAATAACACCACCATTTCATATAAGCATACATGGCTTTGTTGTAGTCTCCCCCCTATAAATTAGGAATTTAAAAGGAATATATCAAATTGGCCAGCCTTGGACTTCACTCAGATTTTTCTAGGGGAACACAGTATCTTTACAGTGGTGTACAGATACTACTGCTCCGTAAACAGAATACAACTCCTCTCTCCATCTTTGAAACAGGCTTTCTTTCAGGGAACTCTATAAAAAATAGCTAATTTAGAGTGTTCTCACTCCCAAACAAGTAAGTAGTTGTGGATATATCAGTATGCATAAGACTTAAGCACCCACTCTGCTGTACCTTACTGAAAGTTACATTGGTGTATTTAAGCATGCATCAATTGGGATCAAAGAATTACTAGTCTTAGAACATCAGTTAATAATCTTTTATGCAGGTAAAAATCAGGATTAGGACTTCATCCATGAATCTACACATAGTTTAAGAAGAAACAACTGATTATTTAATTGAGCTGATTCCAGAACCTTTCAGAATCACTCATAATCCAATGGTTGTCAAAATTGTAGGGTTTTAATCATATGTATCTGTTCTCATGACAGACGATTCCACGTGTGCAGTAATTTAAGAGAAACCGTCTTTTCCTGCCTGTACCTCAAGATAACATTTGATTGTGGCACAAGTGTTTTCAGAATGTCTATTAAGTTATTACAAAAGGAAAAAAAAAACTCTTCCACTGTGTACTGATCAACTGGAAAATTCTGTCTGCTCAAAATCCTACTGGCTGCAGCAGAACTAGGGTATCATCCTGGCATCCATTACACTGGTTTATTGCATGCTAGTACATTGTCTATGTCTACAGTCATCCATAGAAATGAAATGCCACTGAATATACAGGTACTGAGCTTACTAAAAAAAGCAGTGTGCAAAAATGAGTAATCATGATACATGCTATGAAATGTTACAGCTCCAGGGTTGGTGTTGCTCTATGGACTATGATATCAGAGAATAATACTGTGGTGTAGATTCAGGGGAGAAACCACAGGTAGATTAGATCCAGTAGAGACGGACAGATGATACTGCCTTCCCTGTCTGAAAGCTTTCCAAATCATGACATTAGTTTTAAACATGGCATGAAAAGCTATTCACTTTTATAAACTATCTGGCTTCTATATATTCAGATAAGATTTTCCAAAGTAACTGAATTTTTTTTTTTATTTAATAGTAAATAAGAAAATATTCTTATGAAAGTCTGATATTTCAAAGGTAAATATCAAACAAAATCTTTCTTATCACAGGAAATTATGACATCTGAAATGTTAAGGGAAATCTAAAGAGTGGAAAGCTTTCAGGGTTTCTGTTCTGCCTTCTCTGTGCTTTAGCAACAGGTACTTGCATTCAAAGGTAATGGAAGATAATTTGGGAAAGAAATGTGGATTCATGGAAAGGTAGCAAAACCAAAAGAATATTTACTCATGCAGAAAAATTTGAAGGTAAGGAATGAATAATAATTTTCATTATATTGTCTCATTGTATACATGCGTATAAATATATATGTATGTTTTCAGTGTATATTTCCACATAATTGGGGGCAGGGTGGGCGGAGAAGAGGGGCGGAAGAAGCATGAAAGAGAATTAATACTAAAATTTTGCTTAAGTTACAAGATGTCAAGGGCTTTTTACTGAAGTTGCTTTCACTGACATTCTTAACGTCTGCTTTTTAAATTTTAAAATGATGTGCCTTGTTTCTATTCATTCATCAGCCTGACCTTCCTAAAATGACCAAGCCAATATTGTGATTAATGAGTCAATTATTTTCATCTGAGACATGGAACAAAACAAATAGCCTATTCCCCTCCAATTTTCTCTTTTAATAAATAGTTCTCCTCCCTTTTTTTAAAAAAAACCACCAAAACCAAAACAAACACTGTGTTCATACCTTAAAGTTTATGATGGATTTCCTATGCAATTCATTCCCTAAATTAATAGGATCTGAACAGGGCAGGCAGAAATGTAGGCTTTTAATTGCATTTGATATTAAAGCAAGATACAAATCCAACTTCACTATTCTGAAGTGAGAAACACTCAGAAGTGAGGCTGACAGGAAACCAACCTCCACTTGAAGACGGTCACCCTCCATGCAATGCCTTAATCTATGGAGGTATCAGCTTACTTCCCCTGTGTTCCTGATGTGTATTTTCAGAACTTATTCCAAGAAACGTCCTTAGAGAATTTAAGAAATGTATGGTTGCAAGGAAAGAATTAGAAAAATGCTGTTTTATTAATGAATTTGAAAAATTCTAAGCCACGTGGATGGAGACTGTACATTTACAGAAGGGAATAAAAAGAGAAATAAGAAAAAAAAAAATCTGTGGGAAAAGCTTTCTTCATCCAAGGAGCACTCACTAAAGATAAACAAATAAGCTGGAATGGCATCAAGGGAAATGCATTATATTATACTCTTGGGAGATTACTTAATAGCAACAATGCAAACTGTACAAGGACCATGACTTCTAAACTACAGGCCTCGAGAATCTCACGCACACTTGAACAGCTGCAAAACACCAGTTCCTCATTCAGCTATCAAGCCTTTGGCAATCTGGTACATGCCAGTATTTGCTGCAAAAGAACTTGACTTTTGATGGGTACAGACAGTTGTACAGACAGCACTAAGTCTACCTGTGATAAGAAACAGGTTGATATGCAGAGTAAACACATGCTTTGCTTTAGCATTTTCATTTCATCTGGCTAGTATTTTTCATTTTCTTTTTGATAACTTATGAAAGATAGGAGGGAGACAAACCTTCTAGGAAGTTGAGAAGATAAAAATGCATGACTCCCAGTTCAGAAAAATTACTTATTATACTCTGTGTACTGCTCTGAGTACCAAGCCCTCAGAGAGACACCCTCAAGTACTGAAAAAAACCCAGGGTCCTTGTCTTGCAGCATTCAATTTGAAGATCTAGTTCTATGCTCCTGTGGTGTCTTCCACTAGAAGACTTCCCTTTCCTCTACAAACTACTATGACCTAATCACTGATACACCTGTCAGGCTTACAATTATCAGCTTGACAAACACCAAGCTGTGTGATGCAGTCGACACGCTGGAGGGAACGGACACCATCCAGAAGGACTCACCTGTCCTCTTTTATTCCTAGCATCTAGAGTCTGTAATCATCAGACACTGATTTCATACCAGTAGCTAAATAATCCCTAAGCAAAGCTTCATAATGTATTTTGAGGAATTCTGCTGATTAATAATTTTCCATGTCAATTAATAATCAAGATACTTTATATGCTACAGGCCAATGTGATGTGTTAATATTTACATTTGTCAGTGTATTAACAGTCATACTTCTACATCAAAACTTGAGAAGTAAAAATATTTTACACAGAAAAAGATAGACTCTGAAAAGCACAGACAAGTGAAATCAGTACTAGGGCACTCTAATATCTTCAGTGCTAACTATAGAACAAGAGAACTTTCCATAGAATACTAAAATATAAAGGAAAAATCCTCATAATCTTTCAAGCAGAATTTTTGTTTGATCTTCAGTTGAAAGCAATTCAACTATTCTTTCTGATGAACTGCAAAATCCTATAGCTGAGTTAAGTAAGTCTTGCATAGTCTCTAAGAAATGAGAAAAGATCAGTTTGAACTTTGGAAATTCATACAGAAATTAGTATTAAAATCATCTTAATGGAAAGCTACTATTCAGGGTGATTCTGTGCTCTAAATTAATAGTCTATTGAAGAGTCCTGGAGAAATCTTTGCCATTTCAGCAAGCATTAATTTGTATCTACAGAGTGCTGTTGGTTGGGGTTATGCACCATTTTAAACAGCTCCAGAAGTCTGACAGAAACTTCAGGTTTCTCTTCAGTGGCTCTATCTTGATGTAAGTGACTTTAATGCTCTAAAATTGCTTCCTTTCAAGAACTACAAAACTAAGAGAAATACGAGTAACTGTCTATGCCACCTCAAACAGTGAAAACTACTCTGTTTTAGAGGAAAAAGCAAGACAGTCTGCACCAAGCTGTTGCAGATTACCTTTCCAAGTTTCCCACAACCAGGTAGGAGTCTTTTGCTAAAACTTTAGCATTTACAATCTACCCTGAACCTGGAAGTCAAAGTGACCTATTTTCAAAAGAAAATCTTAACTCGCTAGTGATTACAGAAAATTTCAACCACAATCTTCAAATAAATAAATGGCCCATTTAGGACACTCAATTACAATTTCCTAAAATGCTTAGAGATGCAGCCCTTCTCTTCATCCTTCCCCCTCACCTCCTGAAGTCCTTGAAATACACCAGCTGAATCAGTATTATGTTAAACCTCTTATTTTCTGTGTTCAGCATCTTCATATTTTAGCACTCTTCCAGTGTTCAGAGAAGAGCAACCATTTTGTTGTTAGATACTAAGCCCCTAAGAATAATACACTGATTGTACTTTATTTGGAAGACCAAAACACAACCCGTTAATAACAAGAAAACAAAAAGAAAACAAAAAAAACCAAACTAAACCCCCCCAGTTCTGAGTCTCCATACTTAATGACTAATGGAAAACCTATGAACACATTCTGGTGATAAGGATAGAATTTTAACACACAATGTGGTTAGAGAAATAGGGTACAACATTTAAGTCTGAGCTACTTTAAAAGAAACAGTGTACACAACAGCCATGCAGGTTTAGCTTACTCTATGAGGACATCACAAAACCAAGTCGGACTTATTCTTGTACCCATGGCATGTTATTCAAAACTACCTCTAATTCTATGCACATGGCAGCACTGAAATGCTTTGACATGTATAAAAATGAAATAAATCACCGCTATGCTTTAAAAACCCAGGAAGGCATTACATACATAGAATGGTTAAGAGTCTTGCCTCCATACTGCTCACCACCGTTCTCTTTTCTGTTGCTGTATATCTCAAAGCAAATAAAAAGCTCCTCTGCATAAATGCTGAGAATAAGTTTTAAAAAAATCCACACTTACTGAGATAATTTTATAACATTGCTGTCACAAATTATCCTTCTGTAATCCTATCTACACCACTTAAAAAAACGGACTCCAAAGCATAGGTCTTTATAAACAATACAGGGACATCAGATCAACAGACTGGGTTTCTTAAGTATGGCTGTTTAATCTAGTGTCCCTGCTCCTACAATGAGGCCAGAGATTTAAATGAGATGTACGATCACTGAAAGATTGGAAAGCATATTTTTCCAACACTCAGTAGTTTTTAGGAAAAATATTAGTAGCTGCCCGATAGCCTTAACAGTTTGACATAACATCTCTACTCTTCTATTAACAACAAAATACACACACACAAATACACAACCTAAAGCCTACAACTCATCAGTGTGATTCAGCACAGAATTTTCTTCCAAAACTGCCTTTCTGTATTAGAAGAGGAGGAAACAATGAGAATTTGAATGTATGGCACAGACAAATGATATATAAGGCATCTTTGGGAATTAAGTCCCAAAAATAGAGAAGTTAATTCTGCCACAAGGTAGTATGGAGCATTTAATCTGTTATAAAACAGTATCTTTACCATGCTGGCTTATTATCTGAGATGCTGTGCCATTCATTGCAGCTCAGTCTTCCCAGGGGTTCGAGCTACAAGCTCAGATCTTCAGAACCTGCTACATTCCTTATTTATGAATTGATACACTTTGATCAGACATGCCAGTTACTCTTTCCTCCTCCCCATTTTCATCTTTCATCAGTCCCTTGACAAAATTCTGTTTCAGACAAACGTATAGAGCAGTGTTACATTCAGGGCAATTCACTGAAGACTATTTTCCATGTTAATTCCAGAAATAGATAAAAATCAAATAGACTCCATTATCAAATTTTCCTATCAGTCCCTTCCTTCTTACAAACTGCACTCCATAAAGATTAAACTAAAAACCACATCCTTGCACTCACTTGGGGAAAATATTCCTCCTATTTGAATAGACCACGAGTGTATAGCAAATAACATAAATTCAATACACCCTACAAACAGATCAATTTAGTTGCACATCTAGGTACACTTCTTAACAAGAGTGGTAAAAGGCTTTTGTAAGCATTGGTAGATTTTCCATTCAATTTACTCTTTCAGTCTTGATGGGGTTAACTAACATTGTGACTGAGGCTTTGATCAGATGGCAATCAATACTGCAATCAAAACTGGAATATATAGAATACAGTGTACAGCCCAAATGCAGTCATTGCGACTTCACAGCACAAGCCTCAGCATTACACGTGATGAAAACAGGGTATTCTGTAAGGTTCCAGGGATTATTTTTTTTGTTTTCATTATTTTATAATACTGAAAGTTCCTTAGACAAAGAAAATGAGAAACTATGCAAATGAACGCATTTCAGAGGCAAGGGGCTGAGAGAAATTTCTCATTTCCTAAACTTTCCCCAGTCAGAGGCATCAACTGTGATACTCTTGTCTCAGAGACTGAAAATGGACAGGGTTTTTTTGTGGTTGCCCTCTTCTGAATAACAGTAGTAAAAAAAAAAAAAAAGTCCAGTTTTAATTTAATCATAACAAGAATTTACTCATTTATTCTGCTGGTTTAGAGATAAAGAGGTACAAAACAGATGTGAACTATAGTTGCTTCGGTCTGTTGTTGCTGAACTTGGTACTGCTTTTACTGTCCAACAGACATTATTAACCAAAAAGCTTTTCAATTTTGAAAAAAAATGCTGTCAGTCTCATCTGTGAATTTTAAAGCTTCCAACATTTTTTCACTGTTTAAAGAAAAAAAAAAAAAAGAAAAGAGAATCTCATTTTTCTCTCCTGAAATGGGAGGACTGTTTCTTTCCCAGATATACGTGCAAGGGGATAAGCAGATTATAGGTGTTCTGTGCTCTTTACCTCAGTGCATCTTCTGGGAGAACTGGCATTAGCCCAAGAAAAATCAAAGTAAGACTATCTCCACTTCTTATATACAGAAAAACCTTCTTACCTGCCTCATTTCCCTTTAAGTGCCATAAAATTAAATAACAGAACCCCATAGCTCCATAAGAAAACTATAGCTAAACTACCGTAGACACTGATTTGACTGCCAGAGAATACAGATGCTATTGCAATATTGACAAGGCATGACCCTCTTCATTACTTAAGTTGGCAGTTTTATTATACTGTCAGAATTTAAAGTGTGTCCATTTTCCTCTTACAGATGATGTGTCTGTCAAAATCTTCAATCAAGGTTCAGTTGTTATAGTCCTACTAGAGCTTCAGCAGCATGAGAGAGAGGAGAATAATGACACCATTCCTAAGCTGCTTTATTTTACCCTGAAGCACTGTAAAAAGTCATCTAGCTCCAATTTCCATGACATAGCTGTGTTTTAGAAAGAGTAACCTTAATTGTACCACATGCCTACATTTGTCATTCTTTTGCCTTGCTCACAAACAATAATTACAATTAAAAACTAATTTATTTGCATCACAACTAACAAATGTCAGAGAGGTCTATGCTATGGGGGTTCTGTGAGACCTCATATCTTGCTCAGAGAATGACTGGAAAACACTGAGAAAAAAGTAGATACTTGCAATGAAAATATAATGTGAAGTTTCTATGTGACAAATCATACTGCTAGGACTCTTCCTTACTCATGCCTCAACAGAGCATCTTTCAGATTTAAAAAAACCCACAACATTCCCCAAAAAAACCAACCAAACAAAAAAAAACCCCAATAAACTAAAATATGGAGTCAGCTCCTTGTGAAAGAGTCAGAGCTGGAGAGCAGGCAAGAGTCTAGCTGTTTATGACTGCAAGACTTCAGCATCAGCCACCTCATAGAGATCAGTCTCTAATCTCCAAAAACAAATCCTCGTATTTATCACAGTGGATTATAATCCTATCTAAAATACCCTTTAAAATATTTTTCAAGGTGTCATTGAGGCGTTGTTAGTCCAGAAATACATAGAGTCCAATGAAAGCTTTCCAAGAACTGATGAAATACCTTTATTTATTTAGGTAAAGACTATGACCACAGCCTACAGGGACTTCAACATACAACACAATTACTTGGAGAGAGATGGGCACATGAGGTCCTGCAATAAATCATAACAGTTACTCTTGACCTGAATGTATGAGCTACAGTTTACAACAATTTTGACACTGCAGTAGTAGGGAAGAAAGCATTACTGCTGTTTTTCTGGCAAAGAAGCTTCTTAGTTTAAAAATGTATTTGTTCAGATAAGGAATTTGCTAGATCCAGGGAGCATTACATCTGTTTAGAAGAGTTGGCATTGCTTATTTGCTCTCTATATAAATATTAGAAGAAAGACATGTTACAAAACCAAACAGATGAGGACTCTCAAAAAAGTCCTTAAAGTATTGAATATATAGATAGATATATTGGTGTAACAGCCTCTATTTTCCAATAAATAAAACTAAGGTCTTAAGAATTAATGTCTTTTATGCTTCTACATATGTATATAAAACATATATATATATATTAGACTGAACATTAGGAAAGAATTCTTCACGGAAAGGGTGGTCGGGCATTGGAATAGGCTGCCCAGGGAGGTGGTTGAGTCACTATCCCTGGATGTGTTTAAGAGACGATTAGATGTGGTGCTGAGGGATATGGTGTAGGGGAGGACTTTGTAGAGTAGGGTAGATGGTTGGACTCGATGATCCCAAGGGTCTCTTCCAACCTAGACAATTCTATGATTCTATATTTGGAAAAAAAACCCAAACAACAGCCTTAGTCGCCTGCAGTTGTTCCAGGTATCAAAAGTTAAATTCATTACTGATGTGCTACAGGAGAATAAGTCAATACACCATTCACTTCAGTATCTCATTTCCTTATTTGAGATGCTCCACAGAAAGTGAACTTTATTTCTGTCACACCCAATGAAGTGTGCACTACATTAGATTGGAAATATACACGTTGCACTGGATTGTGTCCCTCAGGCTGACTAGATGTACTAATGGTCAGTGGTTAACGTTCTCTGAAATACAATCTTCAGAAAAGGATCTGCAATGATATGATGACACTTTTACCCAAACTTCTTCCAAATATCAATAGCTTGCTAGACTGAAGTTTCATGCCAGTGGCTAATTCTAAATTGTCATAAATGAGAAAAGAAGATATATTGGTACACTATTCTCCCAAATTGGCTAGGTGTTTTCTTTGAATTGTTCATTAAAACGAGTTCTAGCTGCATGGCTTCCACCTATTAAACTACATAAGCTTCTTGAGAAAGCAAGCTACAACTCTGATTTCTGAGAAAAGAGAAAGAAAGGGGGTAACTCATGAGTCTAAGTGGTTGAAAAAGCAGAACAATTGACACAAAACCAAGCAGCTGATGCAGAGAAAAGAAATAAAAGCGATTTCCTGCTGCACTGAAGTGGGACACTTTCCCAAGAGAAATACTTTAACACTGGAAAGTTGAAAGAGCACGTAGATCAAGGCATTGGTTTATAATGTGTGGTAATACAATGCCAAAGTTTATACATTATCTGAAGTTTGTATTCTTCATGTACAGAAATGAAGTCAGATTGCAGAATCCACATACTATATTCTGAATATACCTGAGCCAAGTATGCACCTAGCTCAACTATGTTGTTTGATCTCATTTTTAGCCTTGCTGGATATGAAATCTATTACTCCATTGAAAACTCCATTACTCCATTAAATAAAAACCTTGTATATAAACCAAACTATTTCATACTATTTCTCTGGACTCAAACTCTAATGTACCTCAGAAGCAACCTGCTCAGAAAACTAATCAATATTCATAAAATACAGTCTTTTCGAAGATGCATAAGTAGTCACTATCAGCACGTGAATACCTGCTTTAATAAATCCAACATATATGGTTCATGTTTTAGAAAACCAATTTCTCATAGTCTACTAAGTCATGAAGTAGAAGGATACCACTACAGCCATATCAAGGTGTAAATCCTATTTTAATGCATTTATTGAAACTGATCCTGCCCTTCAGAAAAAACAGCCCTTTGCCATACATGTCAGTCATATTTCTCCTCTGAGATTTCCCACCACAGCTATTTCTGGTTTTACTTATTTTTTTTTAAAGTTTTTTTTTTTTTTTTTTTTTTAAAGTATTTAGACGATGCCACAGTTGTAAGATATCATCACAGGATATCTAAACAGTGCTTTGTCATATTAAAGCTAGAGGTTACATTAGTATAGGGAATCAAACTGAAAGCATCTCCAGAATATTTTCTAACGTCTCATCATGCCACAAAAAAACTAAGCATACACAGCCATGTAAACCAAGGCAGAGCTTCAAAGCTGTAAAAATAGAACAGGCACCAAGCTGTTCTCCCAAGCTGTAATTAAGAGCAAGCTTGGCAGGAGGCTATGTTCTACTGAAACATGAAAACCCACACAACTTGTTTAATGTTTGCCACGACCAATACAACTCCACATCAAAAGCTGAGGACTTCAGGAGGGAACTGTGGTGCTTCTGCCAATGGATGTGCCTTATACCATCAAGATCGCAGAATGAAAACAGCAATTTCCTTCTGAAGTAGCTTGGAATACTAGTATCTTCAAACAAAGTTGTGTTGTTCTGGTTCTGGGGGGTTCTGTGTTATTTGGTTGGGTCAGTTTTGATGATTATTTGATTATTTTGTTTCAGGAATCATTACTCACAGGCTTTCTGCAAGAGTCAAATAAAACCAGGACCACAACTTGCTAACCAATTAGCTTAATAAACCAAGCTGCTGCAAACAGTGCAGTCACATTTTTATGTTGTATGCCGCCATACCAAAAATATCTGCCCATGAGTGCTAAAAATCTGTTATTTATGTAAACAGAAATAAGAAAAATGAAGAGGTGTAAATGAAATCCCTAGAAATGCCTAGAGTTCACAGAAAGTGCTCAGATTCATTGCCAAAATAGGCTATTGATGACTACAGGAAGAACAGGTCTTCTCATTTGTTGGTTGTTGACTGCTTCACCAGTAATGCAGTAAGCACCAAATGCTCTTGCAGCAGAGGAGTAGATGCAGGAAGACCATGGATATGAATATGCCAAATTCAAACACTCTCAATGGATCTTACTGCATTTCTTTAAGGAATCTAAAAGATTTGGTACTCACCTCAGATAGGATTTGAGCCAAAATTCACTAAAAGCACTTGAGATCTGTACACTTACTTTTATTAAGTTGACAATGCTTCCAGTGAAGAAAAAATACTGCAATTGACAGCTATGTTTAACAAGAAGAAAATGTTCACTGGCCAAGATGAAAATAATATGTATTTTAACAAATTATAAACAGGACATGAATCACGTCATTTAGCTTTCTACATGCACTTCTAGAGGGGAACCCATGTACTTTATTTTAGAAGCACACCTTAGGAAAATGTAATTCATTTCACTCTGTCAATAGAGAGAAGTAGATACAGGAAGGGAGTCAAGGAAACTTTTTAAGTGACTACACGTGAACCAATGAACACCGTTCATGAGGACTTTATGGTAGCCCACATTTCAAGAATAGTTTTTGCATAGTGCAAGAAGAGAACGATATGATGGTGTCTGGAGTTTCACTCTAAAAAATAAACAAGCAATGGATCTCAGTTTCATTGACAGTTTAATTTTCCTCTTTCAGCCAGAGGAAATTATAATTTAAGCCTCCCAGATCACTTCTGGGGCAGCTTTCTGACATTGCGATGCCTCTTGCCATCCTTTTGGAAATATAAAACAAAACAAAATCAGTTGCAATCATGCAAGAGAGCTATTCAGATCAGTATAAGTTAAGTTTGATGTGTCCCAAGTAAAGTTACATCATCCCCAAAATCATAATAATGATCTCCACTACACAAGCTGAGGCTTTACAAATTAAGTTAGTTCCCAGGACATGCAGAGCACATGCACGGATGCCTCTTGTCAGTGCCTTACACAGGCCCTCAGTTCTTCAGTGCTGATGTATCATTAATTAAACCAATTTCTCATATTAGCTGAATAGACAAGGGTTCTGTGAAATCAGTTACATGTACTCATCTATCACTGTGACAGCTGGGCCCAACAACTTTACAGTTATAGGTAGGGGACCCTGGGACAAGACACCATTGGAGAAGAAAAGGGAATCTAATCCCAGTTACGTGCCAATCTAAAGAGACGGTATCTCAATTCTGCAGGGAGTTATTCACTTAGCTCAAAGCAGATATCAATATAATTAGCCAAAAGTTTGCCACTACAGCTCAAAAACGTATTTGAACCAAAGTGACATTTTAGGATTGGTTTTTTGGTTTTGTTTTTTATTTGACTGATTTCATTTTTTTTTAAATTTTATTTGTTAAGTACAAAAAAGATGACATCGTAGGTCCTCCAAATCCAGGGCACATCAACATGGAAGTTTGTTTACAGCGCAACAGCATTTTCTTGATCCCTCAGGACTTCCATGTGTCCAGTTGACCCTACTTTCTGTTTATTGAACTGCAGTTCTGAAGCACCCCAGAGTAGGCTGACCTACATGCAAATCCTTACTCCTCAACCACGTCTCTGTCCAGTCAACTACCTCCCACTGGAGATTAAGACCTTATCAACAAAAAGATGTTCTCACTGCACTTGGGTATGTACTTCTCTGTAGTGTACAGAGGGTGAAGATCTCCACAGAGCAAATCACAAACTGAACTTTAAGAAAGACACAGGAGACAAAAATCCAATTTCTTGATCCTTTGTTTTTGGTGGGGTTTTTTGGGGCTTTTTTTAACAGCTTGTTCTTCCTCAACATAAACATAACTACTCCAACAAGATTACACTATATTCTATATACACACAGACTTACCTACACACACTGAAACTATGGGGTTTTTTCATGATCCTGACAACTTTCTTTAACAGAAATAAATTTTACTAAAGAACTATTCCACATCTGACACAGGATTTTCCTCTCCTAGTATTTCTATTAAAATACTTTCAAGTGAAAGATCATGCTTACATTGAGCTACATATCATTTTCAGCTGTTGCCTTCATTCATTTGAATTCCACTGTATTTGATTTTAAGTGCACATTACTTCTACTGAAGCTTCTAAGTATAGGTATCAAATGCTCTTATAGAGTATTCCAAGTGCTATATAGCAGCAGTTTATTTCCATTTCTTTAAGTGCAGTAAAGTCATTACAGTATTTTTTGGTTGCTGTTAAATATGCAGAATAGTAATTTGTTTAGAAATGCCACGCAGGGTAGTCAGAAAAAGGATACTGACAAACCTGGCAAATACCAGCCTACATTCAGAGTACTAAAACAAGAAAACTAAAATATTAATAATATTTAGCATTTGTTTTAAGACTTTCCAAAGTTAATCTAAATAATGTTTCACAAGGGTAACAACTATGCTTATTTCAAAGACAAAAACGGTACAATGAATACTAGAGAAAACAGAGCGCAAATCTTCAGACAGTAATCTTTTCATATCCTCCACAGTTTTACACCCAAGGACCTGAGCACACTTGACATATGCAGTATATTAACTCCTAGCTCCCGTCACACTGTGCATCAAGTTAGCAAGCACATACCAACACATGAGTCCTTATTCTACCATCCCTAGAATTACCATCTTCTCACTCTAACTTTTGCAGCTGATCGGACTACAACAACTCTGTGGTTCAGATTATTTAAAAAAAAAAAAAAAAAAAAAAGGTCCCAAACTCTTCCCATAGTATTTACAATTCATTTTTCTTAGCTCTGATTGGAATTATGATGCATATTTATTTATGGTTTCATGCTAGATTTACAAAACATGAAGGAAGGAGAGACAGGTTGCACCTGTGCTTTTGAAAATGCACCTCACAACAATCTATCTCTGTCTAGTTATCAACAATAAACATCGAGTTACATGTCATTACTGAAGCTATAACAGAGATGGATCAGAAAAACACATCTAGAAGAGAGAGAAAAGACTGTAACAAGCTTTTTGATCCATGTGGTTTTGCCCCACATTTTATATATTTCATTTCCTCATTCTGCCCCGACTACTATCCTGCTACCTTGATAAGAGGTGCTATTTTTAGTAAGTACAGTATGACTACATGATACAATCTTGACATCCTTTTAAAATAAGCCTTAGGAGGGGGAAAAAATTGTAAAAGCCTTTGTAAGTCAAAGTCAGTCATTCTCTTATTTGCGTTTTTCACACTTTCTGAATGTCTTGCATTTAAAAAAAAAAAAAGCAACAACCAACCAAAAAAAAAAAAATCCTCAGAAAACAATCCCCCAAATTAATCAAATGCTCACTTTTTCTACTTTAACCTACAGGCTGAGCATCTGTTTTCTCAGAGGTCGTTGCAAATCAGTTTCTACTGGTTTTGACTACATACACTGAATCTGACTTGGAAAAAACTATCTAATCATTAACAAAACCAGCAAAACCCCCAACACTACTAAAGTAGGAATAATATTCCAATTCAGAATAAAAAAATCTCGGAAGCATTCCAGCCATAAAATGCTAATTCAGACCGTTTATGTGTAAAGAAGTTATGAAAGACTTTTTCCCCTTTCAGGGAGGGCTCTATTGTCTGTTGCAGGTTCATCATCATTTTATTTCAGTGCATGACATTGCAAAGGTAAGAGATGAAGCGAGAAGGATTTATCCTGCTTTTACAAATACCAACATACACTTAACTGAACTCAGAAAATTATCAAGAAAACAAAATTGCTTATACTTAGATTCTAAAAGATGTGTGGCTTTAGAGTTGTTATCAAGTATTCACCATTACTATTTTCCTGTTACCTTCTTGACATCTGTGAAAAGAATGGTCATTCATTCAATACATTTATCTCCTTTTCTTTCTGTATATCAAGAGAGCTGCAGATTCGATAGACCAGCTCTTCTTAGTCAGGGCGTTAGGAGTCAGTGATAAGTAGTTTACAGGGGTTGATCTACAGCTGCTCAAAGGCATTTCAGGATATTTTCTCTAGCCTCCCACCCCAACAAACTGACACACTTGAATGAAGTTGCTTCAGAAGAACCTCAATGTTTCTAGAAACTCTGATTTAAAGAACAGTATTATACACAAAGTATTTCAGCTTTAGCATAGTATTTCGAGACACAATGATATCAAAGAACAAGTTATCTGCGAGGAGTCAGTGTTACATTTGACACTGAATTCTGAAAGCCTTGGCTTTGTTCTAAGGCACCTTCAAATATTTAATGAAATAGATATGCCATATTCCAGCCTGCCTCACTTGAGCCTTGCTTAGCAATTTACATCTGTTTGGTAAGCCTACACCATTACAGAAACAGGCTCCAAGGAGAAGAGCCTCAAGTTTAACACTATCTTTAACATTTTTAATTTTTACTCACCTAAAACCAAAAACAACAACAAACCCTGTAGCTGATGATACTGTGAGCATCATTTGCTCCCCTGAACGTACCGTCACATTCAGAACAGCAACAGACCAGCTGAATTAGCTATAGCCAACATAAAAAATGAAAACCCCTGTGGCAGAACAAAACTCTAAGGACTAAGTCAGTCACTCCTAGATGTCCTTGGGAAACTAATAAGCCAGAGCTTTGGACCCATTCACTTCATGCAAAATTCAGTCTGCACCTTTTTTAAGTGACTGAGAGACTATACTATAAGCATTAGTTAGAAAATAGTTAGAGAAAAGAGGATGGGGAGGGATGAAGCAGGTTTCTTGCCCCCCTTTTTCCCCCCCCTTCCTTTTCATGTTCTCACATCAGACAAAAGCAATCTCCTAGCTGCTTGGAGGAAAAATTCTGCTGTTGTTGCTTTTTCAGAGCTTTCTGATGATCTTTCAGTGGGAAACTGAACAAAGTCAGGTCCCAGTATCTACACTGTCAATCAAACTGAATAGAAAGATGATTCCCTTAACTTCTTCCTTGTGCTTAATTACTTTGCACGTTCTCACAAGGGGTTAAACTTGGCTGGCTTATACTAATGGCCTCACAATCCTCAGCTCTTTGACACAGAAGCTGAAAAACAGGTCTAGTAAAGCTCAGAAAAGCAGAGCATTCTTTTAAAAAATAAAAGTATATTCACTTGAAGTTTGAAAGCATGTTCAGCTCCTTAAATCCCAGTACTCAATGAAAGATGATGTGGGAAAGCTGAAGGCACTGTGTGCAAGTTCTTATTTAAGTAAGGCTACCTCTATCTTTAAGTATAACAGGAGAGTGACATTGTCATTATAAGTCTCATGCAAAATTAAGTTTTAGACAGTGGCATCTAAAAGCATCCAACTACAGTCCATGTAGGAATTCTGATCTGTTTAGAGAAGTTTCTGTGACATATAGAATTCTAAACATATACTCTGAGTTTTATTTTTAAAAGACTACAAGTCCATCCTCTTACCAGCAATTGGGCTCACCAGTTGAAAAGTTTATTTCAAGATTCCTGCAGGGTAAGTAACAGTCACAACTTCTCTCATGGAACCTGAATATATTTTTCCCTATTTCATTTCCTCTCTGTCTCCCTTATTCCTAACTATGTTTTTCAAACCAAAAATACATGGCTTATTTTCTGTGAATGGAAAGTACAAAGCACAATGTTGTTCAGACATTGACAAGACAGACTGATAACATGAGTCAATGGTACTGTCAGATGGAAAAAGTTATCTGATTTCCATCTGTTGGATTATTCATGTGGAAAAAAACACTCCAAACCAACACACTTTTCTGCTGACTGTAGAATTCATCACCAAGTATTTGCCCAGTCTGAAGAAAACTCAGATATGAGATACTACTGTTAATAAAAGCAATAACAAACATAAACTTCCTAAAACTGAAACCAATGGGACTAAAGCATCTAAGCAATGAAATAATTGGGTAAATGTAATTGTTTCCAGGATTATTTTAGCTTCATTATGTTTGCAACTACACACAATCATTACTGTTTGAAGTGTCAATAGACTCTTCAAGAGTCAATCTGACAAATAAATTACTTAAGAGGAAGAAGTATTTGACAATTACTAAGCATATTTCAATCGTGAAAGTTCATATTTATAAAACAGAGATGAGAAGCTTAGACTCTTGCCACCATTTCAGCTCTAAAAGCTTCTAATATAAAATTAAAAGGAACGGAAAATACAAGCTCCTCAGTAGTCTTTAAAAAAGAATACGAGTACAAAATTAAAACAGTATGTCTTGTCTCTACAAGACTTTCTGTGATATCTGCACACATTAACTAAAACATTTTAAGCTATGCTCTAAACAGTGGCCTACAAAGGATATGTTCTTTCAGAAATAATATGAGATGCTGTTCTGCAGGATCAAGAGTCTGACTAACTGAATTAAAAGAAAGGGATACACCACTGAGTCATTCAGCTATTATTTTTCTATCTGAAATAATTTTTTAATCACTTCAAATTACTCTATAACAAAGAGTAAAGATTTCAAAGGAAAAACAAAGATATTGATTCAGAAATGCAGGGTTTCCTTTCACAGATTCCCTAGCAATACAAAACACAAGGGCATACATGAGAAAAAAGTTACATAGATGTCAAATTTTATAAGCAGAAATAGAGTGCTTCTCAAATATTTCCACTAGACAACTGTAGTTCTTTAAGCATAGATCAACTACTGTTACTAATACTTTTCACTGTGAAATATTTTACTTATTTGGCTGGCTGTACAGAGCTGTAATTCTTGTAATCATTACTGTAACCATGTCACTTACATTACTCAATGTTGAGTTTTTAAGTATTCTAGGAAAATCTGTGCCACTTCATCTGGGGACATACCTGATTTACAGAGATAGTCAGCACTATCTCAAAGTATGAAAAAATAAAAAAAAATAATGAAGAGAAAGCAACCAACTTGTTTTTCTTGATACCTGCTTTCTCGGTCTTCCATCTGTCCACCTTTGCTGCACAGTAATACCTACCCTAAATCTCAGACATTTTATGTACTTTTAATAAAGAGAATTACCTCAATAACCTGCTAAAGTTCTCAAAAGAATGAGAACTGCAAATGGTCATTTATTGTTTTTAGCACTGAAAATATTCCACCTAAGATGTTAACTTCAAGTTCATCTTATAATCACTTCTCCAAACATTAGAAATATTCTAAATCAAAATCAATAATAGACAGTTATAGCTGAGCAGCAAAGATGCACAGGAAATCTGATTAATTCCCTGCCCCCCATTTAGAAATTTTTATGAAGAGGTCCATTTTTCTAATAAGCTGAAGTACAGATGTTATATTTTTAACTGTTTCCAGAGCACTTATCTTTTTCCCCTGTGGTAAGCCAACAAGTTTCATTTTCCTGATACTTTTGCTCCTCACTTTTTTCCTTCCCCAAAAGATCACTGCTTGCCTCCTTAGGCCCCCACCCCCCAAAAAAGGAAAAAGGAGGGGGACAGGAAATATTGAGTTCTTAGTTCAAAGGTCAAGGGTAGAAATACCAAAAAAAGGAACTCTTATCCTCAAAAACCCAGAAATCGGAAATACAGGCTACTGGAGCCTTTTTATTTGCTACCTGAAACACTGGGAAGAAAATTCATGAAATGCACAGGCTCTGCCTTACTAAAACCCAGGAAAGTAAAGTAGCAACTAGCTATCCCCTCCACAGCTGCTGAAGGACCATTACAAGGATGCCCAGTTACAATTCTTCTATCAAGTGAACCATACAGCTCATGTGAAAGAATAGGATTAGTCATTAAAGGAGATGTTATAGAGGATTTTGTGATTTCAGAAGTACAACAGACAATAAATTTATTCATTAATACAGAACGATAGCTTAAAAGTGTATCAGAATGGAAGGAAAAGTCACTAAAGGAGTAGCTGCTCAAAATATTTCAGTCTTTCCACTCCAAGCTAACCATTCACTAACAGTGACAGGCAGGTACTTCTAGGATTATGGTGGCATCTACATCATCATAATTTGCAGCATAAGCATTGGATAGAAAGGGAAGTATATGAAAGTCATCCTGACAAAATACCCAGGGCTGGGCTTATTATCTGAACCCCTTACTAAAGTGATGAGTCGAGAGTGGTTTTTCCTTCATCCTTTTTACCTTCTCTTTTCCCACAACAAAAATCACAAAACCAAAACAAATAAAATCCCAAACCAATAAATGCACACACCTCCAACAACCACTTCTGTGCCCAAATCTAGACTGGGGGTATGAGTTGTGTCATTGTAATTTGGATTGCAGACTCTAAGAGGCAAGAATAATATCTTTTATCGTTCTTGTAAGCTGCCTACTCTTATACTATCCATCCTTCTTCTATTATTACTCATAAAATTTTACAACTGCATGACTGGAGTTCAAGAAAATTTGCACTGAATGCTCATTTCCCCATTGAAACAAGAAAGACATTCTCCAAATTTAGAACAAGAGCTTAATTCAGCTAAAAGCTACATTTATTGTTACAATTCTTGGGTGGCTCTTTCATTGCCACTTACTGATATTACTTAGGTGCATTTTATCCAGCTATTTCATGGCTTCAAACTCACATACACCAACAGAGATTTGCTGAGCTATACAAGAATGGGAGTGCCTCAATTCTTTGAGTCTGAGTCTAATGAGTTGCCATATTCCCTTCATAGCTTTGAATGGAACGAATTTTTTTCCTTACTCTTCTAGGAGGACTAATCTCATTTCCTCATCCACATTAATTCCTATTACTTCTCTGATACTGTGCCACTGCAAAATTATTTCCATTTGCAGTTACATACCGTGCCTAATGACATTCTTTATGCTCTGCTATATAGAACTTCTAAAGAAATACCTACAAGTTATTTTGAATTGATATATCAATATTTCTTATTTTGAGATTTTGTTTTCCCCATTGAAAGATTTAATCCTCTTCACAGCAACACAAATTCAGACTTTGATGCCAGAAAGGGCCTAAGGAGCACTTCTGCTAAACAGGATGTAGACTACCAAGCTTTTCCAGATGATTCTGGTATCCAGGCCATAACTTCTAGGCAGACAGAAGCTTGTCTTCCAGAAAATTGCATTTTTCTAATGCTTAAGAAAAAACATAATGCCAATCTGCAACGAGTTACTGACTTGCATGAGTGCACAACAGTCACTTTCTGCCTTCCTACTTCACCCATTTCACTTGAAAACCAAGCAAAAAACCTCATCCCTCAAGGGAAGCAGATTTTGCATCCAAATAACTATTCCAAGCACATAAAAAGACAAATCAAGAATTCAAAAGCAACTTAGTCAGTGTATTTTTGAAGCAGTCTGCTTGAACTCTGGTCTGCAGGCTTATATTACTACTTGTTTTCAGATAAGAGGATAATAAGAAATCCCCTAAAGAGAATCCCTTGTGAATTACCTAGGTAAAAAACCCAGATATTTTTACCCAGGGAAGGACAAATGAAGTCATATGAGATATAATTATTGAAGTTTTCTTGCAATTACAGAGAGAACTGTAACTTATATTCAATAAAGTGAGTTTTGCAATGTCTTTTAAGCAGTGCATAAACTGTAATACTTCCAACAGTGAGAGCCATCCCAGTGATAAGCCATATTCTTTGTTTTAGATAATACATTCCAAGTTTAGCAGAAACATTTTGCATTCACAAGGAAAATGATGAAGTTTTCAGCCCACCTTCTTGTCATTTGAAAGCCTGAGGCAGACATTCTGGGACAAATTAGTAAATGGTTAATTTAACATGTAGCAGCAGTATTAAGTCACCATCTCCAAAAAAGGTTCCAATCTTATTTATTTCACCTGAGCAACGGCTCTGATTTCACGATTTACTACATCATAAAAGCACCAATGTGGAAGCAGCAATATAGAATTGTGACATAGTTTTATACACATATTAAATTTTACACAGCTTAAAACTCTATGTTGTACTACAGCAGTGTTTCATTACTTATAAATTAGTTGTCCAGCCAGGAAGATATAGGTCCTAAACTAAGCTTTCATAACAAGTACAAAATAACAATATCAACACTACAAGCCCGCTAGTGACAAAGAGTTGTGCATCTGCAAAGATTACAGAATCTTTGCCCTCCTTGAGCCTTTTCCTTGGAAGTAGTCATAATCACAGACTTAGAAGACAAATACAGTGACTTCAGAGAGCTTAAAAAAGAAAAAGAGAGAGAGAAAGAAACCCTTCTGGGGAAAACCAAACCAAACCAAAACCCCAACAAACAAAAAACCAAAACAAAACAGGAAAAGATAAGATTCTCACAATAGGGTAGCATATTGGATGTACTTATTTATCTCCAAGTACTGAAATACTTAAATTCATCTTGTACTTCCATACTCATCAGAAACTCTGGAAAAACTCTGAAAGGCTGTAGGCCAACACCTCCTCTTTCTCTTACTTAGGATGTGACAACTAGAGCCACAAATAAGGGGGTCATCACCCTATTAAGATCAGCAGCACAACTCTATACAGCTTGCTGTTGGGACAGTAATTCAGTAGATCAGAGTTTCAGAAGTTTGCCAGGTATAAAAGAGAAGAAAAAAAACAAAGTGGAAACTTGTGATCATTTTTTTGTCTTCTTGCACACATAACAGATAGAATTTTTTTAAAAAGTTTTATATAATGGCTGCTTTATCCAGTACTCACAGGTTTTCTAAATTACATCAGCATACTTTTAGATAATATCAATTGTGACATTACATAAGAAACAAACTTCAGTCATAGTACACTCTGAAACTCACTGAATTATAAAGGCAGTGCCTGAAAAACAGTCAAACATAGGTGAAAAACAGACATTGATCAGTAACTAATCTTATTATCTCTCTCCAGTCTCCTCAGAAAGCAACACCTTCTCAGTAATTTAGCAGGGTCTCAACTTGCAAAAAAAAAACCCAGTGTAATCAGCATCTCCTAAAAACAAAATGGTCATCACTCAGTATTTAAAGAAAATACCACCTTTAAAGGCCAGTCCAAGGAGAAAGAAAATTACTACAAAGAGAAGTGGGAGAGCACACACAAACACAAGAAACTTAAGAAACGGACTCCTAAGTAACAACTACCCCATCACCCTAATGACACTTACCTTTAATAAATGTCTTGGAGCAGGCTGATAATGGAGAGGATTTATGATTAATCCTGGTTTATAATCATTCCTGGTTTATCATCATGCCTGGTTCCATGAGCAGAAGGGCTTAGTTGTAGTCACTAACACCAGTAGACTCACTCAATCCCCTGCCTTTCTTCCAGGACAGCTAGGATTTAGAATAATGCAAGACTAGAAGATATTCACTACTATGCCACACTAGCGGTGACAACGACAAATACATTCTTTGACAAACACTGGTCAATGCTTTCCTCTTCTCTCTCATACTACACCTTTTCCTTCAAAGTTGTACCACACCAGCACTGTTCTCCAGCCCCCATGACAGTACACTGGCTCTTGCAGCTGTGCCTGCTGGTGGCCTCACCCCAGCTGTGTGGCATCATACCTAACTCCTTACACCTGGGGCACTCTTAACTCTCCTCTTTCCCCCCGTGCTTCATAACTAACTTCTGGAGGTTTCTGCAGTTTGCAACCTGTGTTGTTGATCTGAACTGTTTTACTAAAACAAGAAAGGCGCATAGGGCAAATTTTCCTTTGTTCAGACAAAGTAGTGTGAGATACCTCACAAAACTCTTTCTTTGGGGAGGCTGGAGATTGATTATTTTTTTTCATGTCTGCTCTAACAAAAAGCTCGCTGTTTTTAAGAATCTTACAACTTCTGAATTTAAGTGGGTAGGTCAGTAGAAGAAAACCATTAGTGATTCATGTTCACTTTTGCTAGACTTTACTGAAAGGAAATAATGTAAGTATGAAGGTCAGACTCATTAGAGTCTAAAGCTTCAAGGGGCTGTAAAGCAATAATGTGTTGTATGTGGATAAAATTGTTTTGGCTCTTAAAGTTAATTGCTATTGCTTTGCGTAAAACTTAAAAAATCATGTAACACTGAAATCTCTAGATTTTGTTTTTTTAAAGAATTTTAATTTAGGTCTGCAGTTGAAAGATAATGGCAAATCTGACTACAAAATACTAGTGCACAGAGTCATTTTTGTTTGTCTGTCTATATATGATGATTTTCCTGGGAAAATATTTTTTCAAGATTATTTAATGTTTTTTGATACCTGCAGTGGTGGCTTCTGTGAGAAGATGCCACAAGCTTCCCCTATGTCTGATAGAGCCACTGGCCACAGCTGAGCCACTTGGTAATGGTGGCAGTGCCTCTGTGATAACATATTTAACAAGGGGGAAAAAAAGTGCTGCACAACCACAGGTTGAGAATAGAGTGAAAATATGTGAGAAAACAACACTGCAGACATTAAGGTCAGTGAAGAAGGAGGGGAAGGGGGTGCTCCAGGTGCCAGAGCAGAGATTCCCCTGCAGCCCGTTCTGAAGACCATGGTAAGGCAGCCTGTACCCCTGCAGCCTATGGAGGTCCATGGTGGGGCAGATATCAACCTGCAGCTCACAGAGGATCCCATGCCGGAGCAGGTGGATGCCCAAAGGATGCTGTGACCCCGTGAAGAATCCATGCTAGAACATAGAGCAGACTGTTCCTAAAGGATGCACCCAATAGAAGTAAGCTATGGTGGAGCAGTTCATGAAGAGCAGCAGCCCATGGGAAGGACCTACGCTGGAGAAGTTTGTGGAGGACAGTCTTCCATGTGTGGGACCCCATGCTGAAGCAGGGGAAGAGTGTGAGGAGGAAAGAGCAACAGAGACAACATGTGATGAACTGACTGCAACCCCCATTCCCCATCCACCTGCGCCACTCAGGGGGACGAGGTAGGGAAATCGGGAGTGAAGGTGAACCCAGGAAGAAGGGAGAGGTGGGAGGAAGACCTTTTTCCGTTTGCTTTTATTTATCATTAACATACTCTGACTTTTGATTGGCAATAAATTAAATTAATTTGTCTGATTCTAGTCTATTTTGCCTGTGATGGTAATTGGCGAATAATCTCCCTGTCTACCTCGGGTCTTTTGTTCTATTTTCTCTCCCCTGTCCACCTGAGGAGGGGAGTGATAGAGCAGCTTGGCAGACACCTGGGTGTCCAGGCAAGGTCAACCCACCACATAGCTGCATTTGTTCAAGTACCTGCATTGGTTACCAGTGTTACTCATGTCAGGACTCCAGTAGTGAACTAGACTGACTTGAGAGCATTTAAATGTGTGAAGTCCCTCCTTTTTTTTTTTTTTTTTTGTGGAACAGAAACTGCTGCTTTGCTTTAGCCTCTAAATTTTTATGAGGCGCAAATACCAAAAATGTAACAACAAACTACAATAGTGTAATTAACTCTTAGGCTGACAAGGGAGTAAGAGACAAAGGATTGCTTGGCTGACAAAATGACCAAATGATGGTCTATTGGCATGAATTCAGTGTACGGGCCAACAAAGATTTAGTGGAATATAAGGTTAAGGAAAGATTAATGTGTAACAGTATTTAGACAGACATATGCCATTTGTCACTGTAAGACTGAGCAATGATTTTCAAAATAAAAACATTCTATATCTGTCATATCTTTTTATCAGAATCTCAAGAAGTTCATAAGATTAACATGTATATTTTAATCTTAGTTGAACAGAAACTTAGAAAAATAAATAAAAATAAGAGAATACAAAGATTAACTGTTAAACTTATTCATACAAAAATTTGAGACAATATATTCAGCAATAATAACATAACTTCCTGATTGAATAATACATTTTCTCATTGTTCATTTTGATGACACAACAGTAAATTAATGTGGGGGGCTAAAGCTTCTGTATCACCTCAACTGTGTTGGCACCAAGTTTACGTGCATATTATTTCCTAGCTCAATGGATGCATGAAAAACAAGTCAAGGAGGAAATGTGTATTATAAGTTGCATAAAACACTATGTGGAAACTCAAAATTAACAGAATATAAATGCTCACTGAGAGCGTAGAAAATAGGTCAAATATCATTATTAAACTTTAAGACTCACTGAGAAGAAGGGCTGGATACGACTGAAGAGCAAAAACTATACCTTAGTTTATTTTTTATTACTGCTCTATATTTGTGGTCTTCCAATATTGTGGGAAAACAATTATGCCTGCTGTTTGTAATAACAGAAGTGTTTACTACATCCATAAGAAAAAAAGTGTCTTGCAGGTAGAATCCAGTGTCAGCCCTCCTGCTAGATTGCTTCTTATTGAGCTAACATTTTTTGTAATGGCAAAAAAATTT
This sequence comes from Tringa tobata, assembly GCA_033628505.1. Taxonomy (NCBI): domain Eukaryota; kingdom Metazoa; phylum Chordata; class Aves; order Charadriiformes; family Scolopacidae; genus Tringa; species Tringa tobata. The sequence goes on along the minus strand of JAHREE010000118.1, from coordinate 19,300,417 downwards.
AATAAATCCCATTGAATGCTTCCTTGTGACTAATCTCTTCAGAAGAAATTAAGAGGGTGGTGAATGTGTTGATTTAGCATAACTTCTGTTCATTCATTGTAGTAGCTGAAGAGCTTCACTATGCACTGTGAATTCTTTTGCTAAATGTAAGCTCCTGAGTCACTCTATTTTTGTGTCTAACGCAGCAGTAAATTCTCCATTGCAGTAAATCTGTGTATATTTCATACTAAAGGCCCAAAATCAACCCAGTTATAAGCAAATAAAATTCTGTTGATACTAGTGAAATTACCGAAGTGCTAAGTTTCCTACTTAATAATTCTTTACCATGTTGGTCAGCAGAAAATGGTACTTGCTTTCTAATAAGGCTGACTACAGGTCCTTTTCATTTTTTTTAGTTTATTTGCTGTTACCATGCTTTTTCAAATGTTTCAGCATAATCATATGAGAAGTTACATGACTTATTAGACAATGCTGCTGGCTTTGGGAAAGATATTTATATATTATATTTAGATCTATTCTTTCTAGTTCTTTCTTTCCTCTTGTAATAAGATGTTTACAGTGAATCACTTTCTTCCTCAGGCGATTTTCCATGAAATAAAGTTGTCCACCAGAAAAAAAGCACCCCATGATTGCCTTTGACTACAGTAAATACTAGTTTAGATTATAAGCTTTGCTGCTGATATAAAATCATCAAGCCTGTACTGGCTTTTTATTTGCTCTCAAGACTGAATACACCACAAGGAATCATAGAACAGTATGCTTGGAAGGGACCTTAAAGATCACCTAGTTCCAGCTCTCCTGCCGTGGGCAGGGACACCTCCCACTGTAACAAGTGACAGGACAAGGAAATGGCCTGAAGTTGCCCCAGGGAAGGTTTAAATTGGATACTGGGAAAAATTTCTTCACTGAAAGGGTTATCAAGCAGTGGAACAGGCTGCCCAGGTTGAGTCATCATCCCTGGAGGTATTTAAAAGATGTATAGATATAGTGCTGAGGGACATGGTTTAGTGGTGGCTTTGGCAGTGTTTAGGTTTACGGTTGGATTCAATGATGTTAAAAGTTTTTTCTAATCTAAATGATTCTATGATTCTATGACCCTACTTACATAACTTTTTGATAAAAATAATTCAGTACTAGTTTGGCAAAGTGAAGTTGATGCTAACTAGTTGATGAATTTCATTTCCACTGCCAGAATCTTTTTCAGTGGTTATATATCAATATTCTGTGAATGCAGCAATAAAATATCTGTAACTGTTATGCATATACAGCTATATTCACAACTTGCTTATCTCCACTGACAGTGTGAAATAAATAAGAATCATGTATTACTGCTCCAGTATAGATTCAGCTTCTATGTGAACCTAATATTAATGTTCCCCCTTGAACTCACTTCATCATTTGTTTATTTAGGTATGGTAAGTGATGTCAGATAGTAGGCTTCGCTTAAAGATAGCAGCAATGACAATCAGCTTTAAAGATGAGAAGTGACTTGAGCTTTCCGATCTTGAAATAACCTGCTTAGCAAGCTATCTCTATGTGTGGCACTATGTATTACCTGTAAATTAACTCTAAAATGTATAATATCTCAGAACTGATATGCTGAACTAAATTAAATCCTGGCCATTATCTATCATGATGCTCTGTGTGTTTTTAATGGTAGATTGGCTGATCTTTGTGCTTAAGAACCAGAGAATGGTTTGCTACATCAACACGCAGCTCCTGGAATAACAGTAGGATAACAGAATAGGAGAGCAGAAATTCTCAGCAACCAGTGAAATTTCCTAATCCAGAAACGAAAGCAAACAAGATCTTACTATCAGACATCTGGAGAAGAGGAAATGTGAGACCTCACATGGGTTTGCTTACAGCTGCACAGAGCTTCCAGAGTACACCTTCCTACTTTTGCTATATAATGGAAATAAATCTCCTTCTCTTTTAAGTAACTTTCAGAAGAAAGTGCATAGGATTTTGCTTCTACCAGATTTAGTCTTGAAGATATTGAGGGACATAGCAAGATGGTGTGACACTTGTCCACAGCATAATATTGAAAATGTCCACAGCATGATATTGAAAATGCCCTCTACATGGGCTATTGGACTGAGGATGCAAAACCGAAATGTCTTCTTAAGCCTTTTGTGCAGCTGTGCAAGGTATTTGTTCACAGTCTATTCACTAATTGCACTGCAGAGAATAACATTACTTTCTCTTTCTGCCTGTTGCCTTTTCCACACAGCAAAAATCTAAGCAAAGATTTAAAGCAGCCTCTGAATCAGCGCAGGGGCACAACAGGATGTTCTGATCATAGAGACAGTGTACCCTCAAGATGTTATTTAAGGGACAACCCTGGAAGATGGTGCGTGTTACATCCTTAGATTTTCTTCAGATGGCTGTGAGCTGCTAAATCCCTGCAAAAAGGCTGGGAAATTCCACCAGAAAAGTCCTCTCAGGTAAAGTGAGACACTGAAGACTGACGGAAAAGAAGGTAAAAAACACAGACTAAAACCTGTCCTCTGCTTCATCGTGAGTGTAAGGCTATGAAGTGGGAGACTATTCTCCAAAAGCAGCCGAGTGTGGTTGGCTTCTGAATACCTTGAAAGACTAAAGCTTCAGCTGGGGACATCCAACTGCAGTCACAGTCGGTAACGGACTTCGGAGTAAGAAAACTGAGTACTTATGGAACCATCTGAATTGAAGATTTCCTTGCTCTCTAAGTGAGGTGCAGCACAGTTCTTTTCCATTTTTTAATTTCTTGCCATGTGTGTGTGAAGCTGTACAGTCCAGGTATTCCCAGGTCTTGGAACAGAGATGTATTCACCTCTGTGATTCGCTGCAGTTTAATCAGACACTTCCCATAAACTTCTCTCCAGTGAGTTAAACCTGATTCCTTAGTTGAGTTCCTAAAACTTAGGTTTCAGCTGCATAGACACCTTGGCAAGACAGATGACAAATATCTTGTGACATAAGAATTTTCCATTTTTTTATCTTCAACAACTTTCCTTTCATGTGGCAAGAGAAGATAGCGTGACCAAGGGCTAAAAACACAATGAATGATTCCTTCTGAGATCATATAAAAGACTCATTTTGACTTTTTCAACTGGACAACTGCTAATAGTCTCCTATAACTATGGAATAAATGAGGAAATAAAAATAATTTAAATCTAATTTTGTCATTTACATAATTTGTTTATCCAGCTCACAACTACTCAATCCATTTTTACATGAGTCTTCTCATGCATACAGGGGTTTTTTCCCCTTTTACCATTTTTCTACCTTGCTCTGTTATTTAATGAGTCCCTCTAAGAAATAGCTATTATTGCTGTTAGGTAACGGAAAAATAGGCAATGGCATTTTTTGCTTTTGAGCACAATCACTACTGCATCCAATAACCATTTTTTTAGTCAGTGTACACCACTGGGTTTCATTTTATAATCCAGAAAAAAAGTGTCACAGCCAAATTGTCTGTATTAGAAACACTGAGAAGATTCTCTTTTCCGTCACTGTTTCTACACATAGCAGAGAGAGAAAGAGATATTATTTAACCTTGATAATAGCAGATTTAATTGTTAATTTGAATTAATTTTGAATTTGAATTGTTAATGTGAAGCCTTTGAATTTACTTTTCTCATTTTACGTGAACAGAATTCCAAGCCGGAAGCCAAAGCACTGTTGTTGCATATAGACAGATAGCATGTTTGTCTCTTTATAACAGGCATAATTAGTCTTACCCATGCAATTATACATACAGAAATACATTCTCAAAGCTTAGACATACGCTTTCTATCTAGTACCGATTCACTGGAAAGAAAATCTCTCCCATCTTACTCATACATATTTATGCCTGGTTTTTATTCCCAAAAAGATTTTGTTTAAAAACTACATCTGTTTTAGTTCATAAAACTAAAAAAACCCAAGTGCCTAATCACCAGAAAACGTCAGCCTTTCCTGTAGGCAGTGTTAACGGTGCTTCTTCTAGATTCAAATGACCAGACATTCAAAACTGCTGATTATGAACAGATCCGTGTGGTTAGAGCACTTTATGGTGAAGACTGAGGCCAAAAAGGCATTGAGTACGTCAGCCTTCTCCATATCCCTGGTAACCAGGTCTCCTCTTTCCTTCTGGAGAGGGCCCAGATTATCCCTAGTCTTTCTTTTATTGCTGACATACCTGTAGAAGCTTTTATTGTTGCCCTTGACATCCCTGGCCTGATTTAATACTATCAGCTTTCCCAACCCGATTCCTGGCTGGTCAGGCAATTTCTCTGCATTCCTCCTTGGTTACCCAGCCTTGTTTCCACCTTCTGCAGGCTTATTTTTTGTGTTTCATCATCAATACTTTATTTAATTTATTAGTTATTTTACATGAATATTTAACAGCTATTAGGACAGCAACCTGTAAAGTTTAAAATATCAGCTAGATCATGGTCGTTGCAGAAGGCAATTAAAAGCACTAATCATGAGAAAGAGTAATTTGAAATTCTTAAGGTGATGTAACAAACCTAAGGTTATTAGTAAATTGAGATTAAAGTGGGGAAAACATATTTCTAGTTCAGATAAGACATAGGCAAAGCAGTAATTCTCTTTCCTGAAATGTCTGCTTTTTTGCAGCTGCACCATGAAAGATTGCTTTCTTGCTACCTTTGAAATAAAACAGAAATACTTGCCTAATGCTCAAATTATAAAAAGAATCTAACCTGTACGTTCAAATGCAACAGTCATTTTTCACACGTTTCAGCATTTAATAGGATGAGTTATTTCACAAGCACAATTCTCCACTTTACCTTTAAGTGCATAATAATGTCAGAACATGCACGGGCAAGATAAATCCAAGTGTTTCTCTTTAATTTGAGTGTAGTGAGATTTCAGAGATTTTCTTTATTACACAGCATGCATATTTTGTGTTACAAAGTTTTATAGCCTTGTAATGGTTTTCTGCAACATTTTTGAAAAGACACTAAAATTGTACAAGTTGATATTTAAAGTCGACTTAAGAGAACATAAAACTAATAACTGCCACTTCTACATAGTGCTGTCAAACATGAATAGTGATCATTGTGGTATTAATATCAGTAATTCTTCCTGGAAGCATTTAAACTTAGCATTGCTATCATTACTGAATGTATTTATATCAGCTACAGTAATAGTTTTTCTAATGCCATACATTTCTTTAGTTAGTTATAAACAAATTGGCATACTTAATTATTGGATCCTACTAATAATATATTATCTCAGATACATGTGAAAGTTACTAGCAGTGATATACCTCAATTAATGAGGCCAAACACTATAAGTTTGTAAATACCAAAAGGCACGCTAGTATCCCTAGAAAAGCAAATTAGGTGTCTTCAATATAGAAATGAAGCAAGAGTGCACTGAGTTGAGGGCAAAATGATGCTGTCTTGTTAAGTTTAAGTAACTCTGAACTTACATAGTATAACAGAGAAAAATCTTGCCTAATACTTAACATCTCACAGGATAAACAAAACAGACTGACTGAAACAAATTGCTGTGTCACTTGTCAGCTCGATCGGAAACGAACAGCTACAGCTTTGTTCCTGAGTAGAACAAAGAAACATAGGGAAAACTAAGCATATGAAATTCCTTAATTCTGTTTAGCAGAACTCTACCAGAATTGATGAACAATCTGTTTCTCAAAGTATCTGGACACATCTGTCTACATTAAGTTTGAACTTAAGGTTATGCAAGTGGCTTCATGGGAGACAGAGGTATCACAGGGCCTTGTTCTTTGGTGGGGTTGGGTAGCTGGGCCTTGCTAGTGGTAGGATTTATAACATCCGAGGAATGTTCCTGATTTTCATGTAGACCAGTGAAGAGAATAGGGTGTCATCTACTAGGTCACCAAAGGTACCAGGCTGAGGCAGGTGACTTCAGATAGCTATGAGGAAAAGCTGAGAAGATATTCTAGTGCAATAAACCATGCTTTTCTTCAGTATTCTGGGACTAACTTTATTTTGGAAAGTTTTGATGCTTTGTCCCTTTTTATTCATTAACTCAGTGGCTAAAACCTTTACAGACATGGAGGAAATCTGGTCTTGGTGTCCAACTCCATCTGAGGGCTATTTACAATCACATTAGTTCTCCAGCAAAAGGAATAAATGGTTATTGGCCCTTTTAGGCGGGAAAAAGGAAGTATAGGGATGCTCTCATAATGCTTGATGGAATTATTTCAGTTTAAAGCAACCATTTTTTATTATAAATTCTATTTATTTCCAAACATAACTTTTGCATACTGCATAAACAAAAATAAAATTAGTCAGGGCCTTATTTTGCTGTCTTTCCAGTAAAGGTCTCAGCACAGTAAGTAGTGCAAGAATCTTTTTCTGACGCCCCATCCTGACTTCCAGGCTTAGCAATGCCTATCAGTAAGCACCACATCTCCATGAGTAATAGGTGATATATAAGCAGCAAATTTATGTATCCTCCTGCAAAGGTGATAGCTGCATTTTTCTTCTTTACATTAGCTCATCCAATTCTAAGACACTTCACCCAAACCTTACATTTTTAAAGGGTATAAAAATCTCATGATCCAACAGCCTATCTAATCTACTATGCAGTCTCTGAAGGATGGCAGCTTTTATTATATTGCATTTTATGAAGTTCCTGTACTTCTTACACTTCTGTATTTAATAGTATCAACTCACTATTATTTGTTAAATTCAAGTAAATTCATTACTCTAATAAGTAATGAACAGAAAATGTGAAATGTCACAGTTTTGTAGCAAAAATCATCAACTAGATGATCTCTAGAGATCCCTTCCAACTCTTACAATTCCATGACAATCTGTGACAATTTCAGCTACTTTCCCCAGAAAGAATAATCTGAACTTTACAAATTGCCCCAAAAAGAAACACTGCAAGATAAAAAATTCTTTGTTTTTCTCATTTTCTGTTAGCCATAGAAACTTTTCTTGTGAACTTTGTGCTTATATAGCACAATGGCTTACACCCAAGTGCTTTGGGTTATCTACATTATCATTTAATCCTATACATATCTGTGAAGTATATAGCACATTTCTGAGTGCAATAAAAATTAACACTTGAAAGAGCACAATAAATGACTGAGTTAGCAAAGTGAAATTACCCTTTCATCAGTGCAGCCAGTTTATAATGATATGTGACTATTACAGTGTAGCATAGACTGGTACTTGAATGGTTGAAAATTACATTTGCTTGGTAATAGAGTTATATTATTACCTTTTCTTCCTGGGGAGTGGAAGAGATGTAGAATGAAAGAGAAGGAGGGATGAGAAAGATGGAGCAAAAATCTATCTTCTGGGAACACAAATCAAGCCCCTTTAGCACAATCCACCCTCGAAACTGAGACATTTTGGTATTTCCTTCGAATTTTATTAACTGCCAGGAAAAGGCCCACTGAAGATAAAGCATATCTGAACAAGTCCTTGGTTCTAGAGAACATGCCAAGCTATAGAAGGTAATTGGCTCTAGAGAAAGGATAGTTCAGGGCAAGCTCTCTGAATACTTAAGCAGCTGTTACCACTGACATTTGAAATTACATTGCAAATATTAGAAAAACATTTGAGCAGTCTCTTCACTTAATTATCAGAAATTAATATGCCATTTAATGCTAAACAGCCTAAAATACAGGTTCTACTAGATCTTAGCAGATCTCAGTTATTGCCTAGTGCATGAAAATTGCTTGCAACTTAGATTTACTTTTCCTTACTTTATCTACATGAAAAGGAACACGCTTACTGCCTTGTACCATCAGAACTGCCAGCAGCACATACCTGTGAGCCACCAATTTATACTTATTCAAACACTTTTTAATCTTCCTCTTATTTTCTGCTTAACAACGCAAGAAACCTGCTGGTAAAAATATTACACAGCTTTAAATCACTAGGTTTGCCACAGGAAATAATTCATGAAAACAGTAACCTTCCTATAAACTTGTTTATATATGTACTGAGGGAGAAATTCCTCCTCGCATGAGAGTAGACAGCAAGAAAGGTGCTTGACATAAGGTGTAGATTTAAACAAGAAACAAGATTCAGTTCACCATCTATGCATAATTTCAAACTTAGGGATTCGAGAGTGCCTTCAGATCTGGTTTATGAATACGCAGATCATTCAATGACTCTACTCAGTTCTGGTGCATTGCACAGTACTAGAACCTTCACCAACGATGCCAAAGACTATTCAAGGTGTCATTTAAAATAGCTAGTGTTGCAATGTTATATGCTTTTACACATTTTGATCAAACACAGAAGAGCATCCTGCAGAACTTCTTGCATAAGTTTATAATATAACCTGTTTACTGAGAAGTTTTTTTGAGTAATTATGATATTCTACACTTAGAGTAATAATTTATGGCTGCACTTACTACTGAAGAAAACATTGGATGATCGTGATAATTACAAACCTGCACAGAACAGTTCAATTAAAATGTAGGCAATAGAAAATGTTACTATTTTTCAATGGCTAACCAAGACACAGATTCTATAGCTGGAAAATCTTCCAGAGCTTGTTATCTGAGTCATACAGCCGCCAAATTTGCTTTCTGTGTAGCAACAACATACAGAGAAAGCAACTGAAGAAGATTCACATTTACATTTCTCATCAGGTTAAACAAGACCAGGCACTATGAACTGCACGTTCAGGGAGCTGTATTTGATGCTGCAGTGCTACAGTGGTAGTTGGTTTTCTTTTTCTAAACCTAAAGTAATGCCCAGAAAAGACCAGCTATGTTCTGTTCATCTGTGTACAATATAAAGGTTTAGAATGCAAGTTAAAAAGGTTTAAGAGAGTATAATGGTTGTTATCTCCTTAGGCGGCACAAAGACCAATATGGTACTGAAGAGCTAGCAGTGTGAAACATTGAGACACTGGATTGTAACTCCACTAGGTCATCTGATCTAAGATTTTTCAAGAAGGGCTATCATTTTATGGTCACTGGCAATTCTCACTCAAAAACCTTAAACGTCAGAGTCTGTCAAACTTATATTGATCTAAACCTTGATCTATATTTTAGTTCACTCACCAAGTTATGCATAACAGAAACGTGTGCATCAGTATCTGGCCCTGGCATGAAATGGCTCTTTAGAGTCAAGCTGCTTTTTTATCTATTTCCTACTTCCTCACTACAGTAAGAGTTCAATTCAAATGATGATAATCATTAAGTGATAACCAAGACAGGAATTCAATTTTTTAGTGTGCAGACACTATGATTCAAACCAAAGATTAAATGGAAAAAACACCTCAAACCTACTCATTACAGAGACTAACTGCTGGTTCCTTTGCACGTGTTTATTAAATAAAATTAATTTAAGTAGCTGTAATAATTAAAAAGACTTGATACTAATTTAGGACCTAGGTTCTCTTGCTCTTGGAACTAATCCTTTATTATTACAACAACCCAATTGAAAAGTATCACTGTAAGCATTACAGTGTTCATAAAGACCCATTAAAAAAGACCAGTCAGAAGCTCCACACAGTACAAAAAAAAGGACAAATGCATGTAATGAAAGGTGTCTTTACACACGGTCCATGATACATAACTGCAGTTGGCAAAAGTAATGCGATGAGCATTTTCTTTAACTGGTTATGTATCTGAAATCTTAAATTATTAATATGTCAAGGATAAAGCTTTCTGGTTGATACTAAATGTGTACTGGAATACTTTGTATCTTCTCACTATCTGAGTTCTAGGAACCTGGCCATAACTTGACTGATTACAAGCCTAACACGCTTTTGCAATTTTACATCTGCATGCATGCAACAACAGAAATTTTGTGCTGCACAGATTTGTTCAGTGGATCAATGATTTGTGAAATAACGACTCAAATTCTGCCTGACATTGAAAAGTGGTAGCATCCTACTCAACATTTTGACAAATCTTTCTCCACCAAACTAATCCTTCATATAATGAAAACAGGTAGCAGTCCATTCAACTGGCATTAAAACTTCACAGAAGCTTTTGATTGTGGAAGTTTACATTTTGCCAAGAGTATGTGAGCTTTTATATTAAATATTTGATCATATAAATCATCAGACAACTAAAGTACTTCACTAAAAGGCTTTTTTAGGAAATTTTTTCCATCCAGTAATAATTTATGATCGTCCATTTAGGACTTAGTTCCTCCTAGAATTCATTAGACCCAGAGTACTTTCTCAATAATTTATTTCCATTTGGTTTTCTGTTGAATAGAGGACATGACCCTGATGAAAAAGGTTCTCAGGTAACCCATCAGAATTGGCTATGCCACTTAGGGTAAACATTGTGTGTTCCCTGGTCTGACGAGAGTCAAATTACTGCATAATTTACCCTTTCTCTTTTATTATATGCAGAAGAGATTTTGAGCTTCACCTCTTAGTGAGTGGGATGTACAAAAAAGATGCAGTAGGTTTTGGTGACTGCAGGTTCTAAGGGACCTTTCCTGCAAAGTTTCTTGAATTGATTTAGAAGCAGCTGAGGTGTCCAAGAACTCCACCAGACTGAAAGCTAGGGAGTGGTTCTGGACCACTGCAGAGTACAAACTCGGCCTTTAAATCTTTAGATTTGCACTGCACCTTCTTTCTGTGGCTAGATAACAGACTTTTAGGATATTTTGGACTATAAGCTTGTATTCCTGAGAAAAGTCAAAGAAGTAAACATTTTCAGTGGCACTCACAAAGTCCAGATAAGCAAATTTAATCCTTTTTATCACCTCTTCTTGTCCCTCTGTTCATTAGCCTGCTATTATGGATGTTCAAAACTCTGCTGTCCCCTTCTAATTGTTGCTGTTTTTTAGATTAAACCATTTGTAGAACCTCTTCACCAAGTGCTCCTCTCCTGTCTTGCTTTATCTGTTTCAATAGCTGTGCACAAGAAATAATAAGCAATATTCCTGCTTTGTTATTTTACCAGCATGGAATAAAACCCATGTTAGTCCCATATCTTTTCATTGGACAACTGCTGAAATAAGGAACAAATCATCAGAAGAATGTTAAAAATTAACAAAAGTAAATACTTAAAAATTACTTTGTCTCAATAAACGGCAGTCACAAGAATGCAGATTAAATGTACATCTTAAAAAAACTCTTTATCAACAATTAAAGTCCTTATAGTGTGAATAACATCCAAAGGAAAACTGCTGCTAATAAATGTGAATCTTTTGGAATCTATTCATGTAAGCTGACCTGTTCAAAGTTGCAACATACTTCAATTTTAATCACCTTTATATTAAAAAAATATGAATTGTTCACCTGTCCTTTGTCTATTTTTTGTCTCATGACACCATCAGTGCACACATTTCTGGCATCTCAGCTGTGTCTAGGGATTGGAGTCTAGCAATTAGAGAGAAGCCACTCCTCAGAGCAGTCTGCCCCCTGGACTACAGCCTTGTTTTGGGGTCCTTCACCATAACGGGGTCCTGTAGATCAGAGATGTCATGTGACAGCCTCAGGTGACACAGTGTGCATTGCTTCACAGACAAGACAATTAAATAGCTGAAATCTGTCTTCAACCAGGGAAAACTGTTTTTAGCATCAAAAACATGGTAAAGGAAGACCTACCGAATGACAGATTCTAGTCACATCTCACAAAGCGTTTCTGAGGAAGAAAGGGTCTCAAAGAAAGTCTTTTATTTAACTATTGTACTGGTGGCTCAAGGGGATGAGGTAAGATTCAATCTAAACCTGCCCTAAAACTGCCTCCCTCAGGTCTACTTCTTGTTAGATACCTGCACAGTTCACAGCCTGGCAGTGTGCCACAGCACTTCTCACGAAACAGCACTACCTCCAGTGTCTGAACAATGTCATACGAAGGTCAAGAAATTGCTGGGGTCTGTATACAATTACTCATTTACCCTTATAAACACAATTTCCTGTTAACAGACAAAGGCAGTTTTGCAGGTGCACCCATGCTGCTCTACACTTAGCATGATTAAACTTAGATTTCCTCCCTCACACACAGTTTCACTTATTTCAAATACTGTAACATAGAGACTGTGACACCAGCTATGATGAAAAAGAAAAGAGAGTACAGCTACACCATAGGCAACTCTGCAGAATAACAACAGTAAGACGACTAAAAACCCTCCAGTAAGAGTATAAAAAGATTATTTTGGAGAATGATGTAAGCATGAAGTCAAGACATGTATACATACAAATTCATGTTGCAGAACTAAATAATCAACAGTGCTCTCTTGTGAGCAAACACTGGGGAAAAAATACATGACAAATAGCACAATACTTATTTTATGTAATCTCTCCCAAAAGGACCACCACCTATGATTGGCTCAGTTTTTTCTTCCATCATCAATCACCTAGAAATTTTAGAACTGTTAATGCATGACAGTTTCAAAAATTTTGCTTTGAAAACACCAAAGTGTTTTATTTCAATCTTTCCAATGAAAATTAAACTCACAGCAAGGGATCCACTTATTTGATTTCAATCCAGTTAACTGTTAAGTGGCATATTCTAGATGCAATATGTCACAACTGGATACATACTTAGGAAACTTTTTGTGTCCTTCTTCCTACACAGGCCAGGCTCTATGGACAGTTTACCTATCTTACATGCTATGACACACTAAAACATGCTACAACAGACTGCAGAAAGTAACAACAATGGGAAATTCACAGAGGATCCTTGAAACAGTTCAGGTTTGAGGGATATAAACTTGAATTTCCCCATCAGGGAATTTCTGATTCATCTGCTATTTAGTGGATTTGAAATGAAACATTCAGGGCACTTTTACAAAATGTAGTATTCAGATTTACCAGTAGGAAAAAAATGTTCAGTTTGTTTTGATAAAAATCTCAGTTTTCACAGAGAACATTCTGATTATAAGAGTCACTTAATTCTCAGAGTAGTCACTGACATTCTGTTGCCTTTAAGTGTTTCCTTTTTCTCTAGTTATTTTGGTTACTCACAGGGAGAGTTCATTCCTCTGAACACAGAGTGCTGTCCGAACAGGGTCAGTCACCATCCTACCCTATCTTCTTCCAAGTGGTGGAACATCAGCCTTGGGAAAAAAAATGCAGAAACATACTGTAAGTGATTGTCCCTTCTATTAAGAGTTTGCCACATCAACAAGTGGTGTGTTGCTATATTCCTTTACAAATGGGATAATCAGAGAGACAGAAGATAGGAGTTACCTTTTTCTTACAGAAAATTTTTAACAGCCAGAAAAGGTTGCCACATACCCCAGCCTTGTGCCTGAACAGCGTCACTATCTTCCCTTGCTAGCAAATATGGTTTACGCTAGAAGTAAGGGTTGGATTCACAGTAAAGAAAAAAATAGAAAAGTGGAAAACTTCTAGTGGTAAATGATTCTCTATTTACTTCATTCAATCAGAACAAATGCGTACACCTATTTTACTAAATTATCATCTACCCATTCTCATTTTATTAGCCTCTTCAAAGAGATGGCTCTCCCCTCAAACCAATTAGTTCCTTTCCTTTACCGTACAGTCAACAAACTTCCCTTTACTTATTACCCAAGTCAAGAGCTCAACTAAGATCACAAGAAATTAAATATTAGCACTTATTGCACCATCCAGTTCCAAGAAGTAATTTTCACACAGCAAGATAATTAAAAGCTATCTTTCACAGCTTAAGATTTCTGCAGGATAAGCATGGCAAAAAGGAAAAAAAAAAGATTCAGGAAGTAGAGTTTTTTTCAAAATAGCTTTTCATTTAAAAAAAAAAAAATTGTTCTAGACTATAGCAAAGAAATATATTTTATCCCTTCATAATCTTTGACATGTATAGTCTTCGGTATACAAAAACCTGATAAGTTTCTTGTACATAATTTTAAAATATAAAATATTTCTAAAGAAATATATACAACATAAAGGCCTCTATAGTGTGGGAAGAATTTAAAGTGTAATTGGTTTAAAAGAGTACAGACTCAAGCAATTGCAGACTGCTTTTGCAAAAGTCTCATTCTACTTGCAGATAAAATGCTGAGAACTGCCTGACGTGACAAATGTCAAGTACAAGTGTTGAATTACTCCCCCATCATCACTATGTATATAATTTGATAAAAAGGCAAGCCTAATGACCCAGACGAAACTAAGAAAATGAACAAAATAAGGCTTCAGTAAGAACAAATTGCAAAACAGGGATCTGCTGCCTCTGTAAGCGTCTAAACAAAACACAAAAACACTGCCTAGATAAGCAGCCAAAAATAAAAGAGAAAATCTTCAGAGCAGATGCAAAACAAGCATATAGCTGTATTTTTCTCAAAGTTCTCTGGGACTAACCCTTTAAAAGGAGGTCATTCAAGAAATTTGAATTTAGATTCCAAATCAAATCCCTGTACGTTTTATGCGAGCTCATATACAGCATTCAGTCCTTTTCCAATGATACTCTGGAACTCTTTATAATACTATGGCTTACTGAAGCAACAAGTTACATACCTTTTAGGTTAATAATGTGATAGGGTTAGTTTGCCAGCCATCTGGCTACCAAAGACAAGTCAGTGATGTACAGGGCTTGGCAGCTCCTTCAACACTCATCACAATTTGAATCCATCACAGACAGCCATGAAAGCTACTTCTTTCAACTATGATGGCTTTTTCAAAGGAAGAGAGGGAGGGTTTTCTATTGAAAATATTAACATCTTTTCTCTCTGCACATTACAGTTGGCAGGATAGCCTGTGCTGTCCATGCAAAAGACATCTTGAGGAGACAACAGTACAAAATGAAGTGAGAACAAACATAGGCTTCCGCTCTTCTGTCTGGCAGGACTACCTAGACAGCGACAAAACTGGAGTTTGCAGGCTGCCACGCAAACTGGCTAACTGACACAATTAGCTTATAAGGAGAAGGTCTTATACAAAAGGTTAGTAATAGCAATGAAAAGAAGCTTTGCCTCAGCAGTACTTATCACAGAACACATACTTTTTCTGCCCTGCTGGTTCAGCATACATGGAGTTTGTTTTTCTCGATTTTCTAGACTATGTCTGCTCTGACTGAAAAACTCCCATTTACTTCAAGGGCAGCGAACTCAGATTGATACCGTGTGCTTCAGAAAGGGTCATTTCTGTATCAGATGGCCGATACAGAAACCATACATAGAGGGCTAAACCTTGTCATCTCGTGTAAATGATTGTGAGAACTGTGTATGCAATTTTTCAAATTGCCTGAGTTACTGTTGGTAGAGAAGGTTAATTGAGCTTAGACCCTTTTCTGAGAATAACCTCAGCCTAAATAGTACAATTAAATAAATTAAAACCAATCACAGTAGCTGCATTTCAAGACCTATTGTTTTATTCCCAGTCCAGAACAGCAAAAGCATCCTGTTATTTGGAACAAGTAAACAAATGAACATCTGTGGATCTTTGCAACAGAAACTTTTAATTCTAACCTATGTCAGATTTGATGTCTCAGCAAAGTGTAACATTTTAAACACTTCTATATGAATATAACACAGATAACTGTCCGGTGAACTTGCTGCACTACAACAACATCAACAATATTGTTTCTGATCCAAGATCCAGCACTCCACTTCGGAGGAAAGGCAATGGATATTTTGTTGCACCAAGAGCATTGGACTATTTGATGTCAAGACTGTGTGAACTGACGAAAATCCTCCAGAACATTCCTACTGGCCCTCTGACTGCAGTGGCCAAACTCTGTGGAAGACTTAATGAAAACATTTGGGCAAAATTCACCGGGGACAATTCAGAGATAACAATAACAGTAGTACATTAGTAAATCTCAGAACACTTTACAAGACAGATATAATTCATGCTTGCAGCCAGAGAAACAAAGACAGACACAATAGTAAGAACTAGTTTCAAAGCAGCGTGAGTTGTTCCAGTAGGTCAAAGGAACAGGTCAGAATTGAACATGCATCCTCTTTATCTGTATTTACAATATTTGTCCCAGATGCTAAACGGACCTAACCCAGAATTCATTGAAATAAACTGCAAAATCTCAAAGAGAACCAAAGGAGCTTTGCAGTAAATCTTACACACAGATCCTGATCCAAGAAAGCAACTAAGCACACACTCAAGAGAAACCACTCAAATCAGCCCCCAAGCAAGAAAAGAGCTAACACCAGAAATAAAGTTCTCTGTTCTGACAGAGAATCCTAGCATCTGTTTAACGACTGAACTACCTATCTAAAAGGTTTTATTGCCTAGGAAATAAGTGAGTCTCAGAGCCATATTACAAACAGCATTGCCTTAGGTGAGACTGCAAAATAAACAGGACTCCAAGTTCTCTTCACAGCTTTTATAGAGTTTCAAATATATATTTAAAATTACAATTATGGGCAAGTGAATTGGTAGTAAAAATGAGACTGTTTTGGACAACTGATATAAACTAATCTTAGTGCCATTCATTGCTCCTTCTCGAGTGGAAATACAGTATGTTAAAGAGAGATTCATTGCAGGGCACCAGATGGTTTAATGGAAAATGAACAAAACTATAGTTTGCAGGTCTGCAGTTGTTTTTCACTGTCATTCCTCGTATGACCACTCTGCTCAATGGAACTGCTTATTCAAGACTTTCAGGAAGATGTCTGAGCTGTGCTAAGAAATAGCATCATTTTCAGTTTAAATCTGTTCAGAACGCCTCTGTAATTTTCAGTGGTCTAAGTCCAGGATTTTCTCTTTCTACTAAAAAAACTGCATCATTTCACTGTGTAGATGTTAGTAGCTCAAGCTAAAAATACTGCTTCATTTCATGAACATAAAACCAATTTTCAAAATAGTTTGTCCATGTTTTTAAATGGCCAGAAGATTTTCATCATGCATCTTGTCATTTGGATATAGCAACATCTAAATGCTACAGAAGGTAGTAAGAAACCCACTATCAGTGGAATGCCACAGAAACCAACAGGTCTCAGAGCTAGTGAGACTCAGCTAGTTAAAAAGCTGCTGTTGCTCACCACTGGAAAAGGCACTAGTCAAATTTTTTAAAGATAAGATTTTTTACAGATATTTAAAATGAATTATTCATATATTGAAGTGCAAATTGCAGTATTTAACTGTTGCTGTCACGTTACAATAATCTTCTCAAAACCTCCAATGCAGATTGCAAATGTTCATTATGCATGTACCACCTTTGAAGAAACGGCTATTTATTAGCACTGGATCTTGTAAGCTACACTTCAGTTTTTTGCTATTGGAATTCCTTGAAAGGTTTGCAAATATTTGTGATTTATTGTTGATATTTTACTTATTTAGTGCCAAAAAAACCCTCTGGATGCTTTTTGCATTCCCATATGAGCTTACAACTTGAATACAGAGCAATAAACAAGATCCAATGACAGATCACAGAAAATATTAGTATTCCTATTGCAAGAGCAGCAAGTTCAAAATAATTGCCCCCACATATTAAGGCGCCTTCAAAGCAGATAACGTAATTTGCAATACAGGGGACTGCACTAAGCAAGTGCAGTGCACTAAGAAAGTATCTAAGGGAGATCGATGGTCAACGAGAGAAAAAGGCACAATAGTTAATCACACAGTTAGTTTGGTTAATCAAATTAAAAAACTGTTCCATGTATCTTTTAATTTAGTTCTGTTTATTGTTCCTTGGAAAATTGATTAAAAACATCAAATGCAAAAAAGCTCTAAAAAAAAAAGCTCTTAAGTATAAAACTTCATCCTCCTTTTAATTTCTGCCAATTTAAAACTCAAATTTGAACACACCTCTGAGGAAAAAAAATCACATGGTCAGAGTTTTCATTTCTCCTTCTGAAACAACAGACTTAGACTTCTTCTTCACCTTTCTGTGAACATTTTATTGTAAAGTCACAGAAATTGGACATTTCCCTCCTGAAGCTCATCAGCTATTCCCTTCCTCAGAGTAATTCTTTACTGGGTTTTCATGCCAGCAGAGCCCTGCCATGATGTGTGCTGCTTTATAGATAGCAGGTATGTTTCACAGCTGGATGACTTTACAGTTCAGAGAAGCACTCAACCAGGTAACAGGTCCCAGTTACACTCCAGGCTGTCACAGCTGTCCAGGGTGACTCTGAAATGTCTACTGGACAAGACAGTTAAACCTTAATACTCTTTGCAAGCAACTCACCTAGATGGTTCCAGTGACATTACTAAGACTTAATAATCTAAGTAAAGTTCTCATTATTTTTCCATTTGTGTTTCTTTTCTAAAATAGTAATAGTTTCACCCTTTCTCTCAACTTCAATTTGTGTTGTATATCTACATGATAACCTCTTTTAAGCAAAGACTACGTGTGTATCAAATGTGTGCAGTCACTGATGTAAATTGGTTTTGATCCTACTGTTTTCAAGTATGAGTAAAGCAAATACTTAATAAAAAAGCAACTATCAGTTTTGTCACAAAAATAAAAACCTTTGAACATTCCAGACATCTGTTCACAGATCTTGCAGAAAGATAGTTTCAGTTATAATAAATGCCTGCTTTCAGTTCTTTCAATACAAACACTTGCTGTAGATTTCATAGTAAACTGTTGGATTTATAATGCTGCTAATTGGTTAAATACAGCAGCTTTTCAGCCTTCAAGGTTTTTTTGTGTGTGTTCTTCAGGGTCTAAACTAATCCTCAGGCTCATCCTGCTTATTTGATTACTTGTTTACTCCTCTTAAAGCAAATGGGTACTCCAACAGAAGTAATGGGTTTCATTCTAAGAAAATCAGAACAAAGAGATGCCAGTTTCTGTATCCACCCATTGAGACATTCAAACCCATCTGTAGGAACAGTGACCTCAGTAACTCAAGTTACCAAAAAATATGTTGCTTTTATTATTTTTTTCCAACTAGAGATTTACTATTAAATTCCAGGTAAGATATCACACATGGTCAAAATATTCTGTCCTGACATACAATTTACATAAGTCACAATTATCTGTTATGAACAGTTCCAAACAGGACTTCTTTAGTCATGCAGACCAAGGTGTACTAGTCACTCAGCAAATGAAATAGCTGAACATTTGTTGAAACTCACTGTTAAATTGGTAATGCTCGTAAGGTTTGATACTCTGCTATTCTGGGTAGTAGCAAACGGAATCATGGCCTCTCAATTTTACAAGGTATTCTATTTTCAAGGATATTTCAAGCCAGCTATCATTTCTGCTGAAAATTTTAATTAAAAAATAACTTAAAGAGATTTGTAGGCTTCTGGTTTTTTCACCTTCTTTCAGGTGAAATAATCTGACAAAACAGTGTTCTTGGTTATTGAAAAATTAAACATCTAATGACTTCTGATAGGTACCCGAGACTGGAAATGTCATTAATTTAAGCAATTGATATGCACATTGCACTACATTACAACTCTGCAAAGGAGATTACTATCATGTTAATCTCAAATAAGAATAATTTTAAAGGAATATTTGCGTAATTTAGGTGCAATCTTAATCTACTTTTAATTTTAGCAACCTTCCCTATACCTTATTTACTTGCAATTTTCTTTCAACCTGCTTCTGAACTCACAACTAACTTTTGACAAAAAGAGACTAGTTTGCATTTTTTTTTAAATTGTATGCTTCCTGTAGCCCTTTTAAGAATAGTTACCAATTTATAACACAAGAAGACCTTTTATGTGAGGAAGTGGAAGATAGTTCCAGTTTGTTGTTGTTTGGGCTGGACAGGCCACTGAAGGAAATGACAGATGCTCTTGCCCACCTCTCTCTCCAAGGACAGGAGGGAGAGAGGGAAAGAAACTTATGAGCTTAGGAAAAAACTAAACTCCTTCAATGAAAAAATTAATAAATTAATTAAAAAAGAAAGAAAGAAAATAATGACATAAATACAATATATATAAGACTGTATGAAGCTCCCAGGATGACGACTGCATCACCAACAGGCACAGGGAAAAATCCCAGACTGGACTCAGCTGGATTCCAGATCTGGATCCAGGAATGCATGGATTGGGATCAAAGGCAGACAAACAGACAGAGTCCTCTTTGGATGCTGGCCATTGAAGAAAGAGGGCTGACCCTTTGATCCCTCATCTTTTATATGGAGCATGATGCAGATGGGATGGAATACTGTGTTGGTCAGTTTTGAGTCACCTGTCCTGTCTGTTCCTTCCTGCAGGTGCAAGCCCTCTACGCTTTTCCACGTCTGACCCTCCAACGGGGCAAATAAAAAAGTTAGCTGACCTTGGTTGTTATAGCAATTAATGTAAGCAAAAGCCTCTCTGCATACCATTCCTAGGCATAAATTACAAATAATCAAATCTTACCACTCTGAGAACAAACAGTGTCTCTGTAATATGCTGTTGATTTCAGAGTTCAGTTAGCTAGAAGAGGCTTAGATGAAATGTAAAATTACTAAATAGAAAATTGGTTCTGTTTTACCTCAAACCAGGACACAGTTTTTAAATAAATATTAAAAATTCAGGTAACTCCCCAGAAGTAAAGAGGAGAATACCAGGAACATCAGTAGATGTAGTACTGGAATTGTAATAACTCCTCATGCAATTTCTGTAGTAGTAAAACAAATACAAGTGCCAAATCTTGCCATGTAGTACACTGCCATAGCAGTTTTATACCTGGATAGGCACATCGAGACTGTCTAAAGGATTCATAGTATTATTTTGAATGCATACGACAGGGGAAGTTAATAAAGTACATGCATTTGTTTTCAGGTTCAAATAACTAAGCACTATAGACTATATGACGCTAGCATGACTTCTTTCCAGAGTATCCTCTGTCTGCAAAACCTAGTCTCAAGGAACAGATCTTAGAATTCATTCTAATAAGAGTTCAAAGAAAATGTCTTCTGGCTTTTAGTACAGTCCATTTCCATAAAAATAATACCGTAGTACAGAACCCTGGCATGGCAAAACTAACAGCACCACAGATCTTCCCAATGCTGCACTTTATTCTGGCATTATGAAAGTAACTAGAAAATTTTCTAGAAAAGGTACAAAATAGTATAATATTTTATGTAATATGCAATAAAGTAAAATGTAAAGATTTCCACAACCTTTGAATTAACTATAATCATAGATAATGAGCTATCAAAAGGAAAAAGATGCTAAAACCTAACTTGCAACACAGCGGGAGGTTCTACTGTACCTCTTATATGTAAAAAAGGAGCACATATAGCGTACAAAAACATCTTCAGAGAATATTAAAGCCACACAATTGAACTCTCAAATGAAAAGACACTATTATTTGAAAGCTGCATTCAGAGCCCTAAGTCTATCTTGCCTGTATGCTTATCATAGCACAATAGTTCTCTGAACTATCACATACAAATTATATACAAGTCTAAACTGTCAGTATTTAGCTTATAAAGAGGTAATAGTATCACTTGCATAACCACCCCCATTTTACTGCTTCTATATTGTAATAATCATAATTTGATATTGTAATAATGAAATTGGTCTCAGCAGCTAACATGTGCTTATAAACTATACAAAATGCACTTCTATTGTATTTCGAAGGACTCTCATCATCACCAAAACAGTACAAAAAGCTACAAATACAGACAAAATAGCTTGTCAGTGGCACACTGCAGTAATTGGATTCAACTTCTGTCACAGTCTGTACAATATCTGTGAAGAGAAAGTACACTTGCCCCAGACAAATATCCTCTTGCTGTGGCTTTCTAACAGCCTGTAAGAGTTTCTATAGGTCAGATAGATGAGATATCTGACTTTTTCAAGCTTAGAGTAAGAAAGATCCACACGGAAGATTTCCTTTGATGTATTAAATGATTGGGTCATCCCAAACCGAAGCCCACAGAATCTAACATGGAACCTTGTATTCCTGCTTCACAATTACCTTTTAAAGCATATTGGGTATCTTTTTGAATCTTGCTTTTCTACTAAATTTTTTAATAGTCTTGATATTCTGAATAAAAGTATTGTAAATACTAAATATTAAAAGTGCTAAAACAACTGAAACAGCATTGGAAAGCTTCTTCAAGTCTTTACAAATAAGTAAAATTCTGCTCTGTATTGTGTATGTTACCAAAATACTAGCAAAATACATCCTCAAATAGCAGTTACATTATTTCCCATAGTCATTTATTAGGTAAAAGTATATAATTTTCTGAAAAGTGTTCTGTCACAGAAAAGGATATAAGCCCCAACACACCAGGGGGTCGGGCAGTGGGGGAGGAGAGAGAGGAGGAAGAAACGACCAGAACAAAGAAAATAAAGAAAATAAAGAAAAAACTAATTAAATCTCAGTAGAAAAATCTGAATAGTGAAAAGCATAGCATTCATGCCATCCAGAACAATATATTATTCAATAATTACTAGTGTAATTACTACTAATAGTAGTAGCAGTGTTCTTCAGTCAACAAAGTCCAATCCCAGATCACTATTTGTGCCTTAATTATGTTTTTATTTCTTGATTAGAAAAGGATTTTTACTCATTATAGTACACAAGTACAGGCTTCATTTGAAGAGCTTAAGAATGCACTTCATTTTAAATTTTGCTTATGTCCTATTGAATAAATGTTTTAAAGCAGAAAGGTATTTGCCTGTTAGAAACAAAAAGTTCTCTTGGGGAAATTGTAGGTACATTAAATATTTAAGGAATCTTGAAAATTATAAGAGTAGATAAAAACTTGAGAATTTGATCTGGATAAAATCTTACACCTATTTTGGACATTCAATTCTAGGCTTCGTTTTATAGCTTTTTATAGACAGATACAAACTCAAATGCGGATTGCCAAGAATTTGATTTGATGATCTGCAGTTTGTGCTCAACTCTTTTCTCCAAGTTTAAATATCAGGACTTGAAGGGCAGCAAGCATATAGACTTGTACTCTTCCCTAAGGTTCTGCTTTGTCCCTGTTCCAGTTTTCTCTGTTCTTGTGTCCTTGGTGCTTCTTCCCTCTCGTCCATCTTTGACCCTTAAGTCCATATGTCCCTAAGTACTTTATTCACTCTGATAGTTCCCCCAAAATCTTACCTGTGGGTTTCTACCTAAGCCCAGCAGTTAAGGTTAATAGCAATATAACAATTAATGACAACAAAACATGAGTCTTTCAAAGGACACTGCCAACCTTTTTTTTTTTAATGAAGTTAACAGAAGACAGGAGTATCCCACCTTTTTTGAGCTGTAGATTTAGGATGTGCAGACAATGAAAAAACATCTAGCACACAGCTGGAGGGAGAGCTGTGCAGAGCCGAAGGGTTCTTTTTCTAAAAGACAACTAAAAGATTATATTCTCTTGTGCCCAGCATTGATATCTTTTTGCTGCCTGCATAATATCTCTGGACAGAAACAAACTGGGCCATAATTTCATCAGTCTGAGCAATCTCCTTCCTGCATGTTAAAAGCACATAAACAATGCAACAATGTTTCTGGGAACCGTGTGGCACACAATTGTATCTTGAGATGAAACCGGGAGCTCATGTCCCAACCTCAGCTCCTCTTCAGATGTGCTGATGGTATTTCATGCTGTACTCACCCTGTTTTTCCTTAACTATTCAGCTACATAAATAGATTGACACAATTTATTTCATTACTCTCTTTGGCATTGTTAAAAATATTTAAAGAAATACCAACATTCTATGCATCATAAATCCACTAAATATACTCAAAGGATTACACTGGAAGAGAAGGGTTTTATATTGGGAGAAAAAGTAGAGGGCTTCTTGATATAGGTGTTCTTTGGGTTTGTTGGGGTTGAGGGAATAGGGGGGTTGGGTAGGAATCAGAAACAAAATGTGACTGCCACGTCACTGGCCACCAACTTCCATAGCTTTCCCTGTAGTTTTAGTATTTTGCTGGCACTTGAATTCACTATTTGCTCAGGGTTTTTTGTTTCTTCTATGTGGGGATAAAAGAAGTAGTAATCGAAAGTGTCTGAATAAATTACTAGCTTTGGTGAAGTATTGCCTTTTCTCCTTAAGTATTAATACACTTTATAAACAGACATGTAAATAGAAAAGATATAAAAATGGTCTTAAAATCATACAGTAGAACAGGAAATGGTTCGGTTTTATTTTTTCCCCATTTTTCTATATTTGGAATGAACCTAATTTCTTATTCCTCTAGAAGCTTCTACCTCTTTTTTCTACCACCTCTGCAGTCAGTTCAGACATAGTTGAGATTTTAAAATGAAAGACTACTACAAATCAGATGATTATTTTGGTTATTATCTGAAAAATGAACAAATGCTTAGCAATTAGCACTGGGAAATAAGGTGACTTTATTCCAAAAATGATCTTGTATTTAAACGACAAATCACCTCCACGATTGATATGTGAGCTGGCCCATCCTCTTCAATCATGTAGTTCATTCGCACATCACATTTGTTCCCTTCAATTTTTTCATCAGCTTTCTGCTAATACAGCCCTGCTCACCTCTCTCCTTACACAAACACAACCAGACTAGAATCTGAAAAAGCCTCCTTGAGGCTAGGAGCTCCTTTGCAGAAATTGGTTTCCTCTGGAGAAAGCCCTCTAAATGCAGCTATAATGGAAACTCATCATGAAGGAACCATGCAGAACGGAGGCCTTTTGTCTATCTCTGAAATCACAATCTGTCCGATAAAGCCACCCATTCCAAGAAACACCTATAAGGATGTCTCCACATAAACTGTTCGAGCTTTGCTCCCAATGTTATTCATGCACTGGATGCCCATCTGAATTATGTTGCCATTCATACAGTGTTTACAAACACCATATGGTCTTTTGTCCAGCATACTTATCTATGGAACACAGCTCCAGCGTGTAAAAACACCTGCATATGGGAGATACAACCTGTAAGGCTGACAGTCTGAGGAAATTCACCAAGGAATTTCTTTAGGGAATGCTTATGAGGGCAGTGAGCCTGAAGTCTCCTCTCCTACGAAAAAGTAATCCAGTTCATGATACTGTCATGACTTTATGATACAATTTACATTTTAACTGGAAATCCAACTCAGGTGACTGTTTTCTAATATTTATTTATTTTTCTATGCCATAATAAGAACCTTAAAAACATATGTCCAGTAAAATAAACTCTGTTGAACAGCATACTCTCGCAGTATGTCTGGTAGAAGGCACACCCCCTGTAACAAAAGATGAAGGCCCTCATAAAAGTTCTACTTCTGCTAATGATTCTGTGTCAAATCTCTTCAATCTTTCCTCATCAGAACCAGCTCCTAAATCTACTAGGTACTGTATCTATCTGCATATTAACCACATATATGCCTTCTGCATATAAATGGCAACACAGAAAGCATTTCAAAGGTTCAGATATTTTATTTAGAAATTGCAGGAATGGAGTGAAATGATGATTTTGTGTTCATAGTCAGTCATAGCTGGAGGCAGCACATTACATGAACTAAAATGGCTAATTTGACGGTGAAGGACAGAAGAGAAGGAGGAGACCGATGGATGTGGTACAACTGGGTCAAAAAAACATGTTTCTGGGCACATCATACCAGGCTGTAGTCAAACATTCACACGGGAGCTAAATACTCAGGGTTTGATCCCATAAATGAGTCCAATACCCACACACTCGGAGAGGGAATAGGGAGCTAGCACATCTGCCCTGTAATGACAACAGCAGGAAGAGTTATCCACTGTACGCCTAGAGAGCTAAAAAGTGTCCCATGGAGCTCAGAGGAGATTCCTGATGGGCAGCACTGAAGCCTGAATCCATTCTCCACTGAACAGACACAGTAAGAGCAGCAGCACTGCAGGCATTCCCTGACAGCTATTCTAAGGCACCCTCTGCTCTGAGCTATGGAAGAAAGACTACTGCATGAGTCGCTTTTAGGACTGTTTAACTCCAGAATTGTCTACATTGCAATTTAGAGGTGAGACTACAATTCCTGCAAACATACCCATTATATCTTAGAAGTATCTAGATTAAGTGTTTATAAAAGAACCACTGTGGCAGCACAGTCTACCACATGAAATAAATAAAGCCTTTATGTAGGCACTGCAAGTTTTTAAAAGTACTTGAAAATTATCAAAACCTGCCCTATTTGTGCTCTTGTGAAATTTTCAGTATTAGACACGTCATTACAAGTAGCTGTTATACCTCTGGATTTTGGTCTACGTGTGCTCACAATAGGGCATTTACATCAATATTTTAGTTCAGATCAGTAGCATACTTCTGAGGCAAATATCCAAATTATTGCCACTTACAGTGTTTTAATTTGAATTATGGAACAGTATTTGGAGCTCATAAAATGGACTTTTTCAGATTAAAATAAACTGGAAGATCTCACAGGATGATAGCATGAGGGGGAATGGTCTTAAATTGAAAGAGGGGAGATTTAGATTAGATACTAGAAAGAAGTTCTTTACTGTGGGGGTGGTGAGGCACTGGCACAGGCTGCCCAGAGAAGTTGTAGATGTCCCATCCCTGGAAGTGTTCAAGGCCAGGCTGGATGGGGCTTTGAGCAACCTAGTCTGGTGGGAGGTGTCCCTGCCCATGGCAGAGGGGTTGAAACTCGATGATCGTTAAGGTCCCTTCCAACTCTAACCATTCTGTGATTCTGCGTCCTCAGCTCTGTTCTTCTTTAAACATCTGCTTCTCTTGGTTGAAACTGCTGCGAACAGAGGACAGGCATTTGGTTGCCATCAGGATTTTGCTCATTGATTAGCACTTTTGACGTGCCATTTTTTTTCACATACTCCTTTCTGGGTTCATTCTCTAAGAAACAAGTCCACAGATCCAAGTCCGAAAGTTATACAAATTGAGAATGGAGATACAAATAGCTTAAGAATTGTCACTCTGTTCTGTGCTGCCTTCCCTCCTCCCAAGTTCTGCAACTAAAAGTTACTTTGTTCCTAAAAAGAGTTGAATTCTATTTTCTCAAAGCATAGTATAATAAGAACATTGCAGGGCTGCAAGCGAAGACAGTACAGAAAGCAGTCAGAAAACAAATTAAATATACAAAGGCAATATATTTACAATACCTAAGAGTAAACATTTGTAGAAATGAGAAGAATAAAATGATGTATCTTAGATATATCTAGGAATTTAACGGTGGTGACTGGCTCATTATGACACTACTTACAGTGGTGAAATTTTATTTTTTGAGAATGGATTATGTAGTGAAATACACAATTGAAAAGCTGGCTAGGATATTTCAATTTCAACATGTATTAGCTAAAAGTCAGACTTGTTGAGGAATAGAAAGTAGCACTATAAGTAAAGGAAGACATGAATATGCTAATAAAAAAAGGACACTTGAAAATTAGCAACTTCATTGGAGAATTCAGATTAAAGTTATAGATAATACGGTAAAAAAAATATAATGGAAGTGGTTATAGACCTCTGGCACAGGATCAACAAAGAAATCTACCAATGTTTAGACAACTATCAGAGGCTTTTAAAGAGACTGTATCCTTGGTCATATGGGATTTCAATTACTCTGAAACTGAAATTGCAGATAATGGCGTAATATAGGCAGGATCATGTTTCTAAATGTGAAAAAAAATGTTTTCCTGCATGGTCTGTTGAGCAGTTGAAAAGATCAGATGCTACAATTTCTATTCTGTTCTGGAGAAATAATATGGCACGACAAAGAGGATGTGCATGAGGGAAAATCAGGGGTCCAGTCAGTGTCCAGATCATCACATTGTAAGTCACTTGCACACAAAGAATGGAGTTTGTTTGCCTTTCAGAAGGCAATCAAAAATGATTGAAAAACAGACACTGAACTATGGGAAGCCTTCCAAAAGAAATGGTGAACATGGATGAGAGAAGTGTGATATTACCTCCACAAGGACTACCTGCTAGCAGCAAATCCAAGTGTTTTATTTTGATAATTTACTTGAGGTCTATTTTTTTTCTGGGAAGATACAAGTTCCTGCTTCCTGACTCCAGTCATGTTTCCTTTCCTGACTTGATTAGGTACATCTCCCATAAATGAAGAATCCCAATCTTGCAGCAAAAAGAAGTGAAGCAACAGAGTCACTAAGTATTTTGAAAAGTGATTTTTCTCACATTTTAAAGTGATCTCACCTTAAATGTACATTCCTTTAGCAACTTTCAGTATTTGTCTATATTATGATGAGGGTGCCCAATCTTGGGAGATGCTAAGCATGTTCTAAGTCCTGTACCTTCATTCCAAACCCTTTCTCTTTTGTCTTAGAATAGTACAACTGCTCTAGAAAATGGGATGGAGTCAGAATCTTCTATTTCAAGTGTCTCCTGTGAACTAACAAAATGCCCGGTCAAGTGGATACAGAAGCTTTCTGTGGATCTTCTCAATACTTTTGTTTGCCTGGGTAACATCCTACCCGAAGTACACTGTTGAGCAGCACCAGGCATTATAATGGAATGTAAATTCTTGTAAGTTTTATTATATACATATAAATTATAAACTGTGATGAGCTACCTTGATCTGTGACAAGGAACATAAAAATGAAATTAAGCGAAGTTTGTGTGAAATATCTGAAGTAAAAGATTACTAACTCAACCTTTGCTTTAACTATTTTTTAAATAAGAAGGTTAAAAAGAAATTGCTAAAACACCATTTCAGTAGTAAAACCTTGTAAAAGCTCGAACTGATCTCTCTACTACTGACTCTTTACTGCCCATGCAACTTTTCTCCTTTTGGAAATTATTATCTGTTAAGGAACTTTCAACAGTTTTCATCTACTAAACTCATTAATAAATGGAACAACAGGTATTTGTTCTACTTCCAGTGTAGCAAGTGCCTGACTGGCATTCTATCTAACGTTGAATATAGCCCATGATTCCCTTTAATTTCGGTAGGCTAAGTCTTTGGCTGAAGAAAACTGCCACAGTCTCATCTACACATCAGGATCCAGCCATACTGGGTGAGCTGGGCCAGCACCTAAAAAGACTTGGAAAAGTCCTATATTTCAGTCCATTGTCACCGGAAAAATAGAGAATGTTTATTTAAAAGCATATTCCTCAGCATGCAACTCTCTAAAAGATAAGCAAAATTAGTATTTTGTCATACACAATCATGGCTTGCAAAATGTATACTTCCATAGGAGAGTTTGAAAGTTTAATATTGAAGAAAAGACACTCACGGGGAAAAATTCCCATTGTCTATGTTAAGAAATAAGTCTCATTTTGGTAGCGCTAAGAAACTGACATAACTAGAATCTTCTGGTGCACAGTTTCTTACTTATAAAATAAGTATGTAAAATAAGTATTATAAAATAAGTATGTAAGAATAAAAGACAACCCCACTAGATTTCTTGTGTAAAAAGAAAAAGATAATTGATAAGCTCACAAAAATGCAATGCAATATTCAAGAGATCAGCACCAGCAATGGAAGACACACAAGACAGTCCGCTGAAAGTTCTCTAAACGACCTGAGTTTCTGGGCTGGATACCAGCTGGATTCCATAAAGGAGTGTCACATGCATGATCCAGCATGAAATTGCTTTTTACTTGTGCACACATAACAGAAATATATATGACGGCTTTTTATTGATGGTTTCAAATCCTATTGTTCAGACTGGCAGAAATACTACTGTATTATTTCAACCTCCTAATTGTGTATTATTAATCAAAGTTTAACTGCTCTTTTGAAAATGAGGTGGACCTCTGAGTGGCAAAATACAGGAATAGCTAAACCATGTTTAGATAGAAGAAAACTTGACAGAACAGCATCTGCCCAATTTTTTGCTGAATCAATACAAACTTTGCTTAGAAACAGATACTCAAGTAAGAAAATGTTGAACATTAGACTTTTCTTTAACAAAAGTCAGCATCTTCCTATAAAACAATAAACATCATTTAGTCAAAATAATCTGTATGAATAAACACCATCCCACATAACACAAAACACCAGCCATTGCAAAAGTATCAAAAGGCACTTTCAAAAGAAACATCCAGTTTCTCTTTTAAAAGCATGTCCAGCACATAGAACAGAAACCCTTTGTCAGAGCTGACAAAAAGAAGTTAAATTCCAAGGAAATGTTATTTAACCAGATTGCAACTTCCCTTAAGTTATAGTTTAAGACAATTTGACCTGATGGATGGCTGCAATAAAATGAGTAAGGTTTCCACTTATTTGTCTTTCTCCTCCCATATTCTGACTCATCTGCCTCACTGCTATACCGTTTCCAGTCACCGACCTGGCTCTTGTGCTTCCAGCATCCTTTTCTGCATGAACTAAATTCACTAAAACGCCAGGAAACTGTCCATTATTTTTTTCTCTGCTAATTTTCTCCCTATGTAATGAATAAAGCCACATGTCCAGTTTTGAGTTATATCTGTCCAGGAAGGGGTCCCTGAACTCCAGAGCTGACACAAGGTAAATGCTAGATGCATGAAGTGAGGAATGGGGGGAGAAAGGGGAAAAAATACAATAGGGTTGAAAAAGCCCTTCCCTTTTCATGTCAATGAGATGTTACATTGGTGGAACTGGTGTTACTAACAGGTGGAATTATGCTGCCAGCTTAGGGTTAATCAAAAAGACTAGGAAAGCAAGAACACAGGTAGTGCTGGAAGGAGTACTTACTGTTAGAAAAGGAAGACCTGATAGGCCCAAGAAACAAAAGAAGAAAAGAATTAATAGCATCTTTGCAATAGAGGAATCTGTAGATTATGATGGGCCACAACACAAATGCTTCTGTTGCTGCCCTGTTTTTTTAGTAAGCAGCAGTTACAGATTTTACTTTCTAGACGTCCAAAGCACTTTGTAGATCTCCCTGAGGTTTAGAGTTGAGAAATGGGAGGTCTAAGATTCAATATATGTGAAAAATGTTCTCCCTAATAAAGGGCTGTCTATCTTTTACTTGTTATCACTGTAATTGCATTCAGGATTTCACCCATCTAGTTCCTTTTCCTATCTATTTGGATAGATTTCAAGAAAGGAAACCAGGACTCTTAGGAGGAATAAAGCACGTAGCAACACAACAGAATGGCAATTTTCTCTCTTTAACACCAACCATCATACTGAAGATATGCAACTAGTAGTTAATTCTGTCTCATCTTTTATTAATATACAAATAAGATATGCCAGAAATACATGTACACTGCTATTCCTGCAGGCTGATTTGAAACAAACTCCATTTAATAATAATGTTATAAAAAGGTTAAAGTAAAATTAACTTTTAAAGTGAATACTGTTATTAAGCCAGTAAGTTAAGGTAAGAATACTGTGGTGTTCAGACCTTGTGAATATGATAGAGATCTTTGTAGAATGCTAACACAGAACTTTCTGAAGAAATCTTTCATTTGGTATACGTTGCCTTTTGCCCTGCACATGGATGTATTTAAAAGTTTAGATACCTTAAATAAGGAATAAGATTCTATTTGACATCACATTCCATGGAGGTTCCTCTAAATTATGAAAAGTAAGCCTGTTTCTCCAGTGATATAAACTTATAAATGACTGCTAACATACTTCTCAGATATTAAATATGGTTCCTTCAAGAATCATATTGATTTACAGAAAACCTAGAGATTGGGGAAATATTAAGAATGAATCAATATTTTAAATTTTTTCAGGCCCTTGAACGTTTAACCTAGTTAAATACCGCTTGAAGTTAAATGTGACCACTGAAATATGATAACAAGTGTCAGAGAGAACTCTTGATGAATGTTACCATTTGATGTCAACTGTACTTCAAATACACTGAAGTTTAATAAAATTCTGTAGTTAGGATCAGTAAGTCAAAGTCTGAAAATGCTGTAGCACATGATACTCGAAGAAATGTCCCAAAACTTAAATTGCTGACAACTCAGCAGCTCTTAGAACTATTTGGCAAGTAACTGAATGCCTGCTCTGAAACTCTGGAGTTCATGAAATAGCTTTTACTCAAATCTAGTATTCAGACCACTATCTTTATTTATATGATTTCTGGGTATTTCTAATTAAAAACAGAACCTCTGGCCTTTCACTCTGCTATGTAGAAACAGAAACTACTACGAGCAGCTCCTGGGCACATGCTGGGATATCTGGGATTTAAATATGTAACTGCTGAATAACTGAACTGAAACATGGTAACATAGTGTGTTCTTATCAGCAACAATTCAAGATTTTGGCTGAGTAATTTGAAATACCCCTAGGAGGCCTTGATTTCCAAAGGTAGGTGCTTAATGCTTCTTAATAAGAATCACAGTTCCATCATGGTTTTTAGTATGAACAATCACACACTGGAAAAAACAGTAATTGCTGAAAATTGAAGGCTTGAACAAATTGTAAAGATCACAGAATCACAGAATGGTTAGAGCTGGAAGGGACCTTAAAGATCATCGAGTTCCAACCCCCCTGCCATGGGCAGGGACACCTCCCACTACAGCAGGTTGCTCAAAGCCCCATCCAGCCTGGCCTTGGACACTTCCAGGGATGGGGCAGCCACAACCCAGGATCCAGGCCTCAAAAATATACTGTTTAAAATTTGTTGCTGTTCTTCCTAGTAAGTGACCACCCTATGGAGAGGTTTCACTTACCTAACACTTCTGGGTGGATTCCTATCCCCTGACTTCAGGAGTCACAGTCACCCTCCAGTAGTTCTTCTACAGTCAGTGAGGGTTGACAGGTAAATTGAGAGGGCAATCCACCCTACAGATTCAGAATTTTCTAAGAATAGGACAGATTATTCTCTCTAGGCACCCCTCACAGCTAACTGACCTAGACAAATAACTTCAGAGAAAGAAGTGATAGATGTAGAAAAACACAATCTCTTTCATTAAGCCAACTAGTACAGCTAGAAAAAAAAAGATTTCAGGCTCACAAATCTGTCACATTAAGTAAATAATCAATTTTATAATAAGTAAATAAAGGCACCATAAAATAAAGGAGGTTGAAGATCAATAATTAACATACCTAACATATTTATATGGTGGTCACATCTCATTTGAATTTCATTCAAGCAATGTTTCTTTAGTTGAATACCATTGATTGATGAGTATTTGCAAATAGGTAGGGGGCTGGAGTTTTTGCAGGGTTGGGTGGGGTTTTTTGTTATTTGGTTGGGGGGGGGTTGGTTTTTTCAATATAAAATTCATGAAAAATCATAAATCACCTAATGGAAACACAATCTCTTTCAGCCACTTAGTTTCTAAAAGATACATTACCTTTCACTGCTCAAGATTCATTAAAAATCTCTACCCCCTTCACTGATGGTTAAAAGCTGCCTTGATCCCCTCATGAACATGTCACCTCATGAATATCTGTGACTGTTTCACCTGAGTTTATCCAGCATCAATTTATGCTTAAAAAGACTTGCTTTGTCAGACAAAAGTTTTTCAAAATTTTCTCCTTGAAGTTGGCATATATGTAAAAAATATATTAAGAAAACAAGACAAGGACAGACACGCACCTGCTTCACTTTGTTGTTAATACGGAGAAGAAATAAACAAAAAACCAAAACAAAACCTAGGAAAAACCAAACCAAACAAAAAAACCACACCTTAAAATAAAAAGGTCTCCACAGCATGCATGACAAGGAGAAAAATTCCGTACTGCAGTTCCTCTGGCCCCTCTCCTACTGGCTAGAAAGAAAAGGCCAGTTCTAGGTGCCCCCGGGGACTTCATGGCTTTAGGCAGGAATATGTGGAGGAAAGACTGCTCTCTGGCCTGAATTCAGCCAGCTGCTCTCCACAGTTAATGTCTCACACCATTTTGCAGTCCCAGTTTCTACAGGAAAAAGATCTTCTCTAGGAACGTGTTCCCCAGATGGTTCATTAGCATAAAATTCATCCCTTTAAAGGTCATGTGGAAAGAATAGATATATGTTATATGTGTCTCAGAGTTACCGTAAAGATGACTGAGGAATATTGCCTGGGATAGCTATTTAGTCACAAAATTAACTGCAATACTTTGAAGGGAAATCAATTCACACCAAGCAAATTGTACCGCTACCCGCAGCATGGACCCACTCCACACTATTTTTTTCACTATGATGGCATTAACAGCTTCTTAGCCACCTTGGTAAGTGGGCTATCACTGAGACACTACTACTAATAGGACTTCAGTGTTGAGTGAGTCTTGAATGCCATAATACAAAAAGAAAAAACCTACTACTGGAAAAACTAGAAGGGGAGAAGGCGGGGTGAGGGAGGAACTGAGTGAGGTGCTTTCACATATCCTTAAATTACAGTTTATCATGTTTCCTAATAATGCTTTCCTAGGCTTTTGCATCTTCAGTAAGGCAATATGACTGCAGCATTAAACATACACCAAATGGGACTCTCTCTTGATTGGGATCTCTCTTGGCTCAGAAGAAAGAACAAAGGTGAGCAGAAACTTAACAAGCATCAGTGGGTGGGTGCGTGGTTGGTAAGAATTTTGAATTTCTAGGGATTTGTGGCTTGAAATAAGGGGAAGTCCAACAAGTCTTGTGTTGGCGATCAGGAATTAACCAATATTGTTACCTGATTCTACTTCACTATAAGACACTTCTCTTTTTCCATATGCGAAGAATAAATACATGCTAAACCAATTGGTTTCATAAAGAAATTCAGAAAGAAAAACTGCTTTAAAAGAGTTCTGGATTACAACAGGCTACAGTAACTGTTACCATAAGTACTGTTTGCTTTCACATATCAGAAGGGCTCTTAAAAGCCCAAGTGAAAACAAAGATCCCTTAGTTTCATAGCTGTGCACACAGTAGTAGGAATAATGGATAAACAGATAGTGAAGGACACACATTTTCTCTTACTCACTGACATTACTGTCCATTGTCAAAACTGCAATAGCTCTTAGATGCGTACCACTGTCAGATTTGCAGATTTAAGCTCTTTATTTCCCCAGATGCATTTCTTTAATCTCCAACCACTGTCCCAGTGAATGCATTCTGAACAGAATTTAAACAAATAAATATTTGTACACCTTGATATAGCAGAATATAAGATCTGCTGTAAATATTTGTTTATGAAAATGTCTCTCATAGGTATAGTAGCATAATAACTGCTAGGACACTTGAAAAGTCAAGAGGTATATTTACTGTTATGGTAACACATAAGAATAAGCAATAAACAAATCATGAGAATAGGAGGCATATGTAAAGTATGACTGAAAGTGAATGGTTAGCTGTTACCAAATGATTTAAAGGTTTTCAGCCCTAAGGCATAACCAAAGGCATAAGTTTATTGAACGTGTGGATGCCTCAGAAAATAAAAGTACTCCTGCAATCAAGATTTCAGCAGTGTACATAGTTTGCTATCTTTGGGCACAGCGCTCAGCACCACTTTCCTCTCTGCTCCCTTTGGTGCAAAATCTGCTGCCCAAAATATTGAAAATCAGTGTTAATTGAGATTCCACTTGCTACTATCCCCATGAGCCTCTAATGCCACTTGTCCTTCTAAGAGGCAATAAAAATCAAGTAGAGGAAAGTCCTTTATCTGTCCCATAGGTCCCACTCTCCAGTGGGAGTGTCTGTGGAACTCCAGGACAGTATTGGAGTAGTGGAGTGGAGAAGCTGTGGTTTCATCTGGCACCACAGCAACTTTCTTGAACCACTGCTTTGCTTCCTGTTCTTCCTTTGATTCCCAGAGACATTTGACATCCTTATGCTACACATTTTGAAAAATGCTAATATTGAAGTGAAAGAATGTTCTTTCATGCCTTGGTAAGAAGTGAAACAGTTAACATCACCTTTTGCTGTACTGACATTGAGCAGCTGAGTTAGCACTCTTGTGCTTTAAAATTCTTTTCCGTGTTCAGAAATGTATATAGAAGAGGGGAGAAAAAAGAAGCAGTTAACTCTAGGAAAGAACATCAGCTTTTTCTCAGACCAGTGTCCTTGTCCTGCCTCCTTGACAAAAAAATCCAACACCAAGTTCTAAAGATAGAAAACAAGGTCAGATTCTGATAGTACGTAATGTGATACTTTTAAGAATAAAATACCCAGCGGAGAGAAAGATGAGGAAAAGACCGGCACCTACACCTTCTGCGGGTCATGTTTTGTGGCCACATTCTGGCAAGTTACAGATGCACCTGGCCAAAACCCTGATTCACAATGCATTTGTTCTACTTGAGTCAGGTTGATAAAATACCCAAATGATGTATAAACTCGCCCCAATTCTCAAACCCCGAACAACAGGTTCCAGACTTTTTTTAAAAAAATCTTTCTTTCTACATGCTTTTCATAACAAAATTTTTACGTTGTCATGCAAGTTTCCATCCTCCATAACCCCTACTTGGAGTTGCTTAAAATGTCTGTCTTCTAGGCCCAACAGTGGGAATTTTTCAGAAGTCAGGAATTTCAGAATTCAAATACATTCATAGACACAGTAAGCTCAACAAACGTCACAATCCACTATCATGCCACCTGACAAGGTCATCTGTAAGATACGAGGTGTGAGGTTGTAGGAGGCATGTGGCCTCCCTGGAAATCTAAATCTTCTGTTTTTTACCTGTATTTGTACCTGTATATATACCTACCCAACCAAATCCATAAATATCCACAATCTTTTTCTCCACAGTAGAAAAAGCGAGAGGGTTTTGGTCCCCGCCCCCCATCACACCTCCATGTTCACTGTGATTAAAAAGCAGTGCTGGAGCTAGGTATCATGCCACACACAACCTTCTGCCAGATGTCACAGTTTGATCAGATGAAAGTTTATCAGATCACATTTTGATGAAAAATAAAATCCTTGATTCAATGAAGTGTTGCCTTCATTGTGCATTAGAATCCCAGTGCAGAGGCCAAGATCAGAAACCTGCTGTACACACTTTTCCTCTGCAACCTACTCTGGATTTCAGTGTAAAGTTTTATGACCTGTTTTCTCCTGCTTTAGCACTATTTCCCTTTTACTATTCCCCTTGGATTTTACAAGTATTGCATGACTTGTTTTCCACTTTTCTTATATTGGCCTTTGTCCCTTATGTCTGGTTACCATCATCATCCTAATCTGCAATCAAAATGCATGACCTCTGCTGCTTCTTATTTCTCTTTCTGACAAGATGCAAGGCTCCGAGCCCTTTATCTTCTTCTGTTCCAGCTGCCTCACCCAAGTTAAAATGGCAAGGAGGCTTATTTATTTTGTTTCCCAAGTTTCAGCTGGCCATAATCTAACACATGTTACTTTACCAAATATGTTTATATCAAAATACTTACATACAGTGCCCAGGACACTGTACAGTTATCAGTAACAAACCAAAATCAAGCAAAACTTAAGGTAGATAGGTGAATAATTATACTTTTCCTCAGTATTATTGCTATACACAGTTTACACACATAAGGTACAGAACTATTAAATGAATGAAAAGGCATTTTCCAAAATTACTTCTACTACACCACTTGGGTTTTTCATTCCGAGACCAATTCAACTTCTGATTTCCCTGCTCAGAGGTTTTGCTTGATGTAGCAGCAGAATTTTGAGCATTTGCCATTCTTCCTTTCCACACGTCTACCAGATCTCCATTACTTTCACCATACGTGATTTAAATCATCTTTCTTTTCCAGTATCTCTAAACATATTGAAAGCTTTTGCAGACTGTCTTCCTCCTTGTCCCTCGAGGAAGAACTTTATTAAAAAAATCCTATTTGGTTTTGGCTTTGTTCTCTGATATCATATTTAATAATTCATTTTATAAAACTCAGTGCATTTTAGCAAATTTTGACAATTTAATCACTAAGGTCTCAAAGAACACACCTGTATAACTCTTCCCTCACAAGGTAAAATCATACTACAAAGTAAGCCAGTAAGAAATAAGTCCCTTTCATGGTCTTAACTGAAGAACATAAGTATCATATTAATAAAATGCCATACTACAGCAAAGAAATCTCAATGAGAGTCATCATTATTCTCAAGCCTGCTTTGGACAGAAGTAGCACATTATGGATCTCAAAATGAGAGTTAGGACATCTTGGGAATATTAGTAGCTGTCACAAAGACACTATTCCCCTCATAAGAATCTTTGTGAATAAAGGAAACTGGTTAATATTGCAGATTTAAAGTTGGCAGAAGGATTTAGTCTTCTAAGTTACAGTTACTAACTTCAGGGCTTTATATAATTAAAAGTTAGATTAATACTTTGTCATACTTTTCTGAAAGAGACACCCATTCTTTCAAATATTACTTTGATTTACTTGATTAAATATTTACTTGATTTATGTGATTACTTGATTTAAGTCATTTAATAGAGGACAGGAACAAGATCTTGGCAGTATGAGAAAAAAAATCTCCTTTTACTACATTGAAAACTGCAATGATTTATGATTCACCCACAAAAATCATATCTGCATAACTAGAATCACTCTGAAATGACTTGAACTATGACTGCAGCAAGGAAAGGCTCACAGCTCTAACATCAAGTTCAAGCCTTGAAAGAGCATGACGTTGTAATTCCATTAAAGGATAGCACATGATGGTGTTCTCATTTCATCCCCATTTGCCACTCTACCGCTTCTTAAAATATTCAGCGTAACACAGTAACAAGCTTTTGTCTTCTTTTTATCATTTAAATATTATATTATGATTGTCCATCTAATAGTTTTTTTTTAAGTTTTAAAGACGTATTTTTAAAAAATTGTGGTAAAAAACATACTACTTAGGTATTGATAGCAATCCTGTTACTGGATACAAATATGAATGTTTCCAAAGTTTAGAACTTGCTTTTTGGGCTGGCTGGGGCCGGGGGGAGTGGAGTGTTGTTTCTTTTCTTCACAAGACATTGGTTCACTGTTTCCACCTATAATAGAGATATCAGGATCTGCCACACATTTGGCTTCAAATAAATTACAAAAAAAATTTGGCTGAATGCTTATTTAAACTTTTTTTTTACATTTAAATTGTCATAGGAGAATATAAAAGTCCTATGGAATTTTCCATTTAATATCCTTCAAAATGAAAGGTTTTATCCTGGCAATGCACAGCTTTCAACACAATGCTTTTTTTATACTGATTGTTAGTTGACACCACTGTTGAGATTTTCCAGCATCACTCTTTCAATTCCTGAATACTGCAGTATTTTTCATATTATCTTTTCTTCACATGCCAGCATAAACTATTTAGAGCAGAAGAGGAAAGCTCATAGTTTGCCACCTCCTGTAAGCAGAAGATCCTTAGCTGGCATAAATCAGTTGATACCTGCTGAAACCTTGGCCCATAGAGAGTTTGGGATTTAGCTGAAATGAGAGCGTTGGGTTTTTAAAAATATTTAAATAATATTTTTCAACCTTGCAGTTTTCATTTATTTCATAGATGCCACTGTAGTCATTTTGGGTTTCAGAATACTGAGGCTACTAATTTCTGATGAAGGACACAGATACTTCAGCGGGTGCTGATTTAAAATCCAGCTGAAAGATCTTTGTGTAAATCACTTTAAAAGAAGCATTTAAAGATACGACTTTGGCAGCTTCCTAAAAAGAAAACTGATGGATCACCATTAAGAGCATTTGGTTTAATATTGATTACTCCTTGGACTGTTCAATTAGGCTTCTAATTAGGATTGAACTGTTGTGTCCTTAGCAATGAAAGCAAAGATGGCACCTGAGAAAAAGGGTCGATTTTTTTTTTTAATGTGAACATGCATGTCATTTGAAGCAAGCAAGAACTTGTTATATCCTACACCTCCTTCTGTTCATACACACATATACACAGTAAGCTGTATCATCTGAAAATGTGCTGTATCAGACTTACACTACATATATGGAGCCAGCTGCATCTTAGTCAGAAACCTCTTAATGTGATTCTGACTATCTGAACAGAAATCACCAGGCAGACGCAATGCTTCTTTCTCATAGTGCTGGAAAGGACACCTCACACATTCAGAGGGAAAAAGAGAAAAGAGATTACCAGGCCATTAAGTTTCTTCACAATTGATCCCCATGACATTGAAAACTATTCTCTTCCTTCTGTTTCACGTCCTGCTGCCTTCAGCTACCTCATGAGAGTAGCTCCTAAAGAAATTTGCACTCTTGTTCCTCATTTCTGCACATCTACTTTGAAGAAACTATTTCTGCCTCAAGCAAGTTACTTGCTCAGAAGAGGCAGACAGGCACTAGCCTGTAAGGTCTATTACTTAGTCAGCTGAAAGCACAGCCATTCACAGGACTTTGTACTTCCACAGTCTTTATCTGGATTAAAGAGCATTTAGCACTTCAGTCAGGTGCCACTTTCCTCTCCCAATGTAGACATCATGGTTTTCAACAATGTCATTACATGACCTTGACACTACCCTCCAAGGTTATCTCTTCTAAATAATTTTCCTTGGCCCTCCTATCACAAGTTACTGATTTCTTCAGGTACTGAAGAAATGCAGAAGCTGAGTCCTGTCTCCAGCGCCCTCCACCATAATTATCCTGCTAATTATCCACCACCTTTGTTTGGTAATCATAGAATCATAGAATGGTAAGAGTTGGAAGGGACCTTAAAGATCATTGAGTTCCAACCTCCCTGCTGCGGGCAGGGACACCTTCCACTAGACCAGGTCGCTCAAAGCTCCATACAGACTAGTCTTGAACCCTTCCGGAGATGGGACATCTACAACTTCTCTGGACAACCTGTGCCAGCGTCTCACCACACTCACAGTAAATAATTTCTTTCTAGTATCTAACCTAAATCTCACCTCTCTGAATTTAAAACCATTACCCCGCGTCCTATCGCTACACTCCCTCATAAAGATTCCATCCCCATCTCTCCTGTAGGCCCCCTTCAGGTACTGGAAAGATGCGATAAGGCCTCCCCAGAGCCTTCTCTTCTCCAGGCTGAACAGCCCCAACTCCCTCAGTCTGTCTTCACGGGAGCAGTGCTCCAGCCCTCTGATCGTTTTCATGGCTATTCACTGGACCCGTTCCAACAGGTCCATGTCCCTCCTGTGTTGAGGACTCCAAAGCTGGACACAGTACTCCAGGTGGGGACTCAAGAGAGTAGAGTAGAGGTTTAGAATCACCTCCCACGACCTGCTGGCCACACTTCTTTTGATGCAGCCCAGGATGCAGTTGGCTTTCTGGGCTGCCAGTGTGCACTGCCGGCTCACGTTGAGCTTCTCATCCACAAGCAATCCCACTACGTTAACATTAATACACCTTCCAGCTATCTGGAGGCTGTGAACCTAGTACCACCTCTTCATTTAAATGCTTCAAACCAAGTCCCCATAAACTTCAGTCAAGTGGATTCTTTCATTGCCTTAATGCCTCGATCTGCACTGACATCACAAAACCGGCATACTGCTTGCTATTAATGTATAGCTACAATATCACAGTGCTATAAACCCATATAAAACTGATATTGAATACATAAAAAATGTAAGCGTTTGCTAATAACCACATTCATTCAGGTCCCTTCCAATTTTGAACTATACTCATATTCCTGTGGTGACAGAAATTGCTGCCATCTTGTGATATGTTGAG
Source organism: Tringa tobata (assembly GCA_033628505.1). Lineage (NCBI taxonomy): Eukaryota > Metazoa > Chordata > Aves > Charadriiformes > Scolopacidae > Tringa > Tringa tobata. The sequence continues at coordinate 19,259,308 of JAHREE010000118.1, read as the reverse complement.
AGCTAGTTAATTGACTTTGTACTGGCAGATACGTGTCATTAGCTTAGGATGAGGATGCACTAATTGTGCAAAGTAGTCAACTGCAGTAAGTAGCTTTTGCTTTCTGGAGTATTTAAAAGCAATTCAGGGATTTATTCTTATTAATGGCAGTAAAATCTGTTTATTCACAGTAGAAGTAGAGCCTACTTCTGTCTATTTGATGTTGTAGGTGGATCAGGTAGGCTGTGATAAGCCACAGTTTATGAACCAATCTCAGGCTGACTTGAAATTCAAAACCCAAAAAATTTCTCATTTTATATGCTGACTCATTTACACCAGTAATAGACAGATTCAAATAATTTCAGGTGAACTTTGGAAATCCTTAATGTATCTCACTAGCAGCTGTAAACAGTCTTCAAAGGCTAATTTCTGTGTACCTATACTTAGCATTAAGGGCTGACTGAACCACTGTAATACTACCCAAAGTTAATTTGTCCTATTACTCCTGCTTTAGGAACTATTCAGACTATGGAAAATTAGCAGTAGATAAAAGCATACCAATTTTAAAATTATTTCAACAGTGACATTTCTTTATACAGTTCGGAACGAACTTAACAAATATTTCACAGGTGGCAGCCCAGTATGTGGTGCATTACGAATCTGTGCTTCTCAGTGCTCACCAATCTGAGCAAAGTCATAGCAAAGGTCTCCAAAGTCTTGAAAGTCTTTGGAATTCTACTTATCTAGATTTCCCTATCTAAGGTTTCTATAGGAAATAGTAAAGTAACATAACAAAACCTAGAGTAGGAGGACTCCGAAGTTTAAAAAACAGTAGCCCTCAATACAAAAAGCTCCAGTGACCTTTCTTAGAGCCAGGTGTGCAAGTGAAACTTTTTTGATTTCTCAAGAATTTAAGAAATCAGAGTATAACTTTCCCCCCAACGCCAGAAAGGATTGTGGGGTAAAAAAAGTGCTTTACTGTCTTAAAAGGGATTGCTTTAAAGGGAAGTAGACTGTGTGCATGTATGACTGGTATTCCTAAAATCACATACTATGATATGGTTAAAGACTTGCTCTACAGTTCACTGCACCTGCAGAACAACTAAAATCTAACAGATGTGCTGCGATTCTCATGGCTCTATTAAAAAACAGTAAGTACCACTCAAATACTTAAAGTATTGTTTATTGTAGAATTTGGACTCCGAGATAGTGAGAGAGCACTAGAAAAAGCATAAACCTTTGTTACATTGGGTCTAATATCATCCAGGGTGAGACAAATAAAACATTAGGGCCAATGAACAAAATAATTTTGTCTCAGAGTGATGACAAGAGTCAGAGCTTGAGCTCCAACAGGATTCTTGTTGCCCATTCTGCTTATCACAGATTTTGCAATGGGGAAAAAAGAGGCATGATTAGTCACAAAGGGTGCAGTGAGTGCCCTGTCGTGGTTTCACCCAGCAGGCAGCCAAACACCACGAAGCTGCTCCCTCCCTCCTCCTCCCGAGTGGGTTGGGGGAGAGAATCAGGAAAATAAAGTAAAATTAGCGGGTTGAGATAAAACCAGTTTAATAGGGCAGTGAAGGAAGAGAAAATAATAATAATAATGATGAAAGAATATACTAAACAACCGATGCATAATACAATTGGTCACCACCTGCTGGCCAATGTCCAGCTCATTCCCAAGCAGCTGACAAGGAATATTCCTTTGGCCAGCTTGTCCTGTCTATGCTCCCTCTCAGCTTCTATGGGAAGCTGAAAGAGTTCTTGACTTAATATAAACATTACTTAGAAACAACTAAACCATTATGTGTTATCAACATTATTCTCATAGTAAATCCAAAACACAGCAGCTACTAGGAAGAAAATTAACTCTATCCCAACTGAAACCAGGGCATGCCTTCACTGGCAAAGTGCTTGCTTCTCACTCTCATTTGGGATGTGGATTAGTCTAAAAGGATTCTGGTCTGATGTTTCTCATTACTGATTCATAGTTATTTGGGCTGCCTCCAGTCTTCTCCAGGGGGTGGAAAACTCATATAAAGTGCTCATTCTACTAATAGACCCTATATCTGACATGCAACTTTTCAAGGCAAGGGCAGACAGAGACCAGGCATTATTGCAGGCTTTTCCCATTTTGTAAATTTTCATTTCTAATATCATTCTTTGTTACCTACTCAAGGATTCTGTGAAGTCTCTGGATTAGATTTCCTCACCATCAGAGATGTGATCTTATCTGTCAATCACATTAGAGTCAGTCATTTTACATCAGCCTTAAAAAAATCAGCATCCCTTACTTTATTGTACAATGAGAGACACTATGGAGTGCTGTAGAAGCCTAACTGTACTCTGAAATGAACCTCAAAGGGCAATTTGTTTATAAAGACATTATTCTGATCCTTGGAACAGAGGGGTGTGAGAGTCCTGTACAAGCAGTAAATTGGTTTCCAGTACAGTCTTATAATTGGCTGTCACTTTGAACAGCCCTTAACATAGCTGAACACCTAGGTAGAAAACATAATGACAAACCAAAAAAAAAAAAAAATTGAGAATGGACTCTGTTTGAATTTCATTTTTAAGGCAAACTCCCCTCTAATTAAAAAATAGTTGGTAAAATATAGCCCCAGAAGCCATGACGTATTTTACCTTTATAGGCAAATAAAAGCCAGTATAATCCATTTTTAGGAAAAAGGATTAGATGTTTTTAGAATGAATATCTGGTGGTCTTTTCTTTTTTTATACCTGAAACTTGCTGAGAATTAAAATCTGCGCCAATCTCCAGTAATTTGCCCAGTAGTCAGAGACCCATTTGTGGTACAATGTTTGTTCCACTTTGAAACAGAGGACAGCATGCACACCATCCCTCACGTGAGTGGTGCAAAGTGGGTCAGCATCACCATGCCATTTCATCTTCTGTCCAGTTAACTAAACTCTGCCAGAGCGGAAGGCTAGAGAAACGAGAAGTGGAAGAGGAGTGGAAGGAGAAATGGAAAGGAGGAAGTCTGTTAAATTGGTATGAAAGTGGTGGAAGCCAGTTGCAGCCTTTTCTCTTTGCTTTCACACCAAAAATCACCTGAATCAATTATTGCAAACAGAAGGGTCCAATCTGGAGTCCTGCTGGCAGTTTACCACGTACCACTTACACACCTGCCTGCTTACAGATGTGGTTGATAACTATTTGACGAATCCGCTTTGAAACAGTCTGGTCAAGAAGCTTATGCAACAGGCATGGTTCCAAGAAGACTGTGATTCTATTTTTTGTTTTACTGCTTATCTGCTGGTCAGCCACACACAAGTCATTTTAATTCTATGACTCTGCTTGGTTTCAAAACAAATAAGTAAAACATGTTTTCAGAATGGAGCCTTCTTCAACCAGGGACTACCGCCAATGTCACCACTCCCCAAGACTCACACCACCATAAGATACTCAAAAAAGTGATCTGAACCTGAGCCTATATGCATGTTAAAGTCCAGCAGGGTGCTCTGACCTGAGAGCCTCTAGGTACAATGGTAAAGCCACATGTAAGTAATAAATACTGTTCAGTTCTGCAGTTATACTCTCACATGAGTACCAGAGTTACAGTGGAAGGGCACCCTTACAAAGAACCACAGCACCAAATATTATCCGTGAAACTGTGCGACAAGCAAATGTTGTGACAGTGGTTTAGTTTCTGATAAAATGATAATCTGGCTAAATGCAACAGCATTATTTTTTCAAGATGCTGTAGATCAGTAAATATGTAAATAGCTTGTAAAAGGATCAGCTTGGGGTTTCTTAGTTTCTCCTAGTTCCTGGATTTTCTGGGACTCATTAAAACTATTTCTCTTTGTAAATGGCTTCCATTGTGCAGCTCTACACAATTCTCTAGTGTAAAGTGCTAATCACTCACTCTCATTGTCACTGTCTGAAAATTTCTTGGTGCTTTTTTCATAGTAGCACCAGAGTAGGAGGGAGGAGGTCTGTTGGATTGAAGAGGGAGCACAAGGAAGAGGAATTTCTCCATCTGCTATACCATGGAAAGGACAGGAAAGTTTCCCTCTGCTTTTCAACAGAAGTGTGGAAGCTGCTGGTTGCTCTTTGCCCCTCTCTCCCAGCTGGCAAAGATGCATTGATGTAATGAAACCTGGATGCTCTGGTCCCTGCAAGTAAGGGGGTGGGGACGGTGAAAGAAAAGTTGCCAAGTTTTAATAATGCATTTGTCTTTATGATTCACACAGTCAATTGTTTCTGAGAAGAGCTCATGACATCATGACCATGCCTCAAATGTCAGCAAACCTGCCCATTAGAACACCACTTGCACACACCACAGTTTCTTTTAAATCATCTATGAAAGACCATGATTTAAAAAAGAAAAAAACACCCCAACCTCTTAAGATTCCAGAGCAATTACCTTAAAAGCATTTATGCTAAAGAAAGTGCTATTGATTCTTGCTCATCAGCTTTCAGCACATGTACAGTACAACAAAAGGAGAATTAAATTTAGCTGTCTAATTACGAGGGATGCACTGAATTACAAGAAAACAATGCAGCAGCTCATTTTGAGAGCAGATATTGCAAATATATGGCATTTGGCAGCTTAAGTTCAAACTGCATGTATATCAATAAGGGTCTCTAAGTTTTTCAGAGTTGCAACATGCTTTTTACATGCCATACAATGTATAGTATTATATGCTACTGCTAAAAGCTAAAAACTAGGACACATAACTGCCTAATACAAACATAAGTAAATATGCCACATTACTTAAAAATGAATCAGATTGATTTCATCTGGAATAGTAAAATTATTTTTTTTTTATTAAAAAGGTAAATTCTTTCTGAATTGAAAAAAAAGATTGTCCAAACTGAAAAATGAAGAGGATAGTAATTAAAATTCTAAACAACTACTTTCTCTGTGTATCTATCATTGAAATTTGGAAGGAAATGAAAAAAGGTATTTGTTATTTCAAATGTGATGTACTTGGAAGCCATGTCCAAGTCTCTTAATCCAGTTGCATTAAAATTTGCTACCCCAACATGTTTACAGACAGGTTTCAAAAAGCTGAAGAAAAAAAGGCCACATAAATAATTAAATATAATCCAAGGGAAAAAAAAAACAAACAAACAAACCACTAACTATTTCCAGTATTAATCACAGAAGCACACAATCTTCATCTACCAAATCATCCTGAAAAGTAGACAAAAAGACTTGGAACATGTTGAGAATGAAGCCGATACATCTGGCACACAAAGCTTGCCATTGAGTATGCACAGAAACACGCATAAGGATCTGACTAAAATAATCCCATCAGTAAACACTACTTAAGAGATGATTTAGGAATAGAGAGGACAGAAAGAGTAGCCAGCAAGAGCTTGATACATTAGCCTCGTTCATACCATAAGCAGCACATTCTGTGCCTCAGAAACCTCGTATTTTAAAATTTTGTTAGTAAAATTTGATGACCACACCTGTATTGCTGACATAACTATAAGAAACTTACCAGTGCCAACTGAAACTGCAGAAAGCAAGCACTGGCAGAAATATAGCCAGAGGATATCAAAGATGGTGAAAAATTTACAGAAGCACATTGAGAAGATTAAAAACATTCCTCAGTATATTTTTTGCTTAATTTTCAAATATAAGAATCCACAAATTTGAGCATTTATCGTGAATCAACTGACACACAGCCAAATTAATTTCCTTTCCATCCTTCCACACGAGTTTGAGACAGGAAGTCAGGCAGACGCCAGTACATTTTTTACTTGAAATATTAATGAATTTAGTTTCCACTGGAAGTTTTGTTTAGGATGGCCACCGGGGAGTTAAGAAGGGAAAGAAGTATTGTTGAGGGCTTCTCATTGCGTTCATTTTGATTTGATACTGGACTACCACTGCTGACTTTGCTGGAGTTATTCTATTTTGTGCTAGTGTAAATGAGAGATAACTCAGTTTCATATAGTTTAGGAGCTGTCAGTTTTTGCATCTATTGTAATCAAATCAGCTTATTTTGCAGCAGCTAGCTCTCTCCTACCTGTAGCACTTTCGCAGTTCACTAGTTTGATATCTGCAAGTGACACCTTTGAAAACGATCCACAAAGCCAGCAGGTGGGCACTTGGCAGATTTATACTCACCGCTGTTGCAAGCAACAGCCAGAAACAAAAATCAAAGCAATGAGCAAGAAACAGAGTTAACACACTTTTAAAAATGTATATAACTAGTTCCACAGAAAGAAATAAAAATATATTTTCCTCCATTTGCAATATTGGTTAAATGAAACAAAAACAGAGCTCCGCTATTGAAATTATTATTATATATTGCCCAATTTTTATTACAATATGGCTCAATCTGATTCCATATCAGTTGGTTGCTATGAATATTATGGCACAACATAATGACATTGTGCACCACTATCTGGAACTGCTTGAGTTGTAAATATTAAGATTAGGACTTGAAGAAACAGTGATAAATCAAAAGCTCAGAAGCATTAGCCTGAAAAGGAGCACATTTTAGCCTATGTAGCCACCTTCTAAAGCATGCTGCGTTGCCAGTGGTACTCTGCACACATGCATTTGGAAGTAGCTTACTACCAATGATACATGTGAACATTGTTTATTATACAACCAGTTTAAATGCACTGTTTACACAGACACTTACAAATCTCCTACAAACACTCCAGCAGTAACTTGCATCTTGCAATGGAAGATCAATGAGCTGTCACAGTAGCCAAGCTTCTCCCTTTTATCAGGATATATTGAGTGGCATTTTAATGCTTCCACAGCCGATTTTTCCATGGTAGTAAACAAGTTTACTGCATTCAGATAGCATAAGGTTGATAAAAAGATAGCCAAAGAGAGATGAAAAATTACACAAAAGTAACCACATTCTGGTACAGCTATTTATACATATTTGTGTTTCTAATTCTTCATCTATTTACAGTGATCCTATATTATCACTGTAAAAGCCCTGTGTTCTATAGTAAATAAAGAAGCTGGCACCTGATTTTGCCATAGATATGCGATCTGGGAGTTTATTTCCCCTTTCTCATCAAAAAAATTTTTAAGAGAAATTTTTAAGAGAAATTTTTTTAACTTTTCCACAAAAATCATAGGAAATAGTAACTGTGAGGCATAAAGTTATGAAAACTGTCAAGGTGTCCAATTTATTTCATTTTGCAGGCATTTAAGTCCATATTTTGTTCTTTATTAATATTCTTCAGGTAGATCCATCGGGGCAGCAAGCAGAATGGACATGTACAAATCAGGTTCTGTGAGGAAAACCTGAAAGAACTAGCATTGTTTAGCCTACAGGAAACAGGCTTAGAGAATATATCATAACCATCTTCAAATATATAAAAAACTGCTGCACAGATAAATTGTTTTCCAGCTATACAGTGGATATGACAAAAACCAATGAGCAAAAATTTCTACATGAAACATTGATATTGGATATCGGGAAAAAGTTGTAATGGTAAGGCTAAAGAAGCACTGCTCTCTATTTCCCGCTGAAACCCTGGGGTGTCCAGTATCTGTTAGCAAAGATGATAAACTTCTGTATGGAATGACACAAATCCAGTCGGATTAAGTTGTTTTTTTCTTGTGTCTGTAAGGTAATTTACAAACTATTTTTGACAAAATGGACACAATACCTTTCGTCAAAATGAAGTTCAGATTCCAGATGCTTGTCACACATTCATTCATTATTCATTCACCCTTGCTTCCCTATTCAATTTTTTCATGTGTAATGAATGTGTAAGATTGTACTTAAAAAAGTGATAATGGAATACTTATTCTGAAATCCTACGGACAACCAGTGGTAGAGATCAGAGTAAATGACCTTTTGATTTCTTCAAAACTTTTCAACTTGCTCTAACTATAACCTGTTTGCAGATTTACAAGTCAGAAAAAAATCCCATATTCATCAGCTAAATTACTCCCTGTGAATAAATAATTCATTTAGCATGAGCATAAAACTGTACCTTTTAAATTGAAAGAAAGCATGTTTTTGAATTTGTAGATGATGAAAAGTTATCAAATAAATACATCTATTTCTTGATAAGCTAGATGCTACAGCAGAATGCTTGGATTTATTCAAGTTTCTACTGGTGTTTTGTGGATAACAGCATCACTTATGGACAAAGAATTAATCTCTTTAAAAAACAAAACAAAACTAATAGCTTTCTCCCTAGTTACCATCAATCCTTACTAATCTATGAGCTGTCCAAATTACATTAGAGAATGTACCGTGACATCAAAGAGCAAATGTTAACATGGGCACAAGTTACTCCAGGGGTGATTCCAATTGGACACATGTGGAAAATCTTTCACAATGAGAATAATCAGCTATCGGAATAATCTCCCCGGGGAAGCGGTGGATTCCCCAACACTGGCCACTTTTGCTGTGCCACGTTGCCTAGACCATGCTTCTGCCATGAAAAGTTGGACCAGATGATCCTTGAGGTCCCTTCCAACCTGGTATTCTATGATTCTATGAACACTTGACCTAAGGCCTGTCTCACAATCTAGGTCTCTGACCTTCACTAGAGTCCAGCTATCACTATGTACCTTTGGTTGGGAGTAACAAGACACAGTGCACAATGGCTGGCAGAGACACTTGTTCTCTGACAGGCTTCACCTCTGAAACAAACTTGATGATAAGGTTTATGTACCTTCCTACCTCTGAAACAAACTTGATGATAAGGTTTTAGGTACCTTCCTGATCTCGGCATGGAAAAAAAATAGTTTAACAGTGTAATTCAGTTTTACTCTTCAATCACACACCCTCTTTCAATAGAGTTTCTCTCATCACCCTCATTGTAGGAGGCACCAGTGACGTAATATCTAAAAACGTATAACCTTCCTATGCAGTAGAAACCTTTGACCAACAACATCTCTAGTGTCTTTCTTTTAGGCTGGAAGTCAATCATCTTTCAGTTGTCTTAGGTGTAAAAGAAAACAATGAAAGGACTCCAGTCTAAAGTTAACCAACATCCAAGTTCATACTGGGTTTTTAACCTCCAATAATAATTAAAGCATTTAGATGACTACACTTCAGTGCTAATTTATAATTAACTTCAGGTGCTTCTTTGATCTTGCTGATATATTTTTCCTATTTTCTTATCAAGAGTCTCCATGCAGTCTGTAATTATGCTTCTTAGTGTGACAGCAACTTTGAATAAGCCGATGCATTAATATATGCTCTAGGAAAATATCAGTTGAGCCAAAGCAAGCTCTTACCGCTGGAGTATCATCTGAAGCACTGCTGATTAAAAACGTAGTATTATATAAGTTCATAAAAGGTTTGCCATAAAAAACAAAACTATGATTCTCAATTTTAAGGTAATGGATGACACAAGAAGTAACGCTAGCACCCTACCAACAAACACACATTAAGGCAATTCACAGCATCAATATCACAACAGTACAAAATGTCAGTGTCGTGTTTTATATCCATCTAGGCTCTTCCTCTAAAAAGGAAGATATTTCAAGCTTCTTCTGAGTGGCGAAATATTGAACCAAAAGATTTTTTAAAAGTGTTAAAAGCTGTTATAACAATACAGTGACACAGCCTAACCTACCTAAGCAACAAATATATATAGATACATAATACAAAGGAGAAGGGCAGTATAGCTCATTTCCTCAAGTGAAGGAATGATCTGTAATTCTCAGAAGACAAACTCTAATCTTGTATTTTCAATGCATAAATAAGACGTGCACCAGGGACAACGTAATTGAAATTCTCATATTAAGTGCTTTCTACCTGAGAAATATTAAATTAAAATTGCAACAGAATTGCTAGGGGCAGCTCTTGTGTAAACACATCAGTCCACAGGTACAAATTGGGACTGGTATGACTTCTCTAGTCACGAAACTGATGTTTCACTGATATGCTACTCCAAAATCCAGAAATGGACACAATTACACTTGTATAAAATACACTTTGTACCATACATTTCTTTTCCCAGGCAGAGAAAGTCTGACTGCTATAGAGCACTTTCATGGCAACCACACTAACCTGCAGCATGGATGAGTATGTGTGCACAGATGTACCTGATTGGTTGGAGAGGACAAAAACGGGGAAGTTAGTATTACCGTAACTGTAGTACAGTACAACCTTCTAGTGCATAAAAGTTTTACGAAAACTAAATTTCCAGATGTGTTTTGTGATGTCATTTCACAAACTTATGGCTTTTAACTCATTGCTAAACATGTTAACAGCACAGGTACATACTAATCCTGACATATTGCACCATCACTTTTTCAACTAACATGACCTCCCCACTCTAGGACCAATTTCATTCAAGCCAACAATTATGACAGCGCTTGAAACATCCACAAATCAACTTTCTAAGCTCTGCTAGAAGGTTAACTGCAAGGTGCACGTCACTTACATGTTTGTAGCAAACTATATCAGTACCTATTCTGCTCTACCTCTCCTACCAGGTTCCGAGATGCGCTGCAGAGAGAGGACTGCACAGCATCAGCTACAGAGTTCCCTTCTGAAAGGAAGAAATGGATGTCTGATGCAGTGACAACAGCTCCCTTCAGCTTCTGCCTCCTTCACAGTAGAAATGGAAGGCAACTAAACTAAAAAGGAAGCTGAAGTACCCCATTGATTGTGCCTTCCAAATAGTCACAGAATCATAGCCAGAAAGTACTGCTATATTAAAATGAAACACCAATATGCCTACTTTGCAAAAATGTAATGCTTTTTGAGAAAATGAAAATATTCCATAAGAGTAAAAGATGGAGGGGGAAAAAAAAAGCCAGAATGTGTGAAATTCAGAAGCTGAAGCTAAGACTGATGGGCGACTAAACATGAAGCCACATCTTTCATTTTATTAATTTTTTCCTTCTGCACAACTGAGATAAAACCAGACAAAGTAGCACAGAGACAGCAGTCTTCCCATCATACATCATCAGATGAAAGGCATGTTGTGCTTATTTTACTGCGGATACATTCATTATTCTACCTGGCAGCAACCTGGATTTTGAAAAATAAATATCCCTAGTACAGTCTTATGCCACGCAGCACAAACTGGAGATCTGCCAACTGCAAATCAAGTGGTTTGAGGAACTTTTTTCCTATTCCGACAGAAAGAGCTGTCCATCCTCATAAAATCTATGTGGGCTATTATATTCTTCTGCTTAAAAGCCAGAATTTTTTTGTGTGTTTTTCAGATAAATGCTTGTGTTGTCCATAATGGAGCTCCCACTTCTGCGGAACAGTACTCAAGTACCCCTATAAGAACACCTGAAAGGACCTTGCCGAGGATATTTTGGGAGTGAGAATTTTTATGTCTTTTTATTTAAAAAAAATAATTCATTTTTCCCTTTCCAAGTGCTCTCAGAACTGTTTTTTCCATTCAAAAATATTGCAATCCTTCTTGAATTATCAAGGCTTGCATTTTGATATTATCACAAACAGCTTTTATTAAATATTAAGAAAACCCACATGGTAACCTATTTATAATGTCTTCTTGTTATTGATTCTTGTCTTAAACATTGTCATTTCTTTATGATTCTATGATAAAGATTCATTTATGTTTACGATGTTTATTTTCTTATGGTTATGACACAAAATACAAGTGATGTTCTAATGATACATGTTCATCCAGGAAGATTTCCATTCAGATCGTCTGGAACTGCTCTCAGAAATGCATCAGCTACAGCATAACTTTATATATGCAGAATTTTTTATGAGACCTTCAATCATGTAAAATATCTATTTAAGAATGTACAAGAAACTGTAAGTATCATCACTATAATACACAAATTAATTTATTACATATTGATCACAAAATTAAAACCAAGCAGGCTTACTTTTAATCCTTTTTTTGACTTTTGCCTTTGTGGAAGAAGCAGCCTTGGGAAAATTACACTTAATATTATTATTCTTTGGTTCAGGTCTTTCCTATTTTTCATGGCAAATTTTATCTATACCTGTTGCACTATAGCAGGTTGGCTTACATTCTGTGTTAGTAATTCACTGGGATCTTGTTATACTCAAATATTGTATAGATAGAATATTTGAGGGAGTTTTACAATTCAAATGTGTACAAAAATATCTACCTAGATGGACAGCATCCCCCCCAGAAACACCATTAACTATGCCAGAGTAAAGCTCCGAGCAGAACAGTGTAGCCAGCACCACCACACTGCTATAGAATGATCATTAATTGCAACTGAACTAGCTAGTTTAAAACTGTCTTACATGTCTCTAGACTTCTGCAGAGCCAGCGTTCATGAACTTTGCCTGGGATCCTTGCCCGTGTCCCTAGTATAGTTCACTGTTGTCATAATGCCAGGTAAATGCTAGGTTTTTTCTATCCATCAATGTTAAAGAATCTATATCTTTTTTTTACCACATTTTCTTTCAAAACATTCCTGCTGTGGCTACACAGGGCAGAAGAAAATGGGAAGAAGAAAACGGCATTTCATCACTACTGAACTTGTTACTGATGACTGTATTTCCTACTCAAGTAATTTTGCCCTATTCCAATACCAGGAATAACAGGAGGTGATCAAGAAGATGAAAGCAGGTTTTACTGAGGTGCACGGCAGGAAGCTGAAACAATGGTCATAACTTGACACATGGAAAAATATTCAGTGAGAGTCAAACGTTGGAACACGTTGCCCAAAGAGCTTGTGGAATATCTGTCCTTTGAGGTTTTCTGACCACACTGGATAAAGCCCTGAGGAACCTACTTTTGAATTAATTTGTTAACCCTGCCTTGAGAAAGAGATGTTTTGGCTCTTAATTTTTAAAGCAAACAAAACCAACCCACAAATAAAGAAAAACATATCAATCATTAACTGAAGCTGAGACATCCAAATGAGGTATCAGTCTCAAATTTGTAACAGTGTGAAACTTTCTTACACTTTCTGAGTCTATTAACTACTCAGTGCTAAAATCTGTTAGGTCTTTTTTTGTTTGTGTTTTGCTTTTTTAAAATGGCTTCTTCTTCCTAGGTTTTAATTACTTATTTGAGCTGAAAAATGTACAGTCGCTGTCTATCACAAATGTTTCTGTTGAAGCCAATCATATGAATAAAGTAATGTCTGAGCAGTATCTGCAGAACATGCTGCAATATAGAAAAAAAAACACCACAGAACTAAACAGATTACCCAGAACTACAATGGCTCATTGCCTTGGGGAATTATAGAACAGTCTTTTAGGACAGAAAATTCCAGCTCCCAATCTATCAAAATAAACGCTTGTTTTCTTAAACGTGTTCAGAGCTACAAAGCACAAACCAGGAACTAGAATGAAAATAAAATAACAATTTAAATAATTGAATAAGTTAATTCAGTATGGTAACAATTGTATGATTCAGTAAGGATATGGTGACCTGAAAAAGTTAGCACGAGCTAAGCAAAGGTATGAATGTAGCACCTCAGCTAGTTATTCATAGACGTGCTGGTATTCTGTGGTAAGAAACGTCACATTAATCACAAGGTGAAGCCAAGCACTTAGGTAGTTACCAGAGAATACTAGCCCACTAGAAAATCCATAATTCACTTTACTCATGAGGGCTGTTCTATGTGCTAATAACTTACTGCATGTTTTGGAAACAAAAGCTCATAATTAAAGCCAATTTCTTCTCAAAATTAGTTGTAGCTCTGGATGCATGAACACATTATCACAACGAACCTCTGCCTCCTCTGAGGGAAGAGGTGCACAAACAACAGACGAGACTGCCAGTGACAAACACCAATGTGTGTTCTTTGTGTGTGCTGTACTAGCAAAACATGCAAACACTGCAGTGATCTCTTCATGCATTTCTGCAGCTAAATGCTTAAGGGAACAGATCAAACATTTTAGAACAAATCTTACAGCACCGTAAAGAGGAGAAATGACAACTGAATCCTAGTGACTAAACGAAGTGCCTCCATGTAGGCATATACAAGTTTATATAACTATAGACAGATACCTGCTCTGCACATGTAGATTTAGGCTGACATCATAAGGGACACAGTATCTTTAGACACATGAACACACATTAAAATCAAGATATTCAAGAAAAACATAATCTGTCAGCAGCAAACATTAAGGAAACTTGAGAATCAGAGAAAAAGCTAATATAGCGTGACTGCGAAATGGCTATACGTAACTGCATCAAAATGCTGTTTGATGCACATTAAGGAAAGATCAACCCAAGACCCTGAAACATAGAAATACAGAAAGCAACTGACTATTTGCCTTTTAATAAAAGTTCCCATAAAAATCTAGTTATCTTCCTCCAAAAGTTGTGTCATTGCAGAGGAAGAAATAATCCTGAGACAGAAAATAAAGCAAGGCTCAGGCCAGTTCTGAGGGCCTTCCACAAACCCATGACAAAATTCTTGCTGAGCTTACCAGGGCCACGTCTTCACTTGTGCCTTTGTCTCAGGTCTGCATCACTGGAAATCACTTTGGGCTACGACTTAAAAACAATTGCAAGCTAAACCTGCAGCAAAAGCAGCACCATGATTTGTGATCAGAATGCCTTACTATAACGTACTTCTGCCTAATTCCTGAAGCCACACTGCCTGCACGAGAGCTTCCAGATTGCAATCCCTCCGTGAAACGTCACTTCTCCATTTCTGATGTACTGTCCAAGTAGAAAGGCTGCAGAATGCTGGCACTAGCCCATCCTCAGTTTAAAAGCCAGGAGAAGGGAGGTAATACACAAATACACTAAATAAATAAACTATAGGTTTATTTCCATTACAGTAGACAGTGAATTGTTAAAAGCTGTACCTATAAATCTTACAGTTTCCTTTATTCAGCAGAACCATCTGAAATAATTCATTCTACAACTATGCAGGTAACAACTGAACATTTTGCACTCCTACAGAAACAAATGGACTAGAGAAACAAGCAATAACACATGAAATGCTACAAAGCATACATATCTCTTTCTAAAGGGAGAAAGAAAAGCACAACCCTCCAGCATCCCCTATTTTCATCATCAACCTTTTTCCCAATGCCCATAAAACCCCTACTTAGCAACAAATCACTATGCATTCAAGAAACAGTAAATACAATTGTTTCTGCAGGTTTTCATCATTTTTGGGTAAGCAGGTCAGAAGGGACTACCATTGTTACAGAGGACAACCTCTGTCTAGAGGGAGACTGTCTCCCTGCACAGCTACAGCAAAATATGATACTGCTATTTTTATTCTGCTTTAATGCTGCAAATAAAACTGAAGTAGCTTCCATGAATAAAAATCTCAAATTTGAGGTTAAAATATTTATTCCAGAATAGAAATCATATTTTCAGCAACTCTGTAGAGGACAATTCTACCGCAGTTAGAAGAAAATTAGTTACTGCTCCACTTCTTTGTAAAAAAAAAAAGGTCCCTCCCTACTATCACAGACATCTCGGTTTCACACCACCCCTTCTCTTCACAGACTATTCAACTGCAAACCGTTCTTTATGCTCACACCTTGAACTTGAATCCCAGCTTGGCAATAGGTTACATCCAGAATGCCACTATGTTACTGCATAAAGACATTAACATGCCTCCACAGATATAACCAAGTACCATTTCTTTATTTCATATATGTAATTCCAATAGCATTAATTACAATAAAATGACAAGTAACCTATCTACTACATACATGCAATTATAGCCACACTGCATGCTGCAAAAGAGCAATGCAGGCTAATTAATAGTCTTCGCTATATAAAGAAGTCTAAAAAAAGGGTTGCAATTAGCAAGGAAACTGGCCTTTTCAAAGCAAAAGACATGGTGGGGCTGAGAGGATACACAGCACAACTTTTCTGGCCAAGCCTGACTGCAGACAGCAGCCCACAGCAGGCAGCACTGCTGGCCCAAAGGGCTCGGAGGCAGAACGTTACCATCACCCAGGGACTCTTACCTTACAGTCACCCGTTCCAGTCACGCCAAACAAGTTTTTAGCAATATGTCTATTTGCAACAAATACGTTTTGAACCACAGCCTCCAACAACTGAGGGCAGGTAGGAGGCAGCGTAACACATGTAGGAGGAGGTGGCACACCACAGGATTGTTTAGGAAAGATTTATTAACAGGAAATAGCTACAGCTGGAGCACACAGACTCACTGCACCTCCCGGCATGCCGAAGGCTGCCTCAATTAGCCACCTGTGCCCGGCCTTAATACACTGACACAGGAGCCGGTTGTTCCTACAGTCATTTCCCCAGTGTTCTCAATTCAAACCCCTACTTTACACACCTGCTCAGGTAGCATGCCTGCTTGTCTCTCAAATTAATAAAATCAGGTTTGAGGCCTCTTCCCTGGGTTGCTCTCAGCCTTTTGAAAGGCTGAAGGGGCACAAAAGGATCAGCACTCACCTCAGGCCGCTGGGCTGGCTCTGCTGCCACCTGCGGGGGGAAAGCCCCTTGCTGGAACCTTCCAGAACCATCTCCAGCGCTCGCCTGAGGAGGGCGGCCCTCAGCGGGGAGCCGCACCTGCCTCGGCTCCCCGGTTTGCCCGGGGGCTGGTCCCCTCACAGCTGCGGCCCTGCTAGGCTCTGCAGCACAGCTGATCATCAGCCCCGAAGGCATAATAACACAGAGCTGCTTCCTATCCCTGGTTATGCCTAAATCCCTTACAATTAGGCGTGTGGGCCTAGTAAAGAGCTCCTGTCCCTGCATTACCAGCAGCACACCTCGGTGTGCCAGCCATGGCCACCAGGCAGGGGGAGGCAGCAGGAGCAGCATTTCTGGACCTGTGTCTCCTCAGGAAAGCAGCAAAGCTGGGTGCTGGCAGCAGCTCCTTCGCCGGGGGCTGGGACGCTGTGTGCATCCCAGATCCAGCTGCAGCTTAAATCCCCATCTGTTTGTCTAAACACCAACAGACCATGACAAAAATAAATGTGCCTAGCTAGCCTTTATATCCAAACAGTGCCTGTTTATAAAATATAAAGTCAGTGATAACTACCAGTGGTCTGACATAAGAGTTTTAGCAGTTGTCACTGATTCTGTTTGTTGGTAGTAATCGCCAATTGCATGGTTTTGTTCAAGATAATAACTAAGAAGTCTTATTTGCGAAGACAATTAAATCTCTAGTAACCCCTTTGTAAAAAAGTCACTATGGAGCAAAATTTCCATTTGTTGGTTCTACAGTTTTGGTTTTGTTGAGAAACCACAGTTTTTACGAGCACATACTGGGAGATACTTGGATTCAGAGCTGTATCTCCTGTCTGTCAGAGGCTTTTCAGCCATCCCTTGGTCATGAACAGGCCAAAACGTTTCATGACCCCAAGAATGATTTAATTTCACCACAACCTGCAGGGATTACCTGCTCAGCCCATGGGCTTGCATGCCTGCTCTCCTGCGCTTCTCCCCTGCACCGCAGCACTGTGTCCTAGGGACCCTCTCTATGCAGACACCAACTTAGAGATCAAAACATTTAAATCTAGAGGTTTTTATTCTACTACTGTCAATTTGAGATTTTACTGAGCCTTTCAGCAAAAAGTTTTGATACTTGGACTTTTTCTTTAGTTCAGGCTGAAAACAATGTGGAAATAGCATTTCCCTTAGGAAAGATTCTACTTTTCAGTCCTTTCTAGTTATTATTTTAATCATGACTTTCTAAAAAATGTTAAATGGCCTAGCTAAGCATCAAACTGGGAATTGCTAGAGAAAGTATGCTATGATTAACTGTTTCTCCATTTCTCAAAAATCGGTTTACAGGGTTGCAAAGGTATTTGCTTTTATATGCAGCCAGTGTTTCTGTCTGCTCCCACAGCAATTTTGCTCTATATCTGAACTAGCACTTTAGGAAAGAGAAAATGGAAATATATTATTTTCTACTCTTGGAATTAGTTTTTAAACTTTGAAACATTCTCAGTCATCTGTGTATAAACAAGAAGTGGTACTTGGTTCTTTAAGGCCTACTTTCATTTTACTGAGAATATCTTGTGTTCCTTTCAGCTTTAGTTTTACTCAGGAAAAGGTCCCTGAAATGCTTTCATACTCAAAAACATTATAGTTCAGATTCAACAAAATATTTAGCCTCCTACTCTTTTAGATATCAACACTAAGTTATAACCTACACAGAAACTTGCGCGCCAAAGCACTTCAATGAAGCTGGACTCAGTTCAGCAAAACACTAAATAATGTATTTTTGGCTCACTGAGAACAATAGGAATCAAGCATAGACCTGAAGTACTATAGGTATGGATATACTTAACCACTCATAACATGTAGCTAAGTACATTTTCCTGTAAGCTGCACTGGCTCATTTGCCATTCCTATCCAAAGTACTCATTCTCAGGAAATGCAAAGAAAAGTTGGTCCTTGTATCTACATAATTTATACACTTTGAGTATACTTGCACTTCCAGTTCTGTTGTGTGGCTAGACCTAATAAAAATGTCTTAATAAATCTATGAATTTAATATCTGTACAGAAATGCCATTTATAATGTAAGAAAAGAACTGCTAAAAACTTTCCTCTGTCCTATTTCTTCCAGATCAAAACTATATGGTGAAAACCTGTTAAAAGATAAACAGGTAAAAAATAAACCTGTTAGGCAAATCAAACCAGCCAGTGGTAAAATGATAAAATACTAAAATAACTTAAAAAAATGCATCCCTAAAACTCTCAGCTACATGAATATGTATTTTAATTCGGCTGGATGAAGTGTGCTGTCTCATTTTTCTTCTACTACATAGTATGTATAAAGAAATTCTTTTCAGGAATTAATCTGTTCATGAGTGTGTTCATTTTTCATTGGCATATGTATCTCAACACTCCATTCTTCTGCTATTAAGGAAGTTTGTTTTATTCAGAGAAGTTTGGAGGTGGAACCTAATGCCTTATTTACCCCCCATATCATAGAGGCAGTTTCCCCAACATTCTTGTGTATTGCGCCCTAATCACGTTCCCAGAGAAGAATGTACCCGCGATGGTAGACAGTAGCCCTCTTTGTCATCCTACCATTTTTTTGTTCAGTAGCTTTTCAAGCTTTGGGAACTTCTGTATGTTCTCCAAGAGAAAGTATGCTGCCTGGGAAAATCTGCTATTAGAAATGCCCTTTTCCCAGAGTCTAATTAGAAATATCCTTTTAGAAGCTCTATGTGACTGCTACATCATTACCTAAATGTTGTAAGATATCTATAATAATTTTAAAATTATATTTCAATTATAAGAATAATTAAAAACAAGGATTGTCTAATTCCTGTAATTTTCAATTATTTGATCATTTTAATTTTATTACTATATTTTAATTTCCATTGGATCCTTATTGGATGTGAACAGATTTGATTTACCAATTAATGACCTAGGTCACAGTCTTTCTTCACAATTAGGTCTTAGATTTGAATGAGCAAAGAATGGAGGAGTGTGATCCTCAAAGGCAATTATTTTAATAAATAAGTAAAGAACAGTGTGTATTTGAAACAATTTTATGATTCAACACCATGCCAGACAGCTAAATTCTCTCACATCCTGGTTCCCCTGTACTTTACACCCGCTGTTCATATGCTGTTTTTTCTGTGAGTGTATGTATGATGTATTCTATTAAATGTGTGCACAAGGTGGCCTCATTGTTTTTTATGGTTCTGCATCCAGAACTGCATATTGCCAATAATTAGGCACACATACATTACAAATTAGATCTTGAAAATGCACAAGATAAAGGATTGCTATATATAAGGATTACTAGGCAATTTAGAGGCAGGGTAGCACTGAAAGATCTGAACCCTCTAATTTCGGTATATCCCCATTTAAACTGGATGACTTGGAATGCCTGCTTCCTCAGACAAGTGAGTCAGGATTAAAGATGGAGTTCAATTATTAATTATTCACTCATTAACACTTACGTTTACATATTGTTGGGATATCATCTTTACTTATCAGTACCTAGAATGTGTGTATATAAATTCAATATACTGCATATTTGCAAGTATTAGCAATTAGAAAAATTACCAAGTTCTCTGGAGTTACCATTAACCTAATTTTGAGACAAGCTCCTTACTACCACTACTCCAACCGACGTCAGTGGCAGTGGTTTATTATTAACCTAGACTGAATGAAAACATGGGTTTTCTGTCTGTACCCGCACACGCATACTCATGTTCAAACACACAGAAAAACACAGCTTCGGGTAAAAACTACTTGTGTCCCCCACCCTCCTCAAACATGAGCTATGTAGCAGAAAACAGGTTCTTGCCCTATCCAAATGGAACAGAGAAAACTATTAATTCTTATGATTCACTCTTTTATCTCATCTTCCAAACACAAAATCACATTCAGCTCCATCCGGTTTACTCATTAATTTCAGTTAAAATTGTAGGTATTTTCACATAACTCCTAGGAAAAAAAAGCCTATAAAGACAGTGTGTCACGCATACATTAATAATCCAATGCATATATGTAATGCATACAAGTACTTTGCAAAAATAACATCAAGGATGATCACTCCGTGTCTGCTTTTTGAAGTCACCTGTGTTTTTCTATGTGAAACTTTTTTTCTTCCTATTACTCTTATTCTTATTTTGCTTTTATCACCATAGTAAACTGCCTCTACCAAGAAAACTTAATCATGCTATGTTTGCTGGCGCCAGCAGAAAAACATTCATTTCTGTGGGATGGAGATATGTTTGTTTTCAGGTCAAGCAATCAGTTCTACTTCTTAAACGTCATCTCTTCCATCCTTCATCTGCCACTGCTAGCCTTACAGTAACTTCCTTTGCAGTGGTCCAATCCCATCAGGCATTTTCATTATCATAAACCAATACTATGCTTAACATAAATATTGCCAACCACAGACCTAGTTTTCTAGTAACTTATTAGGTATGTCATGTTAGCTAATCTGCCATAAAATATTTATCTCCTTACAGGGATTAAAAGAATGCCATGCTGCTCTTGTGAAAGTGTGAACAAGAAAAGTGGTGATTTCCCTGACAGGCCTGGATGGCTTTTGTGAGTTCAGCAACATTAATGTATGGAAAACAGAGCTTCTATGCTCTGCTTTGGCTAGAACATGTCAATCTATCACATTAAAAATATCCACAAATTTAGTCAGCAAATATAAATACCTTATCCTCCTGCCTCTGATCTTAAAGTCATATTCCACTGGGCTTCATCTGGGGAAAGACTGCACAGAAAGTTCAGCAAGCATAAAATTACTCAAAAACTCAGAATTCTGAGTTTCTGTGTCGCATTTCTTCCGTAGGCATTAATAAATCCCTCTTGTCTGTGTCAGCTCTGTAAGCATAGTTTAATCTAGAAAATGCGCTGAACACCATGGTATTTCCATTCCTTATGCTATTAATAAGGACAGTTAAAGAACTGATGCATACGGGCTACATTCTTCTTTTGGCAGATCCTGGCTATTAGGGAAAGTAAGACATTTTTTAATGATACCAGTATATGTCCTACCAGCTATTTTCACATTTTAGCTGTCAGAATGAGTAAACCAGATACTTTTGAAGAAGGAATTAGAGGTCCATTTGCTAAGCTGAAGGCACTTAGCATTCCTGTCATATCATATCTTATTAGGAAGACCAGTAAAGGATAACAATTGTTAGACACTGTTCTTATTTCAAACCTTATGCTGTTAAAAATATTTTAAGTTACTTTTCTATCTCAAAAGAATTTGGAGTTACTAGGATTCTGTCAGGGAGAATAATGAAATAGCTTCTGAGAAGCCAAAGTTTTCCTTTTCCATTCCTGTCGCCATGGAACCTGAAAGGTAGAAGGTTATATGACATGGAAGGCTGACATCCAATGTGCTTCCTGTGTAAACCATAGTTCCATTCTGGATCAATTTTGTAAGCAAATAGCGCAATCAGGGTGATAAGCTGTTACCACACCACCCACTGTTTGAATAATTACTTGCAAGACAACATTTCTGCCCCGCACTGTTCCCAACAATCCTCAGTAAGGCATGGAATGACTTGAACATCTACTGACTCTCTTCCCTCAATCCCCTTTTACAGAGTTGGGGATTTACCTACTTGTGAAGCCACAGATTCATCCCTCCTAACTTTAGCCATTTAACAGACGCACCCAAGTTGAGGATGCAGTCTTGCACACTGTGTTATTCCTGGAGGTAAAGAAATGTTTCTGCCTTCAGATATCCATGCATACAGCTCAGCCTCCTCTGTACTTCTGTTTGCGTATCCTCATATTTCAGACTCCTAGACATTTCTGGACTCTGCTCAGTTTGAAGGAGGCCCTTTCTGATCCTCTCTATAGGCCACAGGGAGCACAGTTCATACATCACCCTTGTAAATTATTTTAACGGATGAAGGGTGGAATCATACCAAAAAGTGTGTATGTTGCTCTGAAACTACCTAAGCCAAAAGACTCCTTCCTTACGCAAATAGGGTCTCTGTTTCTGAGAAAGCCAGAGGCAAAATCTGCAAGACTGCTGGGGTTACATCCCATTGGCTTCTTTATTCATTAAGTCAGTCAAGAAATAGCAGCAGCTCTGTAGCATTGGGAAAACCTTATACAGTCACATTTTTACCCTGCAGCTTCTAGTTCCATTGTCACTGTTAGTGCTGTCCATCTGTGTTTCTGCTTCCTTACTGTTCCCTCTCCTCTGCCTACACCACTAATCAGCACATGACAGAACACAGCATTTATTTTAAAATTCTATCAAACCTTATGCACCTTGTAACAAATAATCCTGCTCTGGTCATTGCATAGCCACACTCTTCTTTGTGTTCATGTGGCCAGGGAAAGGGACTGGATTCCCTCAATCAGCAAAGGCTCAGGTATATTAAATGTGTGAGATTGCACCTGGCCAGTCTATTTCTGCTAATCCCAGCATTTTTTATATGTAACTACTGTTTTAAGGACCATTCTGCAACATAGATTCTGAAATTTAGTATTTTACTTTTTCCAGATACAAGGGTTTCCTTAATAAAATGTATCATTTAAAATGTACTTTCCTTTCAAGCCAGATGCCTGTGTAACTTATCTCTGTAACAGCACTATTTACTTTTTCTGCATGCCAGGGAAATAAAGCAGAAAGCGTAAGAAAGCTGGTGTAATTAATAAAACAAGTAACAATAGCGTAGCACAATTTATCTCCTTTGATAGGAGAAAGTGTCAGGAGAGATTTAGTTCTTGGCGAGTGGTGACCATTTTGCTTTTCATCCTAAGGCTTTTCTTACGTTACAAGAGATTTTTACAAAATGAGAATGAATCTCTAGTAGAACTTTAACTACAGGGCATCAAACTACAAGCTGAGGGAAATGGAGAAATAACATGACAACACTGCCAGTTCTTTTTGCAAGAGACCTGCGGCATCTCATTGCAAATGAGATGTCAATCCTGTAATTAGCAATACAGTCAGTATTAATTGTGTGTATGTTACTTCACATCAATCACTGTCATTTCCATGTAGTCAGGATGTTTTATAGAACCTAATTTGTAAACAATATGCAAAAGTTTAACCCACTTTAAATTAAAATTGTCATACATCTATCATAACCTTCAGTGAATACAGATAACTGTGTGCAATTGTGTTTTGGCTCCTAAGGAGGAAAAGGGAATGTTTTAGCTATTTGTTTCAACAAATAGACTTTTAAAATCCTAATAGGACCTAAGGGAAAAACAAGCATACATTAAAGGCCATTAGTCCACATCCAAAACCATTGTAACAAACCTGTAATTTACTTTCTTGTCAAAAGTAACACAAAACTGAAAAAGCAGGGGTACAAAGTTGAGAGTCAAAGGCAAAACTCATCCAGCAATTCATCTTTTATGAAGCAATATATAGTCTTGATTTAAGATCTGTCCACGGAAGCATAATCCATGGCTTCTCTGGCAAGTAGGGGTCCAATTGTTAAAAAAATATTTAATCTCCTGATTCTCAATTTGTCAGTTTCAAACATCAGAACTTGTTTTATTTTCATCTGATAGATTTCAGAAAGCCTTCTGTAGGAAAAATATTTCTCATATACTACAAGAACATATAAATTATATTTCTCATATAACAACTACTACAACCACCCTTTCAGCTTAAATTTGATAGATTAAATAGATTGAGCTCCTGGAACTCTTCCTTTTTAATACATTTTTTCCTATGCTTTCATTATTCCACTGGCTCTCCTCACTGGTGATCAGCCTTGCTGATTCACAGCCTTGCTGAATTGTGAACATTAGTCTTCCACTGGGAGACCCCTGAAAGTGCCAAATACTGCAAATTACATTATTTCTTTTCCAAACCACAACTACTTCTGACTCAAAATTAATTGCTTATCCATTGCTTCTGAGCCAGGTAGATCCTGTGCTTCATATGGGCAGTAGGTTCCTTAGGTATGTTTCTCACTGTTAGATTCATTAACACAACAACCATCAGGAAACCTTTCATATGGCTAAAAGAACATCATGAAATGAAATGAATCACAAACTTTGACTCTGTCTTCAGTCTGTCTCCTATGGAGAGCTCAGCCCAGACCACAAACTGTAACTCTTGCGTGAACCTGCCAAAAATACAAATTTCCAAACTGGGTACCAGCTTTCCTTTCACTTAAAACCAAACTTAATCTAAAAAGCATATACATTGTACAGCTTAGGCATGGTTTGCACAGTTTTCAGGTTGACTTCTGTTTACAAGTCACACTTTTTAATAATCTGTTTCTTTTGTGACAGAAAATATCTATGTATAAAAGGTGCCAGAAACAGAGGGGCATCTTTTCATATGTGGTATCATTTTTCAATAGCTTATGCTCTTTCCTGTCCCCCAGTTTGGGACTCACAAGCCGTCAGGTCAGAAATGCTTGCACCTCATTGGCTCAAAGACAGAATGAATTCAATGTACCTCTCTGGGTCCTTAAAACCTGGGATTTTCATTTTAGCAGGTTTACATTTTCTTTTGAAAATGGAGCAGATAGGCAAAGATCGAAAGCTGTGCTATACCTGCTTAAAGTATAACGGATGTACAGTATTCAAGGACACCACTGCCATTATGGCTAATAGGAAAGTGTTCCTATGAAGGAGACTACATGCCCCAAGGAGTTCAGTGTTTAGAAGGTTCAGCACAGGCCTAAACTCTGAATTTTTTATGTGCAAATAGAATATTCTCTTGATTAAATTAGTAGTGCTGTATAAACAAAATGAACATAAATCTGAGATTAGGAAACAGATCATAGCACTAAGATTTGAAGGGGGATGACTACAATCAAAGCATCCAGCTCCCACTAAACCAGATGACTTTCTCTGTTACCTGTGTCTGCAACGTGTATACGTTTCACATCAACGTTAGTGGTTCTGTGGTGTTTCTCCAAGAGGGCTGTTCTTTGCAGTGCAAACAATCTCCTCAATCATGCACACATGTAATGGATGTAAATGGATGAAAATGGACAGAAAAAGCCTTCTACCAAAAAATACAAAGTATCCACACTGACACCTTAAGTTATATTCACATACATTCTAGGATGAAAGATACTGACAATAAAACTTAGTATGAGATGAGTAAAAGGCTTACTTACCTTCCCAACTAACAGGTAGGAACGTATTCATTTTACTTGCATCTTCTGTTTTCTGACAGGCATATATATATTTTACACATTTCTATTAAACACTCTTACAAGCTTTGGAATCTATTTAAAAATATGGATAAAATAATGGAGGAGATAGATGTACTGAGGAAAAAAACTGAAAAAGCTAACAAATTTTTGATGCTTAGGGGACTTAACATACAACATTCATAGAAAGCAACAACAGGTATCATATTAGTAATTTATTGTGCATATTTTTTCTACTGGAGGTACTATGGCAAAACAAAAGAGCCCCAAGGAAGCCTGAGACAATGTCATTCCAAATTCTGGAGTCACTGTTTAGGAAGACAATCATGTGGTCGGCTTCCAGCATGATTAATCTTATTACTTTCAGTGGAACTATTCACATGCTTCAATTAGGCTTCCTGAATCAAAGTATGTTTACACAAAGTAGTAGGAAAAACAACAAATAAAATCATTGCCTTCCAGGGCATCATTTGTTCACAAAACAAACTCATTAAACTAGTATTTTGTTTTTACACCTTCTGCAATTGGCTGGCCTCAAAAGCAATACAGCAATTTCATGCCCCTGAGCATGAAAGCAACCTACCATCACTCCTTTTACCTTTTGCAAAACTTTTTTGATCCATTCTGACTGGATTCCTTGCATATACTCTAATCACTTTGGCTTCGTTCACTTAGAGGATGGACCTCCACTGAGAATTAGCTTTCTCACAATTCAGATGCAGTAGGAGACATTTTACAGTGACACAGGACAGCCTTTTCAGAGAAAACAATATTCATTAACTCCTTAGAATCCAGTACCTTAAGGCCCCTAGGTCAGAATGGACAAGCAAAGAGTACACTCATGTCAGTATTTGGAAGCATTAATTGTTCTTTTCCTAAGGATGGTTTGTGATGTCTTCTCTCAGTGTGCTTACACAGATCTGTTCCAGTCAACTCAGCTCTGTATTTCTTATGTTCTGCATCCCTTATAACCAAATGTCCAGTCATGGTGTTTCTGTTGTATCTCCATGGTAACACTGCTCATTTTAAGATAGCTCTTGAAAGTTCACTTGGATTTGCCTTTCTGACCAACAGTTCAAGAAAGAAACTACTGCCTTCGGTCCTACTGAGAACGCAAAAGTAAATGAGTAACAGCATCAGGTACATTTTACATAAAATAGAATTTGGGGATTGACTGTTTCCTCTACAGCTGTCATTTCCCCTTCAAGTAATTTCTGTTTCTTTGAAAATATTATAGTGAAATTCTGCCCTTCTGAAATTATGGGCACTTTAAAGGAGTCAAGACTTTACACAGATTTGTTCCCTCCAACCCTATCGATTGATGTCTAGGCATCCATACTGAGTGAAAGGTCTGGTACATGCTTGTTTTTGCTCTGGTATGCCAGGATCCACCAACAGAACCATGATATCACCTCCAAATATCATACCCATGCTTCCAACCCCTCTTCCAAAGTTAGAAAAGCAGCCTTTGTTCTTTTTTGTGTAGAGTGAATGCTATTCCATGAGTAACAAAAATGCTGTCTCCAAATTGCTCATCTCTGAAAGGAATATTAAAAATCCACTGGGCCAAATTCTTTTTTGAGTTCAGATTCAATTCCACGAGACAGAAATATCGACATTCTACTCCCAGTGTGAAGACAGCTTTCCAAGGAACTAGAGGACTCAGCAAGAACATAATAGAGCAGACAAATAAAGTATGACAATGCCCTGGAAATTTGTAGCAACTACTTTATATGGATGCTGTGATATTAATAATCCAATCCTGCATATACAGTTGAGCGACGTTCCACACTGCTTTGCAACATTTCTGCTTCAACAACCTCATCTGCATAAGCTAATGTTGGCATGGGAGATAACAAAAAATTCTTTTAAAGCAGAGGTTTGTGATTACCTTTTGTATCCAGTTGCACACACAAATACAATAACAGATGGAAGATTACTAAAGAGTAGAAGAAAATGAATTTTCCATGTCATTATCTTTCAGAGATGAGAAGTACAAAACAACACCTATTCTATTACGTGTCTGGCACAATGGGCTTCTGTCTTTGGGCCAGATGTAATCTACTTTTTAAAGGAAAGTAGAAATCTAATTAGAACATACTGTGGAGAGACTGACCTTACACTCATCTGAGTTTTCATTAAAGTAGCTATATAAAGCACTTGATATGTTGCAGGCTGCAGCTGTCAGCTTCAAGACTTACTTCTGAAAGCCCTAAGGAAGAATTAATTGCAAGGTAATGATTGCAGCACTATGGTTAGCTCAGCTTGCAGTTCCATTGCAAGAAGAACCGTTTAATTACCAAGAGATAAAACAGGCTTTTTCTACAGACTCTGTGTTAAATTCTAGAAAGTTTTAAGTACCCACAATTCCCATTAATTTCAGAGGACCATGCCAGCATTTATCACCATCCAGGATTTCACCCAGTAATAGTAATTGGATTTTTTTAAACCAATACTCTCTTCTGAAGTTTCAGATATCCAGCCATGCCTGTGGTAGGGCATTTGATAGGGTAATTTGCTTTTTTTTTTAATAAAAAGGTGTATTTGATTTTTAAATGTGTTTACTTTCAACAGCCTGGAGGTCTTTATTTACAAATGCACTATATTTTTGGACAATCACATCAATATATCTCACTCCCGGTTTTGCCCTTCATTAGGCAAAATGACTTGAGAGGATGTCACAAAAAGAACTGATTACAGAGTATTTTGCCTGTTCATCTCCTCTTCCAATTAAATTCATAGCTTTAAGAACCCAGACCTTTTCCTTGATCTGACAGGTAGCAGAACAAAGCACTTGTATTTTGGGTGTTGTCTGTCATGTTTTATCTGAGGAAGACATTTACATACTTCAACAATGCCAAGAACACAGGCTTCCAAATTCATATACAAAATGGTAGCTTTCATTAATCACCAATTAACTAGGCAGCAATCCAGAAAAGCAGCTTGCTGTAAGAGCTTATACCAACTCAACATCCATCAATAGATTTCTAATATATCTGAGAACATTTTGTACTTCCACTAAAAATTTCAGCAGCAGAAATGTCAAGGAAAGATTGCCATAATGAATAATTATTTTTTATTACTGCCAGAGAGTTAATATAGTAATGGATCTCTACTTCATTCCCCACTTGTAAGCTAACCGATTGTTAATGCATGTTTTTATGTGGTAAAAACATTACTCAAACTCCAAAACATGGCATTACTTTTAGCAAGGAGTTCTCATGTTTTGCTGAGCAAGAAACACTGTAATGTAGAATAAATGCTACCCACTGTTTTTTTGCAACATCGCAGTTCTGCAGATAGCTGTGTTACAAGCTGGTGTTTCTTGAATACTGAATTTCTTAATTAAGATGCGTACTGTAACTGAACACAGAATCATGAGAAAAACATGCAACAAGAATTTATGTCTTCTATTTTCTACACAAAAAGGCTTAAAAGTGATAGAATAATCACCATTATCACCATAAGTCCTTCAGCATCAAGTACAGTAGCCAATAATGGAGGCAAATGAGCCTGAGGAATACAAGATTGTCCATATAGGTATGAGTGGTATAAAACTTTTTGCTACATGTACAGTGATGCTCACCTCTTGAGCACGTCTGTGGCTTCATTCTTCACCCAAGCCTCTTTCTTGGACAAACCGAGCCACTGATATTGAAAAAAGTTTTTATGCTCTCTCCAGCACTGGCACTTCACTGCTACCTATTAGTAGCTTTGAGCATAAAATGTTAACCAGAAGTTTACCTTCAATCTCTTAGCCGGGTAAAAAGTTGGCTGGATGTCCAGGCCCAAAGAGTGGTGGTGAATGGAGTTAAATCCAGTTGGTGGCTGGTCACAAGTGGTGTTTCCCAGGGTTCAGTATTGGGGACAATTCTGTGTAGTTTCTTTATCAGTGATCTGGACAAGGGGATCAAGTGTACCCTCAGTAAGTTTGCAGACGGCACCAAGTTATTTTCTGTCAGAGTTAGGTTGATGGTTGGATTAGATGATCTTTAAGGTCCCTTCCAACCTAGACAATTCTATGATTCTAAGTTGGGCAGGATTGTTGATCTGCTTGGAGGTAGGAAGGCTCCACAGACAAATCTGGACAGGCTGGATCGATGGGCCAAGGCCATTTTAAGAGGTTCAACAAGGCCAAGTGCCAGTTCCTGCACTTGGGTCACAACAACCCTACGCAATGCTACAGGCTTGAGGAAGAGCAGCTGGAAAGCTGCTGGCAGAAAAGGACCTGAAGTGTTGGTCAACAGCCAGCTGAATACGACCCAGCAGTGTGCCCAGGTGGCCAAGAAGGCCAACAGCATCCTGGCTTGTATCAGAAATAGTGTGGCCAGCAGGACTAGGGAAGTAATCATCCCCCTGTACTCAGCAATGGTGAGGCTGCACCTCAAATACTGTGTTCAGTTTTGGGCCCCTCACTACAAGAGGGTTACTGAGGTGCTGAAGCGTGTCTGAAAAAGAGCAACAAAGCTGGTGAAGAGTCTTGAGCACAAGTCTTATGAGGAGCAGCTGAGGAAACTGGGGTTGTTTAGCCTGGAGAAACAGAGGCTGAGGGGAGATCTTATTGTGGTCTACAACTACCTGAAAGGAGGTCGTAGTGAGGTGGTGGTCAGTCTCTTTTCCGAAGTAACAAGCAATAGGACAGAGGAAATGGCCTCAAGTTAAGCCAGGGAAGGTTTAGAATGGTTAGGAAAAATTTCTTCAAGAAAAGGCTCATCAAGCACTGGAACAGGCTGCTCAGGGAAGTGATTGAGTCACCATCTCTGGAGGTATTTAAAAGACAGTGTAGACATGTTGCTTAGGGACGTGGTTTAGTGGTAGTCTTGGCAGTGTTAGGTTTATGGTTGGACTCAATGATCATAAAGGTCTTCTCCAACCTAAATGAATCTGTGAATCAAAATTGCTTTCATTGTTATCCTTGAAGTACTCATTTTGATAACTATTTGATAACTATACTGCCTCTTTTCCAATCCATAAACCAACAACTGGTTGCATCTGTTGTGCTAGCATATTTTTCTGTACTATATTATTCTGCAATGATACTTCAAACTCTTCATTTCCATCAACCCAAACAATTAACTTCAACTACCTAAATATAAAGCTAGCAACATTTTTGTCTCTTGGAGCAATTACGATAAATACTTCCAAGTAGCCACCAGTCCAGCCAGCGTAGCTAGTTTGGCTGCAGCAATACAGGATCTGAGTCTGGTTTCGTGATGATATGAAACACCCCACAAAGATCATGCAAGAGTTTTATAAATAAGAGAAAGAAAGAATAAGTACAAGCTTGTCTAGCACAACAAACAGCAGGAATTCTAGGGACACAATAGTTCATGTGGGTGGTGGTTTTCTCCACTACTAAGAGGTGATAGATATTTGCAAATCACTGGCTCTGATTATAACCTGGTCTATCTCTTGATGGAAAAAAGCAGAAAACTTTTTTTTTTTTTTGACAAACGTTAAGTTTGTGCATGACTACAGGAATGTTTGGATATGAACTGCTACTTAACTCTCCCCCAAGAAAAGACCAGTGGTTGGGAAAGGGAAGAGACTAGAGCTTTAACTTCATCTTCCCTTACACAGACTGGTACAGAAGTGTCCAAATCTGTTGATGTTACAGGCCAGAAATGTAGGGAGCCAGGAATGGTTCTTCAGAGAACAGGCAGCTTGTCTGGCAGACCTGCTGTATAGCACAGCCCATGCATCACATTACCTCCTGCTTTGGTTCAAGCCTCACAGGACAATCCAGCCCAACCAATAGTGAGGAAAAACAACTTTTTTTGTCCAGTGAACAGCAAAAATTATTCTAACTGCCAGCAAAATAAACTGGTAATTTTTTTCAGCCCTGCTGCACCTTCCTAATGAAATCACAGACAGCTCTGCAGGGGCAACTTCAAAGCTTTTTAGAAACATTGAATAATCTTCATATTCCTCCTATGGGCAGGAAAGTATTAGTATCTGCCAATTAAAACCATTACAGAAATGGAGGCACAGAGAAGCTGTAAGAGCACAGTTCAGATGTTCTGCCCACGCATTCTTGAACTAGATAATGTTTTGCTTCATTCGAAGTTTTGCTTTTTCCTTTGCTTTGCTAAGAGCGAGCGCATCTGGTATAAAGATGGGGTTCTTACTCTTATCTTCCCAATGCAGTTGATGCTAATAAATAGGTAGGAAGATAAAACAAAAGGCTCTGAGCAGCATTTGGAGCATCAGCTCTGTTTTGCCATCTTTTAAAACTCACAGATAAAGGTTGCCTGGCCGAACATCAAAGAGAAACTCAGCTGTGCCTTCTCTGGTAACACAGTTTATCCATTGCAGCTCAAGAAGAAAAGATAAAAGAAGAAATGGGGCACACTTACCTCTGAAAATTATATCCACAAAGATGCCCCAACATACTGCTTCCTGCAATAAAGGACTTTACCCTATCCCTTCTCACCTTCTACAGAGATAATTCAAAATGGATTTAAACAATTCAAAGTGCATCAGTACTGAGGAACTACATGAGTATCCTTAAATATTTCCAGGCTGCAATATTTTTAAAGGGAAGAATGGAAGATAACTGAGTGCAATTCACAGTTCTGAGAATCTATGGTCCATCCTGATAACCTCCTGTTCAGAAAAAGGCAGTATTTAAGACACACACACATGAAATCTTGCCTGCCAGTTGTAATGGAAGAAGGGACACATGAGGAAGGAATAATTTTTCACTGTTTTATCCTAAATCAGAGTCTTTGCACAAATGGAAAATATTTTCAAGTGGAAGCCAATTTTGCCTGTGTGAACTACAACTTGTGCCTTGCAGCAGAAAGAAAAGAGTAACAGCTGAGATTCACCTTCCTCATGCATACAGAGGCTCAGTCAGAACTTTCATCACAGGCACTTGCCACTCCAGCAGGAGGTTGTGAAAAGGCACATGTGAGTTTTGGAGAGCACATCAAACCAATTGTGGTTTATTGTATTGCCCCAACAGATGAAAGAGTGACCCTCTTTCATGGCTTTCCCTCCTTTTTAACGAGAAATAGCTGTTCTAGTTGTCTAGACTATAGACAGAACAGCTATATTCCTACTCCTGAAGGTGAGATCCTTTCACGATCAGAAGTGCTAGCTCCAGTCTTGCTTCCACCTAGCACGATCAGTGATAAAAGTAACAATCACTGAAGGGAAACACCCAAAACACCTTATCCTTAATCCAATTACAAATTTATTTTCCAAATACGTTTTAAAAATACTAACAAATGGGTTGAAAAGTGGTTTTCAGCCTGTAGCCTGAAGATATTTGATGACTGGATCCATGGACTACTTTTCATGTCTAAAATACATACCACCAAAGGAAAGAAGCTTATGCCAATAAGATTTAACGAATTAGAACCCAGATCATCAGTGAAAAATGTTCAGAGGTATGTCCACCAAAAAAGCTTGAAATACTATCTCAGGGTAGTTTTTCATCAAATACTGTTAGATACACAAAACACTATTTAGACATATATCAGGTCTTGCTTCCTGTGTGAACATGATTTCCCTGCTGTATTTGAACACCCAAATGCATTCAGAATGCATAGCAGATCCAGGTATGATATACAATTTCATAGATCACTGAAAAATTAAACATATGATACTATAATGGAATCAGAGGAACAGCTGAAAGCTCCAACAGTTACTTGAACATACAGCTAGGTTGGAAAAGAATAAGTTGAGAAAAATGGTATTTTATCTAATAGTGGCAGTGCTTTCCTAAAGAGCTTTGCATCACATACCAACCAGCACTGACTCCAGAGGATACACAGCATCAGTTAGTTAAAACTCTGGCATGAAGTAGATCTCTGCCAGTTGAAAATTGCTTTGGCATGTCCTTATTTTCAGTATTGTTTTCCAGCCTCTACCATCATCATGTTATAATGAAAAAAATAGTACATTCCATTCAGTTTTACTCCCAGTGTGCTCTCTATGTTTTCCCTTCTCTTGATAACTCCGTGCTGGCCCAAAAGAAAGAATGAATATTAAAACTTTCTTCCAAAATGAGAATCGAGGAAGGTGTCTGTCACAGGTTTCTTATATTCTCTGCCTTCTACATTTTGTAGAAGCCAGTGACAAGTGGTGTTCCCCAGGGGCCAGTACTGGGCCCCATGCTGTTTAACGTCAGAGACATGGACAGCGGGACCAAGTGCACCCTCAGCAAGTTTGCTGAGGACACCAAGCTGTGTGGTGTGGTCGACACACTGGAGGGAAGGGATGCCATTCAGAGGGACCTGGACAGGCTTGAGAGGTGCACCTGTGTGAATCTCATGAAGTTCAACCAGGCCAAGTGCAAGGTCCTGCACATGAGTCATGGCAACCCCAGGCACAAATACAGGTTGGGTGGAGAATGGCTTGAGAGCAGCCCTGAGGAAAAGGACTTGGGGGTGTTGGCAGATGAGAAACTTGACATGAGATGGCAATGTGCACTGCCAGCCCAGAAAGTCAACCGCATCCTGGGCTGCATCAAAAGAAGCACAGCCAGCAGGTCAAGGGAGGTGATTTTGCCCCTCTACTCTGCTCTCATGAGACCCCACCTGGAGTACTGCATCCAGCTCTGGAGTCCTCAATACGGAAAGGGCAGGGACCTGTTGGAATGGGTCCAGCAGAGGTCCACAGAAATTATCAGAGGGCTGGAGCATTTCTCCTTTGAAGACAGGATGAGAGAGTTGGGGTTGTTCAGCCTGGAGAAGAAAAAGCTCTGGGGAGCCTTACAGCAGCCAACCTGAAGAGGGCCTACAGGAGAGATGGGGTTGGAGTCCGTATGAGGGAGTGTAGCGATAGGACGAGGGGTAATGGTTTTAAATCGAAAGAGGGGAGATTTAGATTAGATATTAGGAAGAAATTCTTTACGGTGAGGGTGGTGAGGCACTGGCACAGGTTGCCCAGAGAAGCTGAGGATGCCCCATCCCTGGAAGTGTTCAAGGCGAGGCTGTATGGAGCTTTGAGCAACCTGGTCTAGTGGGAGGTGGCCCTGCCCATGGCCCTTCCAACTCTAACCATTCTATGATTCTATGATTTTGGGATATGTGTACCTTGAACTCCATGTCAGTCATTTACATCTCTCCATGGAGCTAGTCCTCAGTGGATTCAAACTGAGGCGACTTACACCAATCGGCTCTCCTGACCAACTGCTGTGCATGTTCCAAGGACATCCTTGCATCCTAATGTATTCCTGCAGGGTCTACCAAATATAGAAATTACATACAGATAAATATATTAGAACTACAACCTAGGGCTTTAAGAAAGTATTTCTCACTTTCTTTTGTACAGCTAGATACCCAGTCACCAGCCAGGTAGGACATAGTTCTAAATTCGCTTTCTACTGCACTTGCTTAGCTCTTTGTGGTCTTGTCTTAAAATAAGCTAGAAAATAAATGTATTTGAAACTGCACAGGCAGAACTGAACAATTCCATCAAGAATTCTTGAAGCAGGAAGTTTTATAGGGCACTCTGCCCTGATGCACATCTGTCAGATTCTGAGAAATGGAAAACAATAAAGTGTAAAGACAGAAGAATTTAGCATAAACTGTAATCTATATTTTAAAATGGAGTTCACAGTAGCTCATCTTCAGCCTTAATGGAAATGCTTGTATTCACTGTGCAAAGAATTTTACCTCAAATGAAATGTGTGGTATTGCCTAGTTCTTGCAGATAGTAGAGTCTACTAAACAATGGCAACACTGCATTTATTTTTATGATTACTATAATAATGATGATATTTTTACAGAGATGCAGCATGAAAAGACACAATATTAAATGATTTTCTCAACATTTGAACTCAATTACTACACTAGCTAAGGTCTGTGGGCTTTCTGTCTCAACTCACAAATTATAAAATAACATTCTCTTCTCTGATCTCCCCATTTTCCTTCCCTGCATGTTTATTTTAAGCTGAAGATACATTCATCTATATTATATATGTCATTGGCCATTAGAATGATGAACTTTTAAACAACAGAAGCCAGGATGGTCCAATAAGCCGCAAGTCAAAGTTATAACTTAGACTCCAGTACTTATCAGCCTTACTATACCTTAAGCATCTAACTAATCAGAACAACAGTGGTCTGCCAAGTTTTACAGCATGATAATGACTAGACAGAACAGCATTAGTTAGTCATCTTTTCTTTAGTTAACTGGTAAATAGACTGATTAATTGATTATTTTCTATTTTATTGCACTAAGGTCACAACCAAGACGAACATTGCCCTGTAGATGATATATAGTACATTAACTATATAGTACATAGCAGAAGACAGCTCTCTCTCCCTCTAATTAGCAAAAACAGGCACAATGTAGAAAACAGGAGTGAATCATTAAAGCCAAACAGCAGATTAATGATTAAAAAGATCCCAAGACTCCTACGCTCTAATTCATCAGTGCAGCCCCCAGACTATAAGGTGCTCAAGGTATTTTTCTGTGACAATAAACTAGCATCTCCAATCCCAGTACTAACATTAATCAGTAAAAACAAACAAAAAAAAACCCAAACGCCTTCTAGAAATAAACTCTGAAAATGCATTGGGGAAATCTAGCAACATTTATTTACAAGCAGCCAAAGTAAATGCTTTATTTAGTTCAATCTGCAGCAAGATTGTGTTGGCGTTTTCAGCATAATAGTTTGCAGAGCTACAATAACACAAAGTGAAATGCGAGTTGCCTATGTACATTTAGGCTAATCTATTGCTGAGAAATGTGTGCTCTGTTTACTATGCATTCAGTGCTATTCTTTGGATTGCCAAATGCATTTCTTCTCAGGGAACTGTTGTGTTTGATACTGTGCTTTTGTTTGATTAACAGACATGTCCTCATCCTGTTTCTTTTGATAAGAGTGATAGATCACAACGTAATTAATGGATAAACACACAGTGAAGTTTGCAGACCTGTCCCAGGAAGACACAATGTAGAGATGCCAAAAATTTTACCATATAATTACTTTGAATGCTACTGGAATCCAAAGAATACACTTCACAGATCCTCTCTTTGAAATTCCCTGAATGGATAAACTGTTACAAATATCTTAAGAGTAAAGTTTTGTTTTTTTTTTTACTTTTTAAATTTTTTTCCTTTTTAAATTTTTTTAAATTTTTTTCCTTCCTCATAATTGGGAGGATCCCTCTGAAACCATCCCAATATACTTAATGGGAAGTGCTTAACTCCTCCAGTCATTCTCATCTGAATACCTGCCAGTGTTCTGCAGTTGCCAGTATCCTGCAGCTTTGAGAACCACGTATAGAAACAGAAGCATCTGTCAGTCCTTTCTGAAACACCAGTTTAGTAGCCTGTTGTAAGGTACAATGATCTCTGACCTACCCTCAACATCTACCCTCGATTATCACACAGCAGTATCTAAGATAACATGGGGAAAGAGATACTACTGTGTACCAGCTGCAGTCACAGGAGGTTTTTATGGTGGTAAAGCTAGTGAAAAATCCCTATAAGCACATACATGCATGAGAAGGAAATCAAAAAACAGAAGATGTGAGAGAGGAAGATCAGAGGAAGATTTGTAAGAAAAAAGTGGAGAAAATGGCAGCTGTAACAAATCTTGGAATGACAAGAGGAAGATAAAAGGCCAAATACAGAAAAAAGAAACAAGGGGGTTATGATAGATAACTGGAGAAAGAGGCAGAGGCCAACAGATGTTTGAGGGCTGGTCTGCAGATGGAGCATGTTACAGGAAGGAGGGTTTCTGTAGTCATACACAGAGAGTCATTATCAACAGGTTAGGAGTGGTGAACTCCCTAATGGTTACCTAGCTCTGCCAATTTAAAGAATAAAAAATGGGGCTTGTTCTCTTTCCTGGATGGAAGCAACCCTACTGGGAAAAAGAACCTTTATACCATCTGCAGTGAGGGTGATGGGAAGTAAAGCTTTTCAGGATGTAAAAGACTTTGCATGTTATTTACCTTATGCCATTAGAGCTAAGGAATCTTACTTCCCTCAAAGACCTATCTAACTGTCCATTTTCCAGAACTGAAAAGGAATCAGTAGAAGGATTTTCACTAAATGTGAGCTTTTATTCACCTATTGTTGTCAGAATTCCTTCTTTTAAACAAGTGATACAAAAATTAATCCTTATGCAGTTTTCTAGGAACAAGAATATTAATCCCCAACATATTTTTAGTGCTGAAGTAGCAGGGAATACAGTCGCAACAGCCATATCATGTAGTTACCAGGTTTTTATGTGTTTCTTTATGCTATTGGTACCTGGCGGTCCTGATCCTTCTCTCTTTTCCTTTCTCTCACCCTGTAATTGCCATTTCATCTTTACTTCGACAAATCCATTACACAAAATGTCACTCAAAACAACAGAGGACAGACCTCTACTTTCTCCTGCTAAATATCTAAACAACTAACTCTGACCATACTTGAAACTTTGAAAAGAATATTAGAACTGAAACTTCCCTCATCATTTCATTTTAGGCATGTTAAATGTAGTCACTTTCCTCAAAAATATATTAATTCTACAGTAGCTTATTGTGTTTACTGCAGGCTTTTAATCGATTCAGTTTGATTCTTCATATTGCTTAATTCTGAAATGCTCTAAGCTACTGTCTGCATTAACGGGCTTATTGTGCTAAATTCAAAAGCTTATAGGGGTGTTTAGAAAATGGCTACTTGTTCATGCTGTTTATCCTCCCCGATCTTGGACTCTGCTACATTAACGCCTCCCTTATCAGCCATGAAGTGTTCCAGAGTAGCCACTAATGGCCGTCAAGGGACTTCAACATCACATAAGGTGCATCCACATAACTGGGTGAGGTATCCAAAGCAGAAAGGATCAGAGTTCATTTTGCTGCCATCTATCACAATTCCAGGACAGAGTGTCCACGTTGCATCTTTACTAGCGCTGAGTCTAGATGGGATGCTGCATGCCTGAGTGCACACCAAGCGTAAGAGTTAACTGCTGGAGAGCCCCATCTCCACATTCCAAGTGGGTGCTCCAAAAAATATCCCTACTTCACCCTGAGTTGCTAATATAGATGCACATGTTGACTACATGTACTCTTACATGTACAATTAGTCCATGTAAACACTTTTTCTAAAAGCTATGGAATACATAGAATCATTACATTATTTATTAGCTCCACATTGAAAACAGAGATACTGAGTGGGATTACTCAAAAATTCTCTCTCAAAAATTCTGTAGGAGTGTCTGGTTTCTTCAAAACAGAAAACAAACATGTTTCAGCTATGTAATCAAAATGTAAATAAATTATCACAGGTTCATTCAGGAGGGGAGGTGAGACACTGTTTTTCCTTCCTTCTGACTCGCTTTTGGACCAACACATATAAACTTGGGATTCAGTAAGGAATTCTGGAAGGGTCTAGTACATTAGAAACATTATCTTATATATAGGGTACATGTCACTGACGTATATTAATCATATTCTTTCAGTCTGTGCTGACTCAGATGACATTCTGAATCACTTCCAGAAAATAGAAAGGATGCATTTTGAATATATATATATATATATGTATGCACACACAAGTACCTATCAGATTTTCTTTACCTTCTACAAAAAAAAATTTTAAAAATCAGGGTTTTTTTATAGTGTTACAAAAAGTTAATCTACTAGTAGTAATTTCTTAAGGTGCCATATATATTTCCATTTGGATATACAAATTAATCCACTTTTGTCTTCAATTATTTCCTCTGCCAGTTCACTTTTTTTTCTTAAAAAAAAAAAAAACGGAATAGTAAGAGATACCCTTGGTATGTCAGAAAGCTTAAACTAGGATCTTCAGAAAGATCTTTATATGCAGGACACAGAATGTCAGTAGAGCTAAGCTCACCTTGAAGAAACAAAATAAAAGCAGGCAGATTCACTGTCAAAGATCTGAGTAGCTTGTAAGAACATCAGATGGTGAAAGATGGACTGGTGAATATTTAGCCTTGGAAAATCTGACCCTTTGCCACAACATTGTTTGCTGTAGTGCAGGGCATTCCAAAGTGCTCCATATATGCCATTAACTGTATATGAGCTACATCAGAAGTTCCACGCTGCCTAAGTATCCAAAGCCTCCCTCCTCAAGAGTCTGCTGCTTTCTCCTGAGACTGCCCAGTAGCTAAGGAGCCTGACACCTCCAAAGAGGGTGGGTAAGGGCTCACACAGCTTTTCTTGCTCTTGCTCATCATTCTTCCCAGTCACAACTTTGAGCAGCTTACGTTGGAGCACACAAAGTGCAGAAACCCCGGCAAAGCATGCTCTTAGAAAGTTTCACTGAATTTCACTGATTTTTAGAGTTGGAAGGGACCATAGAGATCATCTAGTCCAACTCTCCTGCCAAAGCAGGACCACCCAGAGCATGTCAGATCATGCTACTCAGGACGGCATCCAGGCGGGTCTTGAAAATCTCCAAAGAAGGGGACTCCACGACCTCCCTGGGCAGCCTGTTCCAGGGCTCCGTCACCCTCACTGTGAAAAAGTTCCTCCTCATATTCAAGTGGAACGTCTTATGTTCCAACTTGTGCCCATTACCCCTTGTCCTCTCACTGGCAACTACTGAAAAGAGTCTGGTTCCCTCCTCCTTCAGTCCGCCCTTGAGATACTTATAGGCATTAATAAGGTCTCCCCTCAGCCTTCTCTTCTCCAGACTAAAGAGTCCCAGCTCTCTCAGCCTCTCCTCATAAGGGAGATGCTCCAGTCCTCGAATCATCTTTGTGGCCCTACGCTGGACTCTTTCCAGTAGTTCCCTATCCCTCTTGAACTGGGGAGCCCAGAACTGGACACAGTACTCCAGTTGTGGCCTCACCAGCGCAGAGTAGAGGGGGAGAATGACCTCCCTCGACCTGCTGGCCACACTCTTTCCTATGCAGCCCAGGATTCCGTTGGCCCTCCTGGCTACAAGAGCACACTGTTTGCTCATTGTCATTTTATTGTCCACCAGGACCCCCAGATCCTTTTCTTCGGAGCTTGTCCCCAGCAGGTCCATGCTAGCAAACAACTGAAACCACACTGGACCACTCTTTTTAACCTGTGACATGCCCAACAGAGCTCTTAAATACACTAGTCTTCTACCTAATACAAATCAAACATTTCAGACATATCACAGTCAATCTACACATTGTTAGCTTCATCCATGGAACACATCAAGGCAACAACTGCTTCAAAGTTAATCAGAACACAAACTAATTTTTTCCTCAGTTTACCTCTAAATGAAATTTCAAAAATAGCATGTATTTCAAAACGCATGCATTTACTTCCTAAGTAAAATTATTCAAAAGGTTTCCTGGGTGTCCAGCCTGTGGCACCTAAAAAAGGCCTAATTTTCAGATCACGGATAGTGAGGTTTTAGTTTAAGCACGGTGCAAGAAATAAATAACATTTCTGGTTTTCACTTTAGTATGCCTGAACAATATGGTCTTGAGCAAAGGGCCAGATGGTGCCAGCCTTGGTAACAGCCTCTTTGCTCTGTGCAGCTGTCTGTCACTGCTAGACTGACAACGTGAATTTACAGGAACAGCCAGTGATGACTAAATGACTTCTGTGGAATTGTTTTGTGTGTCAGAAGCACACCTGTTACACTAATGTACAAACACTAGTGGCCTTCAATGCTGCTTCAGGACACTGCCATGTAGACATACATACATGATATAAGACAAGTCTTCGCATGAAAAACAACCTTACTCACCATGTATTACACTGTCTGCTGTATTTTTATTACTTCCATGTATGCATATTTATTTTTAGTGAGAAGATATTTATTGTAAGAGTAATAAATATGTTTGCCTCACTAGAGAGGTCTTTTATTCCCATGAACAATGCAATTTACATATACTAATTGCTAAAACAAGAATAATAGAATATGGTGCTTGTCTGTCTTTCACAATTAGTTACAGATTATGTGAGGATGCTACTGGGTTCACAGTTCGGAATGAACAATAGAGCTCATAAAGGAAGAAACATTATCTTTCAATAGACATTCTCCATGTTGTGATAACGGAGGTAAGTAGAGATGCAGACTGCATACCCAGAGAATGGAATGACTAACACACTAAGTAAAATTAAGGAATAGAAGTTACTTGACCAAATTTAGATTAAGTTCTTGCTGTATGTATCAGAGGAACTGTAAATTCTCTCTTGGGATATTCCTTCTCCCTGGCAATGATGATTCTGAAGCGATTCAGGGTGTCCAGCACCTCAGAGCTGATAATAACAGCACATAGTGCCAGCGTAGTCAGCCACATTTCAAAACATGTGGTATGTTTTTATGCTGCCATTCTGAAAGTTTTATACCTTTGGGCAGGTTTAACTGTTGAGGAAGACCTGCCACCTTTTACAAGTCAATATCCTTTTAGATGAAATATCCTGGGTAAACCAACAAAATACGGAATCAAAATCTGGCTTCAAACTTACAGTGAAATACAATCACCTGAATGGGACCTACATCACAAAAAGAGTGATCTATGTCCCAAAAAGGCTTCTAAATTGTTAGTGATGCTTCAGATTTGGTGCAAGAGCTGTACCTGAGAATACCCTTCTTGTCATTTTGCAGATTGCTAAACATCTACTCATTGAGAATTTGACCCACAGTGGAACAGTATAATGAAATAAGTTTTTCTTTCCCGTCAGAGCAGAGAAACAAGGTCGTAGAGGTTTTTTATATCTGATCCATCTTGTAACTCAATGTGCTCAGATAATGGGTGAATCTATGGTTAGAATATTGTCAATGAGTCAGCATAAAATCATCTCGGTGGAAAGAGATAATTTGCTGACCTATCATTCTTTTCTTAACATGACTCATGTTTGCATTGCAAACTATCTTTGGGTAAGCAATATTTCTGCTTTTATGACGACCTTGCCAAAGAAGGGGGTGTTCAATTTTTTGTTGATTAGAATACCTATGCAGTTAGGCAGGAGTCATTGAAAGAGGCAGTATCTTTTCTTATACCAATTGATAACTGCTGGAAAAAAGCAATCGGATTTTCAGATACACACCCTTTCTCAGATTTGCTTCCTCACTATCTGTCATTTCATCATGCCACTTAGAAAAGCACTTTTGACTCCTGTCCATCATTAAAAACAACAAGCTTGATATACAGTGTCATATTTGCCCAGAGCCTGTTGATCAAACCAGGCTGTAAGCAATACAAAGAAAATAAAGAACGCAGATGAGCTGACCCCTCCATACACAAGTTCATGTATGTGGGAAAACTGCATGGAAGACCAATCCCTAGTAAGACTCTGTGACGTCTTATTGCTGAGTTCAGTGAAGAATTTCCATCTAAACCATTATTATATATTTGGGGTTTAAGTGCATGTGGGGGCCTTTTGTCTCACAAAACAGTGTCATTGTGCCAAATGCTGCACACAGGAAAGAGGCAGACCCTACACTTGAAAGCTCATAATGCATATGTGTGGAAAAGACAAATTGTACCAAAATCATTGCACCCCTTTTGTGAGAGGACACTGAGGCACACAGATAAAAAGACTTGCTTGAGGTCTTGTAAGAAATTCCTACTCTGGTTGGGAATTTAACCTCAAACATCTTGAGTCCCAAGCTTGTGCTTTAGTCACCGTACCATTCTTCCACTGTACGTAAGCAGGCAAAGCTCAAGCTCCAGTGGGGAAGTGCTTGAAGACTGGTATTTATTTTTGGCATATTTTCACTCTTGCCTCCTGCTGTAGAAGTTTGAGGACTTGGTAACACAAGGTGATACTCTCTGTTTAGAATACATTTATGACCCTTGAGGTTAAATTCTTTCATTGCTACACAAACCATATTGTAACTGCAGTTACCACTACACAGAAGCGAGTGCTCAGTCCCCTTCTGGTAAATAGTTCATGTCCTTTAAGGTACCCACTCCCCTTAGCTACTGTATATACTTGCATAAGTGCCCATATTTTATCTTTTTCACATTCTTTTGCAGTCTGAGCACTTTGCCTTTATTTATCTACATAATTTTATTTTCATATCTAGAAAAAAACCCTAAAATGTCGACTAAAGATATGACCACTTATTATTTGCATTTCCCAAAAAAATAAATCTATCAAAGGAATCTTAAGATATGTCCCTATGTCCTTGCAGAAGATATTTAAATGTATTTTTAGATCAGTCAAATGCTT
This sequence comes from Tringa tobata, assembly GCA_033628505.1. Taxonomy (NCBI): domain Eukaryota; kingdom Metazoa; phylum Chordata; class Aves; order Charadriiformes; family Scolopacidae; genus Tringa; species Tringa tobata. The sequence continues at coordinate 19,215,813 of JAHREE010000118.1, read as the reverse complement.
CTTACAATTCACTGATTAAAATAATTACTGTCTCTAACCAATGCAGAAAATTCAAATTATTCACAACCTAAAGATTTATTGTTTAGCACAATCATCTTTTGCTATTCCAGGAAATCAGAAGCCTTCTGCATGCTTATGTATAATTTGACTCAAACCAGGTGTCCTGCTGAAGAAATCCATATAGGAAGCTGTCATACAAAATAAATTCCAACAAAGTAACAACAACAACAAATTTGATAACATCTGGGGTGAAAAAAAAAAGGTCTGGAAAAACAGACGAAACTTCTAGCAAAGCCAAACACATGCAGGGGCGGGCCCACCAGTCTTAATACTCATGCAGCAAGAAAGGATACAGGATAGAAAAGCTTTTTTAAAAGGTTTTTATATAGTATTTCTGGGTCAAAAGCAAATGTGAAAAATTTGAGCCTCTGAAAAAATTTACTGGTGTTAAAAAGTAACTAGTGAGGTTTAAGAAGAACTATATATTTCATGTATATATTTCTCTTGCCTAAAAAAGAGGAACGCAGAGCTGTGCATATTTAGCTGTTACATTAGTTTTTAACCCTCAAATACTGATTCACCTCTTAGTTTTTAGTGGCATCCTAGAAACTTGGTACACCAAGTTTATGTCCCACCAGAAGCACAAAGATTGTCCCACTAAAATTAGCAATCACCACTCAGCAATGCATGTATCTACTATAATGAGGTAGAAAATGGCACTTGCAGTCAGACATTGTATTCTATATACAAATAATGTTACAAGCCTGGATCTCTCAAAGATGCTTGAGTTGAATGTTATTCATTGCTTAGTACCAATGACTTCAATAAAGCTTAGAACCTGTCAGTAAGGTTTATGATGCTTTCAGAAGAACAAAGCTTGCAAATCATAGTTGTTAGCTTGCATACATGTCAGGTATAAATATATTTGAGGAAATTATTTCCATAAAATTTAACAGAAATATTATTTGACATTGATGCATTTTAATTAATATTAGCATTTGCTATCTTGCACAAAGTATGATATCTGTAAAATGAGGTTATCTCTATTCGTTTTGAAACCACATAACTACTCCTGTGTATTAAGTAGATATATTTTAGTGTTAAGTATAACAAAAAGTAGTGTTACACTGTAGTCTCATAGATAAAGCTAATAACATGGAAAATTCATTCAATTGAGTTTGCACCGCTTGACTTGATTCAGAATTAGAAAGAATTGGCTTTATGTTTAGTTTTCTAACCCAAACGAACAAGAAATGCACACATACATAATTTTTCTCTAAACCTCTGAATCAAAGTAGTCTCTAGAGCTTGAGACTGTTGCTGTTGAATACCCACAGCAGCTCAATGACTTCCATGAATCTTGGCGCAGGCATAAGATCTCTGTGTGAAGAAACAATTGCAGAAATGGGGCTTTACTTCCCCATCCTGGCTTCTACTTATCGAGTAATATTTCTAATTAAATCGCCACATTTTTGTATGTGTCCTAAGTGAAAGTATATGAAATTTTAGAAGCCCTGAAATTACATATTTTCTCTGCCCTTGAGTAAAGTCCTGATATTGTAAGCATGAAAACTGGCACACACTTGGTGTTTTATAGATGATCTCTCAAGAAACTGCATGAACTTGAGGGATAGGACATGCTGATTTTTTCTCTCCTAACTTAAAGTGGTCACCCTATGGATATTTTTCTCTTTCATAGATCAAACAACACAGGAAAGATTATGGATAAATCTACTCTCTTCCCCACTTTAGGAATTTAGACTGGTTATTTTATGAAAAGCATAATTGTTAAGAAATGTTCAAGCAAGCATCAGAAAAGAAGAGATGATAATTAGGATATTCACATCAGTGTTTTGATCCCTCCAAAGTTTGGAGGCAACATGTATTGTATCATACCCTTGCCCAAAAAAAAGGCATTTTGGAGAATTGAGCCTCTCAAAATTAGCAAATTTTGACTCATTTATTGGGGAGGAAAGACTATGGAGCATAAGCTCTATAATGAAGGATATTATGCTACCCACTAAGATGGTATGACATCAATATCTTTATAGGGAAGAAATAGGAGATGACATATTCTCCATACGTGATAATAATGCTTTGTAGAAAACTTGAACAAATGCAGTGGAGTTTCCCAGGATACATCATAAGAATTACTCCAAGTGACTACCTTGCAAAAGAATAAAAGAAGGAAGGTTTGTGGAAATGAACTTTAGCGAATTAAGGAACTTAAGGAAAACAGGGTAAGATTACTTTTATTCTATCTGAAGCTACACTTGTGAAAAATATCATAATCTCTGATTAAAACTATCACAAGCATGCACAGGTATCTAGAAAATCTCACAGTAATTAATTACTGACTCAGGATATGAATGAGCTGTCCAGGATCTTGAAAGAGAACAGAAAGGCAGCTTTGACTCCTGCCATCTAATTGAATAAATAGGGTATGCAGTAAAGACAGAGGGAATCTCAGTCTGGACTACAGACATATTTGTCCAGTGCTGGAAAAAAATGTTTTAAATTCATGATTATTCAAGGAAGAAAAGGAACATGTCAGAACACAGTTTTTCAGGAGGGAAAAAAACAACTTAATATATTGTGAAATAGTGCTTATATCACAGCAGATTATTAAAGATTCATTACTATATAATAAGGTAGCACAACTGCTTGTTTATAAAAATTAGTGTGTGAGAAAGTAAAAATTTGTCTCATTTAGTACCAGTATAAAAATAATGAGGAAGGATTCCCTATCCCTGATACTCTTTAATATGACCATAGAAAAAGTAATGCCTTCACTGTGTCCTTTTCAGAATGGGGTGAATTGAAGTAGATTGAACAAATACTTTGCTGATGAACTGGCTGCTTTAGAAGTCCGAAAATACTATGCAGGCTCCAGGAAAGCGGGAAGAGAAGTAGGACTTATGACCAAGAGAGTAGCTGGTGGAATGATGAAGAGATACTAAACAGGCTACTAATCAATCAACAACCAAAAATATCAGCATGCCAGTTTAAACACCAAGAAGGAACAATTATTCTTAACAGCTTGGAAAGGAAACTAAGGCAAAGGTTCAGACCAAGAAGACCAATTATTTTCCTTTATATACAGGATGCAAGACATGGACACTTAGTAAAATGGGAAGAAATGTAAGGACTTTTATAAATAGGGTGTAAGGGTGATAGCTTGAAGACAAGTTCCAAGAGAACATGGCAAAAAATACGTGATGAACTAAGCCTAGAAAATGCATACAATCCTATTGACTTCATAGGCAAGACTTACAATCAGGGTAACAGAGGGCTGGTGTCCTTGGAATCCTGTGTGTCTGTTGCAAAAGCTGCAAAACAAACTGACCAAACAGAAACTGCTCTTGAAAGTAAGAGCTTGCAAACAGGAATATTTGCTTCCTAGGTATGTTTATATTCTCATGGCTTCAAAGGAAGGCCTAATAGACTAAAACTCATTGGACTGCTTACTCATATTTTGCTTCAGATTGAGTATATAGATAAAGCCATCACAGAATACCTAAGGATTTGATACTTTTTGCTTCATTAAACTCAATTTATGAGTTCATCTGAAGATACTTACCAATATCCTTACATTTTAACTATAAAGTTTAAATGAGGGGTTAATTTGACCACTCTTTTGACAACTAGAATTTAGGCATCCGGCCTAAGCTGGATGCTGCTGCTTAGGGAGGGAGATCTCCCTCTCTGGTTAGTAGAGAGAGGAAAAAAAGGCACTTCCAGAGCAAGTGTAATGCCATTTTTCTATGACATTATTGTGGTTAAATATTCAATAATATAAGGCTACATACAAGTAAAACTAGCTTCTATATATAAGCATGGCTTGCTTATGAAACAGTGTGCCTATCCAGTCTTTCTTCCATTAGAATAGTATTCTATATCTCCAGAAGAATTTCTTGCACTCAATCACTTTCTAAGTTGAGTTATTGCATATTGTTACAATACATTGGCTCAACACTAAAATATCTGTCATTGTAATGTGTTCCTATATATCAGGCAAAGATTTACAGTACATTCAATAATACAGTATTGTCAGTGGTTCAGGTGTTGGTTTTTGGTTTGTTGGTGGTTTTTTTTAAGAAACCTTTAACTTTGACATGAATCCAGTATCATATAGCAGTATCTTACTACAGTGAAAACAGAACTGCAAATTCAGCTGGAAACAAACAGTCAGTTTCCCTTCCTAAACACAAGCTGACATTTTTCAGGTAAATCAAAAGCCAGTGCTAAAAATTTCCACAATCATTACTTTTTACATTCAAAAGTCAGCCACTTGTGTTGGCACTGAGGATAAAGCAACATTTTAAAATGTAAAACTAAATTATACTATTGAGCAAAAGGTGCCATGTGAACTTTGGTTTAGTGGCTGACGAGATGCTAATTACCTACATTGAACACGCAGTGCTGTTGTAGTCACAGACAGTGGTACGTCAAGAAATGTGAATGCAACTCATTTATGTTAAAATATGCAGCTATTTCTATTACTTGTTTTCTTCCCATGTTTCCATCTGTTGGTTTCATTTATCTACTCTGCCTAGTTGTTTAGACTGTATTTGTTGAAGACTGAAAACTCTTCCTTATGTCTTGTGTGTAACTACACAGACCTCTGACCTGGATGGAGTTGAGATATCCAGCTAAAACATTAAAATACCTCTTAAAGGGTTGTAATGGCTTTCCCTTCTTGCAGGCTCTCTTTAGTCTTCAGAACCAACTGGCACGTACAACCCTTTACACCTTCCCTCTAGGGCATGGGCTGCTTTCCAAAGAACTATCTTGCCTCAGTTCTAAAGATATTCCTATTAAAGCTTTTATCTTTTTAAAAATTATAGTAACTTGAATATCACCAGAAGTACCTCTGTTGTAAAAAAACCAACAAAACACAACCAAACAAGCCCCCCAAAAAACCCCAACAACAAACAAAACCCATAATTTATAGTGCCTGATGATAAAATGGTTAATTACTGCACTACCTGAATTGGGGTTTTGTTTTAAATCATGTAGTCATTTTGATGATATAATACATCATTTAGTAATGTTAAAGATCTCTTCAGAACAGAGCCCATCTTTGATACTAGAACATAATGTGCTACCAATCAAGATAAATAAGACTGTTTTACCATGAAGAGGAGGAATTTCTTGACCATTATCTATTGGGTACCCCTTGTGTTAGTTCTGTCATGCACAGACATTCCAGATACATTTGACACCTCCATCGGTACCTGCTGAGGAATCAAAGGAAACTAAAGAGTAAAATAACACAGGCAAGGAGTGAAATATATATTGCTCTCATCTATTGTGTTCCAGCCTGTTAACATTTCCAATTTTTCTTTAATTCCAGGGTGACTGAAACAAAGATTAAAAATCAAGGAAGGAAGAAAATGTAATTTCTGCCTTCCAAAAACTTGCAATTTCTGAAATGCTGGTCATCACAAAAACAACTGTCCTCTGCACCTGAAGTTTGTTTTCCATGAACATGAACTTGTGAAAGTTTCCTTTGGAAGTAGCAAAGTATTCAGAGGTGAAAGCACAGACTGCTTGGCTGATTACAATACGGGTAAAGACAATGCCAAAACAAAACATACTGACCTGCTGGGCTCTGAGCGTGAATGACATTTTATTTCTTTCTCACTGTTTTGTTGTAAGAAAACAGTAAAGAGCTGGGCTGTAGTTAGCTCTTGGGAAAACCTGTCCTTTGAACATTCTCCAGAGGGCAATGCCCACAGACGCAACAGGCCGAATTCATTCCTGACGTAGTGCTGTTGGCACTTGTTCTGGCTAAATATGGTTTATAGATGCTATTACTAATTTTGCCGAAGTTAAAATTAATAAAAAGGTCTCTACTCCATTAAACCACTGCCATCAAGATAGAGTGTATACTCTGAACCTGAATTCAGGTACACCCTGAATTATGACACTGGTGCCATAATTCACATTTTATGAAAATCTACTGAAGTTACCAGACAACTGAACATTCACTGCAGTTTGTTTCTGCATGTTGTCAGAACTATCCAGAAGTGCTAACTTCATAGACGTGCTAATTTTTGCAGTGAACTCAGACTGTAAGCTATTTTAAAGATTTAGTGGGGGAAGGGAGTGTTTACCTCCTTTTATGTATGATTATTTGTCAAACGCTTCAGCACATTTGCATTTGGTTTCCCCAGGTAATCTCACATACTTGCTTCTTAAACTCAAACTCAGCAAATCCATTCCAACAAGAAGATTCTATGAAAAAAGTACGCAAGCTAAACAAAGGCATATTGGCTCCAAAGCATTGGGAAGACCTATCAAATCAATCTTTAATACCAAATACTCTGCCTGGGGAGATACCACACAGTAAAAATGCTTCCATCTATTTGGGAAGAAAAATGTGAGATTATGAGAGAGTAAAAGGGACAAAAAGGAATTAATTTTTTAAGACAAAGAACAAGGAGTTCATAACATTTAGAGTATCACATCAATAGGCCCTTTTGCACAGAAAAAAAAAGCAAAATGTTTTGTTAAAAACTCAGAGTATCTGAATAGAATATCTAAAAAAAAATATTCACACTTTCATTTTTAAAAAAATGGAAATTTTGAAACAATAGAAGCAACAAAATAGTCTAAAATGTGGAAAAGAATCCAATAAAGGATACAGCCACTTCAGACACATTTCCTTCACTAACCAGTGCCCCAGCTGTGGAATATACCCCACTAAATGTAATTTTAAGCTGATCTTTATTGGAACACTAAACACAGCCAGCTAAATCCAGACAGCTTTTCACAGTAACGTGTCATTTGGAGAACCAGAGTTCAAAAACATAAAAAAGTCAAATGTACGTAAGCACTGGAATCCTAAGAGGAGACAATGCATGACACACGGAAAAACTGAGTGCAGTGGGATTTCTGTAGTCTAGACAGGAAAGAATGAGAGAAGACAAGACTTCAAATTTATGAATAAAAATTAAGAAATCTTCATATCCTGCTCAGATAGACAGGAAAGAATGTGTTTCAAATATAAGAAGGGGGAGGGGTTGTGTTTAAAATCATGCTATATAAAAAACTTAGTAATAGAAAGCATAGGGAAGTACAAGGCAAGCTTGTGATTCTCTGTAGCCATAGGTTTTTACAAAGCAGACCAGATTTCTGTCACGAATTCTGCAAGTAGAGCTCATCTTGCTCTAGAGAAAAGGAGTAGGCTATATGATTTCTTGATGTCTTTTCTAGACATATTTCATCTGAGACCACACAATGCAGGGAATCTTACCATCTTTTACTGCCCCTTTGCAGAACTTTCATAAACCAGGGTCTAACATGTTCTGCCAACACAGGGCCTGAGATGGGATTGGCATTAAATTTGTATTAAACTATCCAAAGTATTGAATAAATTACTTAATTGTCCAAATCCCTGTAAGGGATATGATCACTGAAATCCTCCCTTTAACCTCTGAGGCATAGATTAGACTACCGCATTCTTTGAGCATAGGAAATACAACATGTGCTGTCAGGAAAATGCCCACATGCAGTAAATATTTACTATTTCCTTATGATTCAGGCAATTGTAAAACATGAAAACCAGCCAGACCAAAATCTAGTCTCTCTTTAGATCCTTAAGAAAATATAAACACTTTTAGTTACTCTTCATTATGTTAATTTGGAAATGGGTTTTCTTTACAGAGGGAGCTTAGGAGTTGACTGTAGCCCCATGTTTTAAGCACTTAAGATGGCACCAAATGTACTAGCTCTGTCCAATGCTCCATCTCCTTTCTCCACCAATATCATCCTTGATTAGGACAAAAAAAACCCCATCTGAACTATGACTAAAGCTTTCCTCATATATGGGTAAGCATCCCACTGAGAGTCTGTCATTAGACAGTTTGTTGTTAGCGTTATCTTTGTAATGACTTTGGAATTTATTTAATCCACCTAAAAATGCATGAACATTTGTACGTAACAAAAATCACACATGGAGAGCAATATTGTTGCTTCATTGAGAATATAAAAAATTTGAGTTATTTTAATTACAACCAGATTTGATTATGGCACGAGTATTGAAAATTCTGATGCAGTCAAATGCAGGATCATTCAATTCAGGTCAAGTGGAATGTATCTACAATGAAGAGGATATATGAATCACTGTACTGCAGTACTAGGCAACATAAGCTATTAATGTGGCAGCTAAAGAGCTGAGAATATATAAGAGACTGAAGGTTGGCTCAATGGATGTTCATGTTTGGGATCAGTACTACTGAATCAAGGACCTTACATGCCCTTCCCCTCCGCCTCCTCCAATATCCTAGGTGCATTTGAGGCTTTTGCAGCCTCCTCACTGTAATTCTATGCATGTATACTTCTGTTCAGGACTCTATGTTAGAGTAGATATAGTATTTCTGCTGCAGTGCAGATCCAGGGCAAGATTTTAAAATGCAGACCACTATAATCTCTTGGGATCTCAAAAAGTTTCATCCTTTTTTTTTTTTTTTAATCTAGGCTGAAAGCAAAATGTCCACTAATTTCAATAAGAACCACATTCTGAAGACCTCATTGAGGGCCAATCGAAATCTTGCAGAGACTTTTACAGAAGCCAGTCTGACTCATGTAATGATCCCACTATAGCAAATACAATTACTTGAATATATAAAATTGTATATATCATGATGATTTGCAGGATTGCATATGCTTCTACTAGTACACAAAGAATGTAGCAGCTATTATGGTAAGATTGAAAATTTAAGTATATATGAGTATTTTTCATCTTAAGCCTTTGTCACATATTGCTTAAAAATTGTTAAGCATGTTTCTTAGAATTAATTAATAAAGTAATGCATGTTTTCATCAATTAATTGATTTAGAAAATTTCAGCATTTATGACTGTAAAGAATATTTCTTGAAACAAATCAATAATGGCTATGACTTCAGATTACACTGAAGCTAAAATAACAGAGAACCGGAAAACAGAAATCTGGCCTGAAAACTACATTTTCAGAAGAGAAGTCTCTTCAAACATTCAGAAAAAAATTGTTTGGACTTCAGACTTCAAGACTGAAAATTGTTTTCCCACTAAATTCTTATAGCACTCAGCTAAGAATACCAAATTGCACATGTAGTTGAGTGAGACAGCAAGCTGAAAACCTGTCATAAGGCAAGTACGTGCAAAACAGAGTTAAATGAAGCCATAATCTTAGCCAAGGAGTATTATCATTACTTCTGTGCTACTTCATTTATGTTAGTGTCATCATTCTCCTTTGGACTAAGTATTTCAAGATTTTAATTCAAACCATTTACAGCAAGAAATTCTATGGGGAGTTTTAGTTTACTACTCCTTCTAATAACACTTTCTCCCAAAAAAACAATCTTCAAGTTCAGAGACTTTTCACCCTTTTAAAGTAGACTGCACAAAGTTTTTTGAAGCAAGAAGCGGCAAAGTAAAAATATGTTTTCATATCCATGCATGCTACATTAGTTTGGCATATGCGTTGTGAACATCTCAGAACAGTGCTACAGCTTTTTCCCATACCTGCAGTCTGAGAGCTATGTTTCATATGATATTTATCATTCTCTGTTTGATCTGCTTTAACCAGAATAACAGCCAAGAACCATGGAATGCCGGTGCAAAGCACAACAAAACAAACATAAGATGCAGCTGTGCATGCCCAGCCATGGCCTTCCTACACCTGCAAGGCAGTAATGATGAGATAGCAGTTTTCCAGAGCTTTGTCCTCCTCAGCAACAGAATGTGACTTCAACTATTCATCATAACTTCTCTCTGTTCAACTATAAACACCTGGAGGTGTTCAAGGCCAGGTTGGATGGAGCTTTGAGTAACCTGGTCTAGTGCAAAGTGCCCATGGCAGGGGACTTGCAACTAGATGATCTTTAAAGTCCCTTCCAACCCAAACCATACTATGATTCTATGATAAAGGTGTCAAGTATAGAAATCTACACAGATGCCACAGACAACATTCATCCAGGATGAATGATATTTTACATCTCTCTAGCAATATAACAAAGTTTTGACTTGCAGGAACATCAGGTCCTAATTATATTCATATCAAGGAGTTAAACAAATGTAATATGAATATAATACACGAGGCTCTAGCTACATTAAAAGCATTTTTTCATCATAAAGCCTTGAAGCTGACATCAGAAAGTAAGGGAAGTTTTTCTTCCACTGTCAAATTGACCAGTAAGACTGACAAATTGAAAACATCTTATATCATCTGCCTCCTCTCAGCTGAAAATAAATTACAGCATAAATGCAGTGCTAGAGTGGCTAATAACAAAGGACATTTCTAGCAGCTTTTATGCAGAGAACAGCAGATACAGAGACACCCCATCCCCCTGCAGTTTATAAATACACTATAAAAGATTCAGTGAAAGTATAAAGAGGTTATTTTTGCCTTAATTCTCTAGATGTGCACACAATAGATGATGCTCCAGTTTTGTAAAAATATTAAAAAATGTATGGATCTACAAAAACAGTTAAGGATTTACTTTATTCTGCATCTTGCAAAGCAGAAACATCATCCATTACAGTATCTTTCATGCTGTAGGCCCTTTTAAAGAGAAGAGATGACATACTCTTTGCTTATTTTATTCAGTAAAAACATACATAAGTATGTTTTATACATAAGTCAAATAACTGCATGGGTATGAGAAAAATAATTTTCTATGCATAAAGCAACAGTCTGGGACTAAGAATATATATATGTACATGCACGCAGATACAGACATACTACTTCAGCTGCTTAAACAAACTTTAGAAATGATAAGGACAAGTTCTGTCACATAGTACAAATATTAGATTAAAATAAATACCGCACATGTTATTCATTGTTGCTTCACCCAATTCAAACCTTTCAGACCCATGACAGAATAATACAGAGATTGGTATTTAAATAAATTAAAAGAAGAAAGAAAGAAACAACTTTGCTCAAATTGACTGGAACTTCACCAAGAACGGTACACTTCTTAACAGTTAAGATTCAACTTTGGAAGGTGACAATGAAGGTTTTATTGGGTTTGTGTGCCTGCACTGGGGTGACTGGTGAAGGGTTCAGTCTGTGTCTTTGGAGAATCAGAAAAGTAAAGACAAGTACATGCAGTACTTTTTTTGCTCTGGTATTTTTAAAGCTACCAAATTTTTGTTATGCAAGAGATCTCACTCTCCTTCTTCCCATCCCCACCACGTATGATACTCCAGAGTTTTGGCATAATTTGCACAGCACCCAATCCTGATACCTTTAAGGTAATGGCAAAACTCTCAATAATTTGAACAGGGACAAAATTTGGTCCATTAGATAACTACAACTGTAAATAAATAAAATGAACTTGTTCTCAAAGTCAGAAACAGGATTGAGCTAACAAACCTCCTGGAGAAGCTGAGTCAGTAGCAAATACTGCCATACCAATGTAAGGCTCTCAACTGCCCCACAACTTGTTATTTTTCATTTCAGTAGGCAGTCATCTGGAAGAACTAAACTGGATTTTCTCAGTCTGCTAAGTAAACAAACAAAAAGTTTTAAAACAATATAATAATGTCAAAAGAGCCCTACATCCTTCAGGTTTGGAAATTCAGAAGATTCTCTACTGTAACCAAGTACTATTTAGCACCAGCTGAGACCAGAACATCTCTAAGAGCAGGCTGCTGATGGCATACAGCCCTGGCCCAATGAAGATTAAAGCAGCTCCCAACTGCTTTTAACCTAGTATCAGTATGGTCACAAGTTCCAAACATACATTGCCCTTGACACCTAGGGAAAGCAAGGGTGTCAACTTCCAGCACATCAACAACTCAACAGTAACAGTCTGTGTTCATATTCTAGTACCGTAGAAAATGTGAAGGAGATCAGCTACAGTGATAGTGACATTGCATTTACCCAGAGGTCAGAGTATATATATACATATTTATCATGGACTAATTAGTGCACTATACATTTATCTATTTTATTGAAAGCTCAGGTGCATTCGTGTGCACATGAGTCTTAAATCCTGAGGGGAAAATTATTAGAAAGTTCTTGTCAACTCATTTCCTACCAGTCTCAGAGTATCTGCTCTTTGTCCAACTTGGCCCGTATGTAGTGATGGCAGCCTCAGAAAAAGGAAGTGACTCACAAGGAAAGGGGAGCTGGCTACCTCCAAAGCTAACACAACAAACAAAATACTCCGAAGAATACAGTTCCGCCACAGCAAGACTGAATGAGACAAACCCGTCCTGTTTTTCTTTGCCTGACCTGTAGATTGCATACTGCTAAAGGGTTTCTGCTGTTTAAAACTTCTTAGAGTTGCTAAGGCACAAGAACGAAGAGTTACAGCAGAGTCTGAAGCCTTATTTGAAAGCTCTTGCTTTTCTAAGTACTTACTCAGCGCTGACGAATCCATTGGCTGCTACGGTGACCTTAGTGGGTCTATTTTTGGATAGTATAGAGGTGATTCAGTGCTTTTCTACATCAAGCAATGAGTCAGTAAAAGTCCTAAAATGGCATAAATGGAATGGAATACCAAAAGAATTGTTCATTAAAAGCAGCACCAGGTCCTCTTGTGATCATCACATACCCAAATGTTGTAAGAGTCAACAGTAAATTTCTAAAAGTAAGAACAGGCAGATGCCTATAAAATTATTAAAAGCTATAAAGATGAACAGACTAAATTATTTGATACATCTGTCTTAAAATGATAATGCAGAAATTATTACAGTAATTTTCTACAACAAATAATGTCTAGCATTGTGTCGTGCCAGTATGCACAACAAGGAAAATAAACAGAAGCTTGTTTCACAAAAAATATGTTTTGCCTTGTCCTGGTTGCATTTATGTAATTTTCAAGACATATTCATCTTATCTAAGTATGTTCTGTTGTCATATTAGCCATGTAGAAGGAAAAGGGAAGTAAATATGGAACAATTCTTACAGCTTTCTCTTCCAAATCTTCATGCTTTTACAGTACACTAAAAAAAAAATCAGTTCTTGGAATAAATTTGCAAGGTTATTATACTGCCTCTTCCAATATTCTTCAGGAAACAACACTTTTTGTTAGACATTTCACACTGTACCGAGTTTATAATTATTTATCCTGTGTGCATTCAGAATGTAAACAAATAAAATGTCTGTTTTGGACCATCAGCTATCATAGGATGCTTGCTCTACTGAGGAAATTAAATGCAGTTGAGCTGAATGCCTGATGGTTGATTAGGCTCACATTATGCAATTTATTGAAACAAACAGAATCAGAAGGAAAGTATAAACAAATTAATTTTACTTCTAAGACCGACAAGTCTATACTGATAAAGCAGTAAATTTATGTTAATGTTAGTAGCATAATTAAACTATAGTTGCAAAGTCTGATACTATTTTAAATTATTTGAAGGTATACCAAGCCTGGAATGGAGGCTGTAATTTTGACAAGCTTTGATATCATTCATTGTCATTAATTATTCAAAAGTAAGCTTTCTGGAAAGCTGACCACTGTGTCTTTCTAATTTTAAGAATGTCCTAAAAGAAAAAAAAAATAAGGAAAAAGGAAAAAAGGGATTTACACTAAATCAGTTTTGTTTTTTGGAGTGACATAGATATGCTGTATTACTCTCCTTCTGCCTTTTGTGATTAATTGATCCTGCATTTAAAGTCACTAATTTTCAATGATCTTGGGATAGAACCTTAATTCCCAAAGCAAGAAACCCTGAAGCTCTTCACAGTCAAGAATGAAATTTGCAAGGATGGGACTGGTCTTTCACAGGAGGAAGCTTTTAAATTCTTTATCAGAGGAGAGCCACAAGCCTTACTGCATTTCAAACAAGACAGAAGACACATTTCAATAAAAGCAATCAAAAAAATAAATACAGGAAACAGAAAGTAAAGGAAAATGATGAGCACACAGAAAAAAAGGAGACAAAATGAGATGGACAAATGAAAGAAGGGGAAAAAGGACAATTTTAAGTGGCCTGTGAAATGCAACAGAAGAATTACACTATACAATCAGCAGATACTTGGGCATTGTTGCTTTGAGTACTCTGAAACAATGCTGGCCAATTAATTGACTTTTCACTGAATCACTAATTGGCTGAGGTAGAGAATGACCTCTGGAAGTCATCTTGTCATCCAGTTGCTCAAGCGTCTAGAAAAAATTGCCCAACACCATGTCCAGACAGCTTTTTAATATCTCCAAAGATGGAGACTTCACAGTCTCTCTGGGAAACCTGTGCCAGTTCTCAGTCACTCACTGTCTTTTCAAAAGAAATGTATCTTTTTAAATTTAAATGGAGGGGAATCCCCTCCCCTTAATGGCGGGGAATCTTCTTTAATGAAAGTATTGTTGGAATTGTTTCACGTGAACACACAAGTAATGTTTCTTATCAAAAGAAACAATTTACAGAAAAAGACATGTCTTGAAACATCACCAGTGTAATCAAATTATTTTGTGTTTATATGAAAATTGATATCACAATTATGTCCTGAATTATTACTTTAAATTCAGAAATTACATTAAGAAAACCTTTGTCTGTCATTGGATCATAGAATGTCCCCGACAGTTGTGGTAACAACTATGAATTTTCAACTGATATTTCATGAAAAAAAGAAAATGGTTAACATTCTTGAATTCTTGAAATGTTCACTTCAAGCAGTGAGAGTTGCCATGTATTCAGTCGGGTTTTGTTTGGTTCCTTCTTTTTTCATTGTCACAGAGTCACTTTCACCATTTGAGTCCTCTTTAATCTCTCATTTACTTTACCATATTGGAAATAGTCTAATTAAATTGGTTTAGTCTCTTAATAGCCTCCGTGAAGAACATCTACCATGATTTGGGTTTATCCTACAGCCTCTGGAAATTTTGCAAGCTACTAGAAGACTATGGGGGGTCCTGTCATCCCTGCAGCTACAGAGAATATTTCAGTTCTTGTTCAAATTATCCTGTAGGTTAGCACACTGAATATATTAGCTTACATTAATTAGAAACCAAAACAGTAAGTGTAATCTTAATCAGCTCTATTAGTATTTATAGAAAGTCACAGGATTATATGCAATTGTTGAAAATCAAGCATAGTTATCACATTGCTATTTCACAGTGTATCCTTTTCAGCTTTTTTGGTTCTTAACACATCCGCGTTCTTCCTAAAGAATATCTGCTGATCGTCATACAAGATGGGTGTGAGAGACATGATTTAAGAGATTAGTTAAACTGCACAATAATCTGTCCAGAACAGGATCAGAGACAAAAACTACTTAATGCAGGTGTTGTTGAAATTGTTTGACGTAAATGAACAAATTAAAGCAAACTGCGAACAAAGTTAATTTTCAGTCATTTCTGCAAATTATTGCTGATGACTACGTAAGTTGCTCCTGGCTGCAGATTTAGTTAATAGCAATGCACATAAGAAACTAGGTGGGGTACCACAAGACGCCAAAGTTCAAACTAGACTATGTGGCAAGAAGTTCTTTTTTCCCCTTTCTCATTTACATACCAATATCTTTAATTCCAAGGAAACGTTACATTTTTGTTAGATGGTTAGGTGTCAGTATGAAATAGTGGGATTCAAAAAATAAATTATATGGATCTCTTACCGAATTCTTTTGACTGAAATGAATTAATGCATTTTTTACTGTCTCAAAATTTAGAGGAGAGTAGTGTGAAAAGCTAGACCTCTCCATACAAAAATCTCTGTACAAGAGAAAATTAAATCTCTGGATGATGTTAACAGGCCTGACTGTCACTCTGTTGCACCAGTTTTATGCAGATTTCACAAAACTAATACATGACTCCACTCCACAAATATTAGATATATTAGAAATATATCTAATCTTAGATATATTAGAAATAGGTGCTATGAAATAAATACTAGAAATAGATGCTGTTGATTACTCACATAATTCATCAGCAAATGGAAACAAGTCAACACTGATATCATGAAGACAGCTAAGCATATATTTAAGGCTTTAAATCTAACATTCATAGCCTGTCCTGCCTTATTAAAAATACAGCCATATAAGCTCAAGGCCAAATACCATTCATCTGAGATCTTATAAGCAGTCCCTTTTTCCCCCAGAGCTTTGGTTCATATGTGGTTCCACTTTTCACGTAACATCATGTTTATACCACTCAGGAACCATTAATGAGATGGTTGGTTTTATTTGTCAGAAAATACTGGATTATGCCGATTTTTAAGAGTAATTTTATTCAATTTACTAAAGGGCAGAGTGAGTGAATGCCCTGTATGTGGTCATATAGAAAGATACCTATCTGCAGGAGTGGGGAGAAGAGCAAAGCATCGGGTTGGTACAACCAAGGCTGGTTCTAGGGGTGGACAAAGCAGGTGCTATGGAGTGATGGGAGCAACACACCTCGCAGGGCCCAGGGCCCAGGCCCCTCCACCAGAGCCCTAGGTGACTCTGGATAGGATATGGTGTAGGGGAGGACTTTGTAGAGTAGGGTAGATGGTTGGACTCGATGATCCCAAGGGTCTCTTCCAACCTAGATGATTCTATGATTCTATGATTCTCCCCACTCCTGCCTTTGGTGTCAGGGAAGGAAAAGCTACACTGGATCAAACACAAGCTCAACCAGGAGTTGGGATGGAAAAAAAGACTTCTACCACCAGTAAAAGTTGCCCTTCCATCCCTTAGTGCTAGCATGAATATGTCAAGCCCTATCTTTCCCCTTGTCCCTCTGCTTCCCTCAGGACAGACAGGTAAGAAAGTATTTAAAAAGCCTTAGGCTACCTTAGAGCAATCCCCCTGGAATGTTAGAGTTCAAATCCCCACCGTGCCACATTCTGGCTATTGCTTTTATATTGAAAATCTCAGCCTGATGTCGTATGAGAAAGATTTTAACATCTTGAAAATATTGAAAGTATATGAAAAATATTTTTTGTCTGCTTTCATTTACCAGTGGTCCTCCGTTACTTCATCTCACTTATTTCATTGCTTAACACGTCAAAACGCATCTTACAGATTGGCATACACTAGTAATTTCAAACAAACATTCAATTACATAAGCTAATGATTGGATTCACACAAGTCTTCTATTTAAGATTAAGCATTTGCATGCTTATTCAAAATTCATGTTCAATTTCAAATGCATAAGTTTGTGGAGGAAATTTTTTTTCCAACTACAATAAGGAATAGTTTCTCCACTGACAATAAAGTAAATAGAAAAAGCTTAGTATTTTTTCCACTATTTCTCTGGCCTGTTTCTCAAATTCAGGGAAGCTGTCAAAAAATTGTTTCACCACATGCAAAATCCCACTTACATTGCAGTCACCATCTTACTTTACTGTAATGCTTATCTGCTGTTAAAAGAAAGGTTTGTTTAACTTGATCTTCTCATCTTTGAACCATGACAGAATATAAAGCCTCAAAACAGCCATTTGAAAACCTGGAATAATTTATAATTGGAAATGCTTCTCTGCATACATCATTTTCTCCTCAGAGATCAAGGAAATACAGGCAGAAAACTGTCCTTTTTTCTAACAAATTATGCCCAAACTAACAGAACTGAAATGATCTCTCTGTGAAGCACATTGGTAGCTCTGTTTGTTCTCTTATAAACATTCTGGAGTGGGGTAGACAGAAGATTTTGTAGCAACATTTCCTAAAACATTGGTGCATGTTTTTGCAAAACCAGAAAAAAATGGTGTAAAGATATCAACAGAAACACTGTTAAAACAAGCTTATATTCAATCATTGAGTCATTTTCTAAGAATAGGTGTGACAAAAGTAACCCAAAATAACAGGAGCTGAAAATGGTAGCAGAAATCAACTGGGAAGTGTGCGTAGGCAGTTAAGAGATATTTTCCCATAAAATTGGAATTTAAATAAAGGAAAACAAACCAAAATGAAATGAAACAGACCAACTTCATAAAGCTACCACAATAGATTTATATAACCAGGTTTATTAAAATTATGTTTAACATTTCCCAAATATCTATCATCCTAGATAAATATTCTCCTTGATCTGTTAAAATTCACATACACTCCAGAGAAAGATTGACTTTCCAATTTGTTCTAGCACACAGTAAAAGAAAGTCCTTCTCTAAGGAGATTACTGTTTGAAGGAGAGAGGGCAGGATATGGGTCAGCATCCTCACCACGCTTCACTTACATATATTAAGGAAAACAGGTTTACTGCCAAATCAAGTGACTTACAAAATGTGACAGCTGTGGCGTCTTGAGACATTGACTGTCTAGAGCCTGGGTTAAGAAGTCCCTTGATATTCCTGTGCCTGAGCACTTATTTCTCCCACTGCATTTCAGTTCCCTCCTCTTAGCTGCAGTGACACAGCTGTTTCTGAAGCCACACTGTAAATAAGATGATTGAAATGATCCAGACTAAATACAACCTGGTTTGTGTTTGGAAAAGGTATGAAAGGTCTTTATAGCTTTAATGATAGTGGAAGGGGAAGAAAAAGTAGGAGAGGGGATGTCAAGTGTTGACTGGAAATATTACCCACCTAAATTTTAACTGGACAGTTAACATTTATAACAGCTATACATTCATAACCAGCGTATTTCTGCATTTCACAGTTGTATTAACAGTTCCCCTCCAGCCCTAAGCCTTTCTATAGAACAGAGGGAGGATAATTAATTCAAATGATCATGACTTCTCTGCTTTGAACAGCCTGTCCGGTCTGACACAGCTGCAACAGATGTCCTTAGACAAGGGTCAATCTACTCACTCCCATTTTTAGTGTTCTTTCTGAAAGCAGTGTTCTTTTCATACTCTGACTTTTCATTCTCTAAGGGCTACTGTAGCATCACACATTTTAAGCGTGAAACATGCTAGAACGTATCTACATTTTAGGCCAACTATCAGTTCTGCAGATCTCGTAGAACTGCAGATTCTGCAGAACTGATATTACCCAGATGTTTTGGATGTTGTTCAGCAAGAAGAGTAGGTCCCAATGGAATTCTAAAAATGCAAAATGGGAACACAGAAAACAACCCCTGAAACTACAATATTAGCAGTTGTGTCTCTGGGAAGGCAGAATTTTTACATTCTTGATCCAAAATTCATAAGCTCAGAAAAATTATTCAACTGCTAACTTACAGCAAACTTGTTTTACTGAAATTCTAATCTTATAAGCCTCCTTTTCTAACCTAGGGATGATTTAATAGCCTCCTGCTGCGTTGGGTTTAAGATTCCCTTGGCTGTAAAGATCTCTCTAAGCTGCTTCCCTTCATGAGCAGTAGATTGCAAAGGAATAATTTCTTTGCAGTATTTTCTTAGTGAAGAGGTCCGCAAATTGATTTTTTCACCCTTAGCTCTCCCTTTCAAAAAAAAAAAATTGAAAATAAACAAGCTAGACTGTCACTAAACATATGTACATCTTGTTCTTCGAGTAGCTTTCTAACAAGGCAACATAAATAAAGTATTAGACTTGCATTAATAATAAAACCTACTTAAAGAGTTCACAGAAGCATTGGGGGGGGTGGTTCATAAAATTGAACACACTTTACTAAAATGGGAAACCTGAGAAGAATGAAAGTATTTCCTCCCACTTAAACTAAAGGAAGGAGTTAGACCTCTTGTTCTACAGGAACCCCAAACAACAAAACATTTCTCTATAATATTTTTAGCATTGTAATTTTTTTACAAATTTGTTTGAGCTATGTATACTCTCTATTTAAAATATTTCATCCTGCCACTATAGCATATGAAAGAGTGCAATCTCAGAGGAAAGCAGGACTCAAACTATTAAAACTTTTCATACATTTAAAGAAATCTCTTAAATTACACCTTGGAATGAAGCCCACAGGTAAAATACATTCCCTCCAGAAAAATTACCTGTAACTGTCAGTTACATTCTGCTGAACTTCCTGACTGCAGCCTGGAGAGTTGATAAAATCTGTTAACTAAATGCCTATTTTCAAGCTAAACAGCTATAACAACAAAATGCTTGGAGATATTTTCAATACACATGACCTCTTTCTTCACAAATAGATCTATTCTTACCCAAAACCAAAAAAAACCCCATCTAGCACTGGATGACTTCAAATCAGATACTTTATTTTAAAGGAAATGTAAAATGCAAATTAGATTTCTATGTTATGCATAAGATTTTCCTAGCATATAAGACATGCCAATTTTATATAGCTCTGAGCATCATCCCAGAGAAATTGCATTGAAAACTGGCACTCTGTGCTACTGTCCCCTAACCCAGCTCTCACTGTGATTTTGGCCAAGTCATTCTCCCTTTTTGTCTCTCGAGGAGTGACTGAACCTTCCTACTTGCAAAAATGAGATTATAATAAACAAATATTTAACATCACAAAGAACTGGTGTGAGTAAACGTAGCATTTGGAAAGCCATTTGTAGCTCCAGAACAGTAGCAAATGCTAAGTGCCATTCTTTTCTTGTACAGAATACAAAATAGTGACCAGCAGTACTTGAAAAGAGAAATATGTGAGGCCACAGCTGTGGGCACCCACTGTTTAAAAAATATTTTATGCCATAAATAATTTAAAATTTGCATCCTTATGACCTACTTTATTTCACCTGATATTCAGAATGTTTTTTTTGTCTCAAAAAGAGAATGTGTATGTAACTTTTAGTTTGTTGAAATATATTCCAATTGCAACAGCTTGTAAGTGGTCCAAATTTGACAACTTTTATAACTTGCCAACTTAAGTTGGAATAGGTTAGTCATTTCAAACAAGCATTCAATTACATAACCCAAGGCTTGGATTTTTACAAGTTTTCTATTTAAGACTGAGCATTTGCATGTTTATTAATCTTAGATTATAATTTAGAGCTCTGTCTGAGCACCAAGCTGTCAATCCTTTGACACCTAATAAAAAGCATTTCAGTCTCTTCATTATTTGAACTGCAACAGCAAAACTGAAGATTTTGCTCTGATTATTCCTTCACCTCTTCTTTGAGATTAAAAAGTTGTTTCAAAACTTAGGGTTTTTTTTTTTTCAAAAATCCTTATATCTCTATAAAGCTAACATACATGTCATTAAGAGAATCTTGATTTTGTTTGAATGTTGATTTTACTTGAAATATGTCTCCCAGTAAAGAGTGATCCTTCTCTTTCCAGAGAAGTTATACACTAGTAAAATTTCACAGGTTTTTTCATTATTAGTTTGGAAAATTATTGCAACTATATGAATTGTCTTACATTAAAAAAAAAAAAAAAGAATCTATAGCTTGTGGGGATACATATCCTTTCTGGCATATCCCAACCCATCCAAGCCCTCTTAAGGACAGTGAGGTCTATGCATCCCTTTTTGCCAGCCAGGAAAGCAGATACCTCAGTACTTGAGGCTACTTTTGTCAGTAAACATTCAGCATTTTTCATTATTTCTAGCTGTACAGACTGAACTCTGCTCCATGCCCAGCATAAACACGAGCCGAACCGGAATTTAACAATGTTGACAAATCGCAGATGAACAGAAGCAGCTGACTCCTGGCTGCATTTACACTAGGAAATTCAAGTCTGCTTGACACATTATCTTGTTGGTACAGATTTGGCCCTGGTTTGTGATACTAAGAGTTTTAATCCACGAGGATAGTTTGAGTCCATGAAAAGATGACTGTGTTTTAGATCAGTTTAAAAAGACTGTCAGGAATGCATTTCTTCTAGCTGGACAACCTCTGATAGAAAGAAATATAGAATTCCAAGATGAAAAGATTATACAGTTATCATTTAATGAAATATTAAAGGGAGAAATTAGTGTCCTGCTAAATTAATTTACCAACTAACTAACACCAAATTCCATTTTAATGTTTTTCCTGGTTATGAAAATGTTGCAAATAATCCAGGAAGTAATCCAAATTCCTACAACTGCTTTCAAAAGTTTAAGGACTCTGTACCATACTGCAAGGAGCTTCTCAAAAGGCTGTCTAAGTTTTACATTTCAAGCCTTCTGGAACAGAAATGTAATCCTTTACAATATTTAGAATTCTTTTAGTTCCACCCCAAGGTTCTGAAGGGTGTAGCAAATAGAGACATGGAAGGGCCTTTCACACACTTTCCTTCACTTTGCTAGGGAACTGCCTCATTTAGGTTTCTCTTTTATTGACAAGCCCCAGCAGTCAACCCTATGCCCTATTAATAAATTCACTGCAGTTTCTGCAATATCATTAGGTGCCAGTAACTGCCCAATTTATAGCAGTATGAGCCCTAAAATACTTTGAACCTTACTGGTATCTAATTATTTACCTGAAGCCAAATTCCACCATTAAACCCATGAAAACATTTTTCCAGTACTAATTTTGACTGTAGGTATTTACTATGGACAATAACCAAGCTGCTAATCTTCAGTTCCCCTCCCACTATCAATTACTTTGGCTCTCTAAGACATCAAAGGCTGCGATTTAGAGGCAAGAGGGGCATATTAAATATATGCATAAAACCTGTTTTTAAAGCATGTACTCTAAACCCAAGCATTATTTTAATCAGGAGAGAAAAACAGAGAAAGGAGGAGGTTTGTGTGACCAATTAGAACTAACCAACACTATTCAAATATTGAATGAGTAATAGTTACTCTGCACTGAAAAGTTTGCAAACCAGAATGTATTCCTAGATATTGGTAATTATTATTGAAAGGCTGCTAATTTCAGGAGAATACTGCACTCCTACATAAATTGCAAAAAAGAAAGTGATGTTAAATTAGTCAGCTATAGGATAAGGTATGAATTATTTACCAAGCTTGATTCATGTGCATAATTCTTCAGTCAAGCATACAAATCAGATCAGGTAATTCCACATAATCATATGATTACTAATTTCATGTGCAGTTACTTAATCAGTGTCTGTAGTTACAGTATTTAGAATTACAAATTTGATATATTCTCATTTACATATTTTACAGACAGCTAATACATTTTTAGAGTCTATGTATATACGTAATACAGAGTTTTAATACCCAAGTTTTATACTTCAGTGGTAAATATTAAGATATTAAGATAAGGCCATATGGTCTAACAAAAGTACTTGCAACTTTTATCCTTCTTTGGTTTGTAAGGCGTAAATGGTAGTGTGTTACAAATCAGAGGGATTTTTGCTAACGTCAGGTAACACATTTCAATATTAATTTGAGAAACAGTAGACAGCAAATGCAGAGTAGCCTTCTACTTAAGTCCTAACAATTGCTGCCATTAAGACTTAAGTAATAATCAAATTGCTGCTGCTATATTTGATAGATTGCTAACAGAGTTTTCTTCTGAAATGTTCTTTTAGCTTCCTATATAGGTAGGAACTTGAGAAAACTATTCAATATTCACAATTTCTGCTGTCGGTTATATTCAACAGTCGGTTCCTATTTGTAGTTTCTATGACTACTGGAGCAGCACTAATTTCTTCAAATTGAAAGGAAATAGAATCCAATTTGTATATTTAAACAAGAACATGCACAATTTTCTTTGAAAGGTATTCCAGCAGAAAGAATATAAATATATACATATGTATCTCCATTTTAACCCCAAAACACAGGCATATATATTCCATTTCAAAGATTTAACAGAGAAAATAAAAATCAATTCTAACTACACATTTTGTATGTAACATTAGGGCATTTTAGGCAGTATTGAAAGAATTCTACTTTTACTTTTTCCAAATGGTCACTACCAGCCACGTGAACTTTTTAGTCAGATGAAATAATACAATAAAAAAACCAGTATAAATACTGTGTTTCTTTCTCAAAGACTTTCCTATGCATCCTATGTCCTTTCAGCTGACAAGGCTCAGGAGACTTTTTTTCCTGTATCACCTACACCTGTTATTTAATTTGAATTCCCTGAATCTAATACAAGGAAGCACTAATATATATGCAGATGTTGTGAGATTATGACTCATGGTATTGATTTCAATGGTACTAGTCACACATTTGTGTCATGTCTTTTCTAGTAACTCCACTTTCTTTAAATATATTATAGTCTTCACCACAAGAAGTCTAATGACAGCAGAAAAGCACACTGCGAGAATTAGCAAAATTAATCACACCTATTGTAGGTATTTCTAATTGAAAATGCCATTCCTATAGTTTTACTTGGCATTAATCTATCAGCTTTTAAGAATAAATTTAATTTTACTCCATTCAAGCATGCAATTACTGGTTTCACATTCAAAAGAATCCCACAGAAAAAGAAAATTTTAAGTACAAAAAAATCATTCCTTTGATAACCCTCACTGCTGTGCAAGGAGGCAACCACACAGCCCCTGGGAGCCAGAGAGCCAGCACACAAGGCAACGTGCAGCACTGGGCAGCCTGCACAGCTGCTAGTTAGGGGACCCCTGAGTTCTGGATAAGCACAGAGCCTCACAGCCAACTAGCTTGATATCCTTGTTTCATGCCAGCAGGCTCACTTGTCCAGTTTCCCTTCAAATATTGATGAATTGACATAAAATATGTGTCTGTTAAACCAACATTTTTCAATGCTGCTCTGCCAGAAAAATCACAAGTGGATTTAAAATTAAGTACTGGAAAATAAATTGGGATTTTGTTTTCTGATTTAAATCAAAACATTAGTGAATCCATCCTTTTCCTTACAGTAATTCTCTCATCCTAGTTTTCCATTGTGTCAAATCACTTCCTTTCTTTAAAAAGCCCTTCGTAAGGAGCAGGAAATACAAAAAACATTTTCTAGAGCACAGTGGAGGAACGTTCTCTAGTTTTCATTTCTTTCAGTGAACACCCTATATTAAATATCATTCTGCAGCCCTCAGAGTCTGACCGTGTATTTCCATATATATATTTAGACATACAGAAAGCTTTCCTGGCTATCAGTGAAAGATATTTTCTTCTTTATTAATGCCTAAACTACCAATTTCATGCGTCAGTTGGGAAGCTATGGGGAGATAGCCTCTCTTACCTTTTGGTTGTCCTGAGGAAGAGAAATGTGACAGCCAGTCAGTCTCCAGGAAATACAGTCATACTACGTTATGAATCATCACTCAACAAGATGGAACACTCCAGGTTCAATCAGTTCAGTTGTTCTGAAGTCACTCTTAACACAGGTGTGGGCAAGCTACAAGCAAATAAAAGTTTTTAAGTTTTAAGAACAGATAACAATCATCACATTAGCTAGGAAACAAAGAAAAGGAAAAGACACATATTTTACAAGCACTTATATGTGTGCTTAAGTTAGATCACTAGGCTTCTCTTACCCTACAAAATGTAGTTAATACACTAACAGATACTTCACATTATTCCTACCTGAACACTGTGATATACATCCAATCCTATGCTTTCCGTCTACTTTAATGGAAAATAGTTCAGACCACACAGCCTAAATTTCATCTGGTTTTGGTGGAATTAAAATAAAACTCCTCTGCCTCCTATTCTTCTCCCTGTCCCACCTTCCCATCATTTACTACCCAAAAACTTGAGCAGGATTTATGAATGCAGTCCATCTTTTCTATCATGTGCCACCTTCCACTTCAGACACAGTGAAATAACATTAGTTTGATCTACTTTTTTCTCTCTCTGCTCTGATGGACAGAAAACTTGGTGAGTGCACAGGAGAAATCAGTGTTCACTTTATTATGTCCATCCATCAGTCTTATTCCAACTAAGATGGAAAAGCAATATTTGGTAAGAACTGTCTGTATACAGTCTTGCCACTTCTGTAAGTGCTCAGAAAAGAAACTCGCTATAATTGAAATTTGTAGCCACTGTAGTTCACTACAACCTCTGTAGACACTGAAGTAATTTTTCTGACAAAATCAGAAATAAAAGCTTAAGTGATGAAATTTCCATTTTTCAGAGATTAAGTAGCAATATGTTGTTCTACTATCAAGAACAATCAAAATATGTAAGTTTAATATCTGCGCATGATGACCAAATTAATATGGCCATTAAAACTTAAATATTAATCTTTTTCCCCCATATAATTCATACAAGTCAGGGTAAAATCCACACCTTTCAAAATATTTAACTTAAGCTTTTGAGCCTCAATCCAGCAAACACATGTTTACAACATAGGCATTGTCCCATTTATTTTAGTTATTAATGTTAAACCATCTTTTGTTGGGTTGGAAACTTGGACTTGTAACCTACTTTTGTCATCAACTTTCACTGATTATCAAATAGCTCTTGAATCTGGAAATTCTTTAGAGAATGAAATAGATAAAGATAATCACTTGCTCTGGGAAAGAATAAGGCTGCTGGGTTTGCTTGTATCACAAGTAATACATGAACCCAGTTAACACCATTCTGATATTATGTTTCCAAGATACACGCAAGCATTTTGCTAGCAGAGACTTATCTCTGGCTCAAGGCCTCAATGTAATTAAGGCTCTAGGGTAAAAATGGAAGAGTTTTCTTTAAGCATTGCAATGGTATGCAGGCTGCCAACTGAAAAGGAAGGAAGGAATCTTGACAGATATGAAATACAAGAACTTATTAGGCAATAACAGCATATTGTAAAGCATGTCATGGGGTTTGTTTGTATAACAGCTAATGAATGTTTTTATACAGCAAACTCCCTCCCTCAGGAGTCAAAAAGAATAAAACTGACTACTGATTAGTATTTGCCATCTCACTTAGAAATCTGAATAATAAGCTAATATGAAAAACACGTATGTCATTACTTACATTTAAAAATAACTAACTACATAATTTTCTTTTGAGATGCATCTATTTAAGGGATGTTATGCTTTGCTCTCAAAGACCTTAAAATTCCCCATTGCATTAAAAAACTTAGTATTAAATGTCATAGGCAGGGATACCTATGATTGTCCAGGAGAGGCAAAGATACAAAATGAAATGCAAAGAAAGAAACAGTAAAAGGAATTGTGAAATTAATCAGTCAAATGGTTTACGTAAGGATAAAAAATTTTGCTCAGTGTGGACTCAAAATGGCAGATGACTTTAGTTGATGCAAACATTGTTCTAAATACATTTCAAGAGCACCGGGTGTTTCCTGTGAACCTTTGTTTCCCTGTGGCAGAACTTCATCTAAATCACAGCATCATGCGTGAGTACCCTCTGCTCCCCACTCCTAATGCTGAACCATATGCATTATATGATTTTTCCTGCAGTGCACCTGTGAGGTGAATACCAGAAAAAATTGCACCCTGAGACCTTTACGTCCTGAAAATATGCGGGATTCTTCTTTCTGTCACATCTTCACCCCATTTCACCAACAGACACCAAGCAGATTTAACAGACCTCTACACCACAGTGCTAACTGTTACAACTGTTTCTATTATGAAAAATAGACACGTTACCACATATGCCTTTGTAACTTAGCCATTATGCCACCATGTACCTTTTGCACAGCTACAGATGATTTTTAAGTCTCAGAGAAATACAATGGGATACAAGGTCCTTTGGAAAATTTCCCTTTGGAAAATGAGATTTAAACTAAGTTACTTTGATACTTTAACATAACATCTGGCAGTCACAGCTTTCATAATGTGTTTGTATACGCTACTAAGAATCTTAACGTTAACACAGAATTTTATCGTAAACAGTTGGCTCAAGACAGCTTATCATCAAAATCTTGAAAGGGGTATAGAGGAAAAGACAAAGCATCTTCAGAATTCCAGCTTTGTAATCTTATTAGGCTTTTCTTATGAAGAAAGTCTGCTTTCATGTATTTCCTTGAAAATGTCTTAGCAAAGAAAAATTGGATGAAAACTGTATTATCTAATGTGCCATCATCAAATCTGGCTTCAGACAAACCCATCCAGCTTATCTAGTCCTATGGAAACGTTTATTATAGCTCTGAACATGAGAAAAAGAATTCCTGATTAAGGGGACTCCCAGAATAAAGTAGTACAGACAGCAGGAAGATCTTGAAAACCAAAAATACAGATTATAAACCTGCACAGTAAGTTCATAAATTGACAGGATGTATTGACCGCTTCCCACATGACAGCGTATTTCATCATTCCAGAGAGGCTGTCATCTCTGTTCCTGAATAATTCAGTGTGCAAAACTACCTCATGAATGATGGTGGTGGGACTATGCCATTTGAATTATTGGGTGGGAAAATCCATTAATTTTCTCAACTGCAGCGCAGAATAATTATTGCTAGGCCATTTAGGACTAAGTCTAATTCAAAATCTAAAAGCCACAAGACTTTACAGCTACTGCACCTGACCTAATTTCCGTAATCTCCTGAGCTCTGCATACTGAGTAAACCCAGGCCCAAGTAATTGCTGATGTTTTGGCAGGTAGCTAACAAATCTGTTACAACCTTTTTATGCTGTTTGTTTTTATGTTATGGTTATGCTAACTGCTTGTACTATTGTCTATAGACTGAACTCTGTGTCCTTTATGTGCTTTCAGAGACAAACAACTCAGTATTATTGACCTTCATGAGATACAGAATAGAATGGTCACCAAATCGTGCCTACTACTTACTGTTTGAGGCCAGCAGGTTCACTCTTTAATGAATTATTTCAATCTGCTGGAATATAAAAACCAACCTGTTGCTATTTTTGGTTAAAAAGACATCCTGCCTCAGCCATCACAGTTACAGAGTGACTGAAGTGGAGCATGTTTGATGTTTTGATGATAAAGAGGAAAACCGCAGGCAAGAAAAGAGAAAACAAAATGGAACTTCAGTTAAAATGCTAGCTTTCATTTCCATTTCACACTACGATTATATTACTGGCCCTGGATGCGTCTTTTCCACTTTTTCCCTCCTTTCTTCTTTTATTTTTTTGGAAGTCTGACTGCTCAAAGAGCTATTTTTAATGCGACTTACTTGTTCTAGCTTCTCTTTCCAGGAGTCTGTTTTACAACATTAACAATAACAAGCAAAAGGCAGTGGAGTGTTGCGCTCACGATACACACAGGGTGAGAAAGAGATGAAGAAGAATGTTAAATCCCTGAACTGAAGGAATTCACAAATGCCTGCCCAGGTTTCCTTCCTGGTATAATCATATGCTAAATCTTGTAATGAAAATGAATGACCAGTAAATCTCTTTTTAAGCAACCAAGAAAATTACAATCCTACCCAAAGACTCTTTTTACTAGGATTACTTAAGAAGTTAAACACTATCACTTAGTTCAAAAGAGATGAATACTCTTCAAGTAACACCTTCTCTCTGGCTCTCTTAGAGATGGCAGAATGGCACACCGACTCACCCAAAACAGGAAACCGGGACCATTCTTAGTGACAAATTGACAGAGGATTTCCAGGGAACTACTTAAAACATGTTAGCATTCTCAAAAAAGTGGCATTTAAAAATAGAGCAGAACTTCACGGATCTAAAATACATGTTTGCAACAATTCCTTGACAATTTGTTTTACTGTCTCTCAGAAGCACTTCTGAAGTTTACTTAATTTTATAATCTCTACTATTAATCGTGAAAGGAGCTTCATCAGACTTGTCAATATATTGGGTCCAGATCATGTAAGTTATAGAAACATCATATGATTCTCATACCAGAAGGGGACGCCTCATCTCAAAATAAGTGAATGATCTCTGTTTCTACCCAAGCTTTTTAAGAACACTGAGGAAAGCTCTTTATTTATGTAAGCAGGCACAGTACCAATGTCAATGGAATCTTTTTCATTTACCTCACCAGCCTCAGACAATGGCCTGCTAATTAGCAAATTGTTAATTTTAGCAATCAGACTGTATATTGCAGGTTTGGAACAAGGTTTACATGAGATTGGACAAATTCATGAAATGAAAAGCCACTGAAGATCACTGAAATTGTATAAATCTAGCAAATTGCTGAAGACAGAGAGAGGAATCAGAGGTTTACTTACAAGAATGAACTTTTGCTTATTCTTACAGCCTTTGCTTTTCATCAAAGATGCTCGTCTACATGAAATTTCAGTCTGGCACAACACAGTCATTCCTATTTTCTTAAATAACATGGAGAAAAGTCCTTTTATCAGCCCAGGAGAAAAGTCCTTTTATCAGCCCAGGACTCATCACTGAATGTCTCATCCAGTAACCTTCAGTGTCTTGCTCCCAGACCTCCCAAAATTCCAGTTTCAGTTCAATTTTTAAAAAGGTTGACACCCTCAGTCAGGGGAAAAGAAATTTTAAATAGTTTTACTGCTTAATCTTAAAGAATTTAAAGCCTGCCTTATAGCTGCTTTCAATGCTTTATCTTCAGCTGGTGACCGCTCATAATTAAAATATTCAGGCCTGTTGTGATTAAGTTAAATAGCTTTATTCTCAGACAACAGACAGTTGCAAAGTATGCAGCAAGATTTTTTTTATTTCTAATTACATTTCCTAGCATGAGTCACATTTGTAGAACCAGAAAAGGAAACACTTAAAAAGACTGCATGTGTCAGTCTCCCTCTCACCCAAAGCAGCTATGCATCTAGAGATGAAGCTACATATAAGAAAAGAAGCTGGGGGTGTTGGTCAACAGCTGGCTGAATATGAGCCAGCAGTGTGCCCAGGTGGCCAAGAAGGCCAACAGCATCCTGGCTTGTATCAGAAATAGGGTGGCCAGCAGGACTAGGGAAGTGATCATCCCCCTGTACTCAGCACTAGTGAGGCTGCACCTCAAACTACCTTGTTCAGTTTTGGGTCCTCACTACAGGAGGGACATTGAGGTCCATATCCAGAAAAAGGCAATGAAGCTGGTGAGGAGTCTGGAGAACAAGTTTTATGAGGAGCGGCTGAGGGAGCTGGGATTGTTTAGCCTGGAGAAAAGGAGGCTGAGGAGACCTTATCACTCTCTACAACTACCTGAAAAGACATTGTGGCAAGGTAGGGGTCAGTCTCTTCTCCCATGTACCAGGCAATAGGACAAGAGGAAATGGCCTCAAGTTGTGCCAGGGGAGGTTTAGATTGGATATTAGGAAAAATTTATTCACTGAAAGGGTTATCAAGCCATGGAACAGGCTGCCCATGGAAGTGGTTATGTCACCAGCCCTAGTGGCATTTAAAAGACAGCGTGAACAGTTGCTTAGGGACATGTTTTAGTGGTGGACTTGGCAGTGTTAGGTTTGTGGCTGGACTTGATGATCCTAAAAGTCTTTTCCAATCTAAATGATTCTATTTCTGCCCATCTCCTAAATATTTCCTTAAGTTCTTGCTTCCAAGCTCAGTTGGAAACTAACTGTCTGCAGGGAATAAAAAATGGTTTTTTGTCAGACAGAAATGCTCAAGTTGCTTATTTTAAAATTCTGCAGTTCAGTAGGTTGTGTTTTCAAAATCCTTTGCTGATAGTCCATAAAAGTGTATAAGAGCATTCACATTCTTTTTTTTATTTCTTGCTAATTGCTATAATTAGTTTTGTAGAGAAGTGTTTGACGTAATAACACAACTGTTCAGAGTAAGAATTTATTTTCCAGAAAAATTTGTATTTACTGAGGAAGAGGTACATTACCAAAATCTAGATAAAATAAAATATGAATTTAATTGTTGAGATCTATTTTTCTACAATCCAAAATATTATTATATCTACAATTCTTGAATTATTTCAGGAAGAGTGCCAACATTATAAAATACAGGAAACAATAATGAGAAGCCCTTCTGCCTCTGTGGTAGCACCTTAAATCATTTTTGATGAACGAGGCAAGCTTCCAAAATTTCCTTTTCAGGAATCCAAGCCAATGCTCAGATTGAATAAAATCAAGCTTGGCTCAGTGGCAGACTGTTGCAGTCTGGGGAAAAGATCCTTCAGTTTCCCTTTCCCTTCGCAGGACACTTTTACTTAATAGCACAAACCCACAGGACCCAGACTATTAGCTCACAAAGCCATATGCTTTTTAATAATCTGTGGGAACCCTGTGAGTATTTAAGTAAGAGCTATTCTCCTTTAGCCTGCTTCCTAGCCCCAAATTTCTTCAGCTTTTCCTTCATGAATATATTTAAGTCTAAGCAGCTTTCCTCTGTCTTTCTTGTCTGTACCTAGAAGTTTAGTAGTTTGAAGGACAGACAGCTGAATTGTTTTCAACTAATTTTTTCTTTTAAAAAGATCCACCAATAAGTACAGGTCTAGAAGGTGAGAATGAAATAAGCTTGTGTTGTTCATGTCAAACAAATGATAACAAGAAAGGGCATATCTACATTTGTTCCTATTTTTGCCACAAGAAAGAGGAGCCAGCATTTTAGTGCCTTATTCACCTCTGAAATACAGCAGTAAACTTCATTACTGTGACCTTTTGTATGTTCCTGAACTTGAGTTGCTGGTCATCGCCTGTTCTTCATGTTTATGGTATTGGTAACCAGCACAAGGGCATGTGAGCCAAAGAATTCCAAATTAGCCACTCAAAATACAGAATACTAATTTTTTTTTTAAATTTATGTTTCCAGTTCTTTAAAACTTCAGAGCTCTCCACTGGCTTTGTTAGACAGTAGCTTTCTTCTATATCATTTTTAAAGCAAACCACCATCAGGAACAGTATCTAAGCTATTTTGCTGTACCACCACCCAGCAACATCTGCATGAGCTGACAGTCTGCTTGACAGGAGCACAGGTTTCCAGTGCAGATTGACCACATCGATGGAATAGCAAAGGAGGTATATTTTGCAGCATGTGCTAGGAACGTAAATAAATAAATTAAGTGATTTAGCTCAATCCTTATTGTTTCTCTATCACTGTGACCTTGGCCAATCATTAGATAATGAATTACAAGTCCTTGCATTCACTTTGTTGTCTATCTTACTATCTGGTGACATCCAAATAAATCGTATTTTCCATTGTTAGAATTCATCTCACAAAGATTACATACTGCTTCTGTCCTTCATTTTTCCCCACATTGGTAAATGTAACATATTTGGAAACAGGGCTTATTTGCTCAGCCCTACCTCTAAAATTATAACTGAAAAAATATGAAAACAATATAAAAGAAACCCCATGATTTTGTCTACAAATAAGCAAATATGCTTATTAGACTGATTTGCAATGACCTATATATGGAATAAGCTGATGTTCAGCTTCTCAGAAGCGTGTCAGGACCAATGATTCCCAAGCAAACAGAAGATGGTGAATATATACAGCTTCTGAAAATGTATGCACTGGTTTAGTTCTAAACACCCAGCTACAGTTTCAGTCATACACCATGCTATGGATCTGAACACAGGGCAGAAATAGATGAATTTTAAAGAGCTTAGGGAAAAGCATTTAAAAAAAAATCTTCAAATTATTAGGTAGAACAGTTTGTGAAGAAGAAAAGTCTCAGAATAGTATAGGGCTAAACTGCTTTCTTGGGTAAAACAGCAAACCCATTTGTAGCATTAGCAAAGTTTAAACATAAATAATGTTACTTTGAATTATATAGTGAGTTACAGCATGCAGTGGCAAATAACAGTCCTACTCCTACAGAACTCTCTAGATGTGCACTCCACATGCCTACATTTTATTCCCTGTATTCCAGTATTATTCCAGTGTTCAGATACACCTATGGGCTATACCCTAAGATGTCAGCAACATGTAGGTATCTAAGCTACCACATCAAATTTGACTATTAGCATTTCTCAGCACTGCCAGGAGCAAAATGAAAGGTTCCTGATTAGACTAATACAGTGAAACTACACCAAGGGAAGACTGAAGGGACACTAACAGGTGTATAAGCAAGAAGGCATCATCTGTCTCTGAAAAGGCCATGTTCCATCAGTATCAACAAAATGGCACATAACCAGATGTCTCGATTCCATTTCCAAAATACTGAACACTAGCTGGAACAACCAGCTAGTAAATGACTTTCTGCTGTTATGGCTGTGAAGGAAATGCATGCTTTCTGTGTCATACTCAGACTTTGGGACAGAAGCATTTATTAAGCCAATAGAAGGATGAAGATAGATAGCATTTTTAAATGTACCCCAGAAACTAGGAATGGCTGAGAATAGAAACTAAATTCAGGCCTTTCACAAAAGGCTTCTCTATATCTCTATAGCTCCCTTGTACAAATTTTCTTCAAATAGGACAGTATTCAAGACCTGTCACTGTTCTATGTTCATCCCTTAGCAAATAAGGAATAGATTGCAATTCTTGAAAATTGTGAGAAACAGTGCTTCTTTTGGACTACTAGCTGTGGTCAACTACAATTAGCACATAAAAAATTTAATCAAGTCTGTGTCATCAGTAAAGTATGCATTATAAAACCTTATCTGCTCCCACAGACTGAATTAAACAATAATTGTATTTGATTCTCATCTAAATCTACAAGATTTGTCCAGAGGCATTTAGAACAAGTGAAATTATAACTTTAGGATTAACTATAAATTGTAAGGAGAGGAGGGAAGGAGTATTCATGTTACCATGACATAAAATGGAAGTGCTATACCAAGAAAATAAATGAGTCTGAAATACAGCAGATAGAAAAAGCTCATGTGCTTTTTCCATTTTTCTCTGGTAATTGGTTGGGAACTTTCCTTATTTCATTCATGCTAATTATTGCAAAACTTCTGCTGCCATTACTGGCCGTGAGCAGGGAGCTGGTGGGTCCACACTGTCAACAGCTGACAGCAGCAAGTTTCTAGAAAATCATTTTCAATTTCTAATTTAAGCCTGTCTGTTACTTAGTTTGATAAAGAAATCTTTCTATTTATCTTGTTCTTATCTCATCCTCTCTGAGGAGCTAGACATATGTCACTCTTTCTGGGTCTTGTATCTTCTTTAATAAGTCTCTATGGGGGAAAGAACCAACATGAATTAGACAGGGACAAGGACAGGCATAAATCCAAAGCTACTAGAAATTTGAAATTCAGAATAAAAATCTCTCAGTCTATATATCAAAAGTGCACGTTGTATAATTTGAAACTCAGATCATCATTAGATCTGTATTACACAATGAAGCACATACTTATTCTTTTATAAATCACAGGGTATTGGGTCTTTTGCTCACAGATCACCAGAACTGAAAGATGTCTGGCTCAATTATTCCTCTGAGATTTTCTGCAGATATTTCATAACCCATAAATGTCACTTATCAAAATGCAATTATATCACCTCTTTGCCAACAACAGCATTTGTACATCTCAGCATTCCATTCTCTGTCCTGTTCCAATCCTTCTGTCTCTCTCTTACTTCTTATCCACAAGACAACAATAGTGAACACACAGGAAACACTATGATAAACTGCCACTTGGATAAATATTTGGCAAATAGCTTTCCAGCTAAGCAACTGAGGCCAGTAAGTATCACTTTCTAAAGACATTAGGTTCCCAGGTGTCCATCTCATCCCTTTGCGAGAAATTACTGTCCACACACCAAAGCACAGCAGGGTACGTGCATGCAACCCTGCTCCCCAAGTTCACTGCAAAGCATTTTGGTACCAACTTAGCATCAACTAATACGCTAAGCTGTGAATGAGAGTGGAAGTGCCGGCACAGCTCACTCTTCTGGGGCAGGAACTTCTGGCAAGGCCCAGAATGCAGAAGGGTGACAGCAGAACTCCTAACTGCTCCCACTAAATCACCCAAGTCCATCTGTCAAAATCCCCAAATTACCTGGTATGTCTCCAAAAGACCAGTCCAGTTTTGGAAGCAGAAGAGCCAACAACCACAACACCAAGAGGAAGCATCTTTTTAGGGCAGTGAGCTCAAATGCTGGCACCACGACTGCTACCAGCACAAGCGACAGCTTTGAGCTAACTCCAGTACCTTTACAGGACAGGGAATGAAAAGCCTGAATGACACCGTCAATTGAGGCTTCAGTTCCTCACTGCCTACCTGAAAAACACAGCAAATCCCTAAAATCATTGTGTGGTTCTGAAAAAAGAAAATAGCCCTAATGTACTAGGAAACACAACTTTCAGCAGTCAACATTTCCTAATGGTGAAGTGTCCTAATGTGCACTGTGGAGGCAGGGAGAAGGGAGAATGAAGGGGAAGAGAGCTATAAAAAATGTTACCCTCTTTTTCGTGTCTCTGCATCAGTTTTAGGCTGGCCTTACTGCCCTCTCCTCACACACCCTTTGGGAGAGCCAACAGTGACTACGCTACTTGAGAACCAAGTCACGTAGAGACCACGTGCCTGCAGGCTGGTAGATTAAATGTGAAAGGGGAGAAATCTTCCATTTCCGTAGGACAGGGAAAGATACCAAGAAATTTCAGGAGACAGGTTCATCACAAAATGACTGCTCTGACTGTATAAGCACCTTTGAACTTCCACAGAGTAGAAGAAAAGATACTTCAAAACAATAGGAATCTACTTAGCTTTCACTATAGGCAGTTCCTTTGTATCCTAGGAGAATATGCTGATCTAAACAATCTTTTAAAGATTTTTCGATTTTGTCACAGATACAGTAGATATAGACAAACTACACCATTAAGGCATTTTATTCTGCAATATTTAATAAGAAGTATTTAATAAGAATTAGAACATATTCTATAGCTGATTGACTATATAAAATCTTTTCAATGTTATTCTAGTGCATCTCTAATGCAGAGATACTTCTTAAAATATTCAAAAGCAATATTAATCGCTGTCAATAACAAAAGCTTTTGTAATAGACTCAGTTCCCAAGAGTTTACAAAATAGGTGTTTGTACAAAAGTTCCACTTTTCAGGTTGGCCTGCTAGTAGTCTCATAAAAATGCAGTTAAGCTATTCCTACTTAAGTGTGCTCAGAAGTCCAGAAAAGATCATAGAATAGTTTGGGTTGGAAGGGACCTTTAAAGGTCATCTAGTCCAACCCCTCTGAATGAGCAGGGACCTCTTCAACTAGATCAGGATGTTCAGAGCCCTGTCCAACCTGAACTTGAATGTTTCCAGGGATGGGGCATCTACCACCTCTCTGGGCAACCGGGGCCAGTGTTTCACCACCCTCATGCTAAAACATTTCTTCCTCATATCTAGTCTGAATCTACCCTTTGTTAGTTTAAAACCATTACCCCTTGTCCTGTTGCAACAGGCCCTACCAAAAAGTCTGTCACCACATATCTTATAAGCCCTCTTTAAGTATTGAAAGGCTGCAATAATTTGGGGAACAGTAACTGGATATTGGAGATGCTGATGCTCTGTCAGTATAGGAAAAGCCATTTTCAAGACAGGTGAAGTACAAGAGGACACTCAGACTAGTTGCTCTACATTTACAATCTATAAATAATATTTATTTTTCCTCCACAATACTAGCAAGTTTTATTGAATGGAGACAGATCGGATTTCAGAGTACCTAAAAAACAAATGCAGGTAAAAAAAAAAACTCTGATATTATGCTGCAGTTATAAAATGTTAGATCTGACTTCATACCTCAATAAAGCCATAGAAAAGTGTTAACACTTTACTTTTGAAAACCTGTTAATCAAACATCTAGCTTTCATTAGCACAAAGCTAGCATTTGCTAACATTTTAGAAAAGATAAACTGCTCTAAAAGATTTGATTCAGCAAAGTATTCAATTGTGAAATCCCAATTCATTGGTATCACAGCAAACTATACAAACAAGTACACATTTCTTTACATGCAGTCAAGTTAAAATATTTTGATAGGTTTTTCTTTAGAATGTTATTCGAGAATAACTTGTCTTTGAAGTACAGCAGATGATGTGATTTTAATAGTGTATCACTGTACACATTTAACTTTCTTCTCTATAGTCTCAATGTCCATTCCTAAAAGGAGAGATTTACATGAGAATTAATTATTAAAATGTTTTGGTTTCAGCCTTGTGGATTAAAAATTTACTTGGTAGTACAGCATTACCAGAATAGACTTGAAGTGCATTTTACAAACATGAGAAACAAGCTGGCTCCTTATGCCTTGTGTCAAGGAACACCAAGGAGATAAGCAGCACAAAACTGTTCTGTCATGATGCTCCTGTTCGGTGAGTAAACAAAGAATGAAGATTCTGAGGTTTTCTGATCTGTCATACTTCTATGGCTTTGTACTCACTGTAAGGATTTTAATTAGAGAAACCAACATCATCTCACCCTTTGTCTACATTATCATTAACCTGCTTTCTTTATAAATTATCTCTAAAGGCACTGAAGCAGGATTTTTTTTTAATGATACTATTAATTTCATTCTCTTGAATCTTTTACCTTTCTTGCACAGATTACTTCCTACATTACTTTTAGTCTCATCGCTCCTGAAAGGTGATCCATTAGGTGAATTACTTTTAATAATACTGCTGTTGTCAAATGCTTAGGCATGGAATTTCTTCTAAGGCTTCCACAGCACTCACAATCACTACCACAAAGAAGAAGTTGGCATTCCAGATCTGGAATGGTGTTCAAAAGGATTTTATCAACTTAAAATTCATACTGAGCCACATCCAGGAAGTAAGAGTTTCTCAAAACCAGAAGACTCAAAAAGAACGAACACAGAAGAAATCAGAGGCAGAGTATCAAGGAGAAGGCAGGATGCAAGATTAAATGAAAGTTGAATGGAGATGAGCTGAGAACAGATGATGAGAATAAGAAAATGGAACATAATGCAGCAGGATTGTGGAAAACCAGGAAGAAATTGGCATGTGGAAACACAGGACAATGCTAAAGAATATATGTCCTCATATTGCTGATTGGTTGCAAGTAGCGATCTTTTGATTGATACCCCATAAGCAGGATGGAGTCAGGGGCATTCCTCAATTCTCATTCATAAATCTCATATATTATATAGAGGAATGATCCCATTAGGTCCTGTTATGCTCCCCACACAGTATCAGGTCTCAGTTCACTGAATCCACTTCTCTTTCTTATACTTCCCAAAACTATGTTGAGTGCATAAGAAAATGCTCTGGCAAATCACAGCATGGAAATTTAGACAAGTGTGCCTGATACCAAGCGGTATTTTTTCACTACTGTGATGGCCATGTAGAGGCAAAAACTCAGTAAGTGCTAAAAGGTCACTCAAGATGGACCTGATGTAAGAAAAGCTACAAAGTCTGCAGGGAAATATTTGTTTGTCCTGCTGCATGGAGCAGATCAAAATACAGAGTAACAGTATTTTAATCAAAATGGATGGAGGAAAGATACATACTTTTGTCTTGGGGTCTGGATGATGCATATACATTGACATACCTGAGGAATAAAGCTCAATACATTTATCTAGAAGAGCAAAGTATTGTTATCACAGTGTTGAAAAGGGATTTTTTCCTAATTTGTCCCAAAGGATATTACTGTGCATATTTGATCAAAGCTATTTCAAAACTCAGTCTCAGGTTTTTGGAAGAAAACATGTAAACTTACAGCAGTCAAAGTCCTAAAGTAATTCAGTTATAATATGAAAAACAGAAAAGAAGTATAGATCATTTGAATGAAGGAACTTTTCAAATAGTTAAATTAATTTTAAGAATACACTTTTGTTCACATATGCATAACCTGAAATTAATACCTTCTAAAAATTCCAGGCTATTGGGTGTATTTACAGTATCGACTAGTGAGGTGCAAAGAAGGAGGGGTGGAGGTTTATAGTTCATTATAGTTCCAGGACCATATGTCCATGCTATATCTTTACCAATAATGAAGTTCATGCCACTTGCAAATCCTAAGCGCACACTGCCCCTGCAACACAGAGAGCTCTCTGCTGGAGAGCCATCAGTTACCCCACAGGCAGAGTAGCCTGGATGGCATCCCACTACATGACTTCAGATTTGGTTCCAGCAGGAAGGAAAACATGATGCACTCCAGTGCATACAGCAAGCCTTGTAGAGGCACAATATGAACTTGCACCTGAAAGAACCCTTGTAGCTCACATTGCTCACCCCTGTTGACCTGCATCTCTTATCCCTGCTCTCATCATCACACACAGTGCCATCAAAGGCATTCTGACAGCATGCTCAGCGCAACTTCCAGTCTAATTTCTGTGACAAGACTTGGCACCTGTCAATCTGACTGACATGCCTTCCAAAATTTTAAGCATTGCTCTGACACCAATCCCTTCTGTGAGGTCTAACAAATAACTGCTTCAACTTTCTCCTGGTATAAAGTGAGGGATTATCTCACAAGGACTATGGGCCAGTAGGAAGTACATGCCAGAGAAATTACGTTACTTGATGGATCTTAACAAAACAGCAACTTTCTTCTGAGTAGTTTTATAATACTTCACACATTCAGAAGTCTCTCCATATGCAGAAGACCCAGGGCGATCACTGCTTATAGTATTTTCTTGTAGTGGCAAAAAATACATACAGCAACCATGAAGGAGTTAAAAAAAGATAAACTGTAGTGTTACCTTGAAAATCATAACAAATTAGGACCCAAAGACACACAAGCCAGTGAGAGTTTGAAGCTTCTGAGAGTCATGCGAGTCTAGAGTTAAGCAAAGTACTGTCAAGTCTAAGCCCTCCTGTCACATATTCTGAAGATTTCCTAGGAAAAGTATTTGGCTGGTTTCCGAGTCTCTACTTTTCACTGCATATCACAAGATACTAAATGCATATCCAACTTAGATCAGCTACCTTCTTTATTTTCCCTCTGAAATTATTAAGGATAAAAATAAGCCAGTGGCCACAAAATGTTGCTAAAAAGACAAAGTAAATTCTTGGTCAAATATTGAGCTTCATTCATCTTCCTCCTGTGGTCCTTAAGCAAAAGAGGGTTCTGGAAAAATCTTTTGGGAGGCATAATAAAGACCATGTTGAGTTGACAATTCATTTATGAAAAAACTAAAGGAGAACATTCCCAAATGCCAGTGCAAGAAGCACTTCTGCTAAGATATGAAGCAGAAAATACACTCCTTTTTAAAACAGACAATTAGGTAACTGTCATACCCAAGCATGCACTACAGTGGGAACATGTGAATTATGACTGGCAGAAAGTAAGCAATCCAGTGGTCATTCAGCTAGTTTCCTTAAGAGGCAAATTTCACAGTGAGAAAATAGGAGTCTACCTATCTAATATGATACAACTCGGTGAATGAATTCAAGCTTCTTGAGGAACAGCCTCAAAACTTATTAACAAAGACTGTTGTGCTTTATTAGACAATGCACTTGTATTCTTTCATCAAATGAGTAGACTGATGTTGATCTACTAATACTGTCCACCCATAGCAATCAAGAGACATGGACTGTTACTTTTATTTTCAGAATTCCCTTTGTCAAGAAAGCATTTTTTCCACAGGGAGTAAACAGAATAGTGACAGCATCATAGGAATCTCATTCTTATGAAGCTTAGGTCTTGCAGTCTCAAATGGTATGGCTTCAGCACATTTGCACCAATTTCAGCAGTCTTGCCATTTCATTCCTATAAGGGATCCAGCACATGGTGTTACAAGGTCAGGTTAATTCCAGATAAAGTAACTGGCCTTTAAATAAAGTTTTGGCTCCTTTCATATACAAAAGGAAGCTTTGGGGGTTAAAAAGTTACCACAGGAATGGATGTGTGGTTACCATCTTTGAAACTTATGCTCAGTGGATATTCAGAAGTTAATTATTTGCAGTCTCAGCATCAATTCCTGTCACAACTAATTAAAGACTCAGGCTAATAACATCGACTGTATGTAGTTAACAGTTACCCAATTTCTATGAACCGTGTTACATGAATGGAACCCTTCCTGCCTTTACATATGTACTAAATGGTGATTTTTATAGAACAAATTTTTGTTTGCATGTTTAAGAATTAATTAAATTCACTGAACTTTGCACTATTAGTCATATCATTGTATAATTATTTGCCCTTTGTCTTGCCCACTGTCAGCCATTCTGATTTTGCATACATTAAAACGTTGAAATAAATTGCAAGTGTATACATAAACTTAAAGCAATTGAAGGGATTTTGTTTGACCTTCAATACTTTGTGAGTAAAACAAGTTAACTCATGTAGGAAAACTACACCAATCAGATGACAATCTAGAACTGGGATTCGTGCTCTGCTGATGCGTTCAAATTCTGAGGTTTGTTTGTAACAAGCCTGATCCAAGGCTGGCTTAAACCAATGAAGAGAATGCCTTCTCCCTTTAGAAGCATTTTGGATCTGGCTCTATATTCTCTGTGAAGAAAGAATAAGCCTGTTTCTTACTTTAAAAAAGAAAACACTATCTCTAAGCAGAACAAAACAGAGCAATTCTCTACATTCCTAAGTGAGAATTTTCTTGACAGGAAAACATTAACAATTTTATTAATGAAGCAATAAAACAAAACAAATGTGATAGCAAGACGTAACTAGTAGTAAGGCTACTTTTTCCTGTAACGTGTGTATCTGCACGGTACAAGCGTAAGGTCTGTTGACTATATGAATTATTCAAAATTGTCTGAGCCTTCTTTGAGAAGGAACCTCCCAGAAACCTAATAGAGAACCAGGGCCAAGATCACACAAACAGACTTGACCTCCTTCCTCCTTACAATTCATAGTTTAGCTACCATGTCAAATAGCAAACCAGACTTAAATAATATTTTTCTTATGAGGATTAAGCAAACGAGTAAGTATAATTAGTAAAGCTATAATTACCAGTGCATTACAGCAATAAAGAGATGTGCCAGTAGAATAAACACTAGCTTCCATCCTTCTGGGATAACCAACCACTGAAAGAAATGAGAATACCATGAATAATTCAAGATTTTACTTGCTTGCAAATTTCAGATGAATCCCACATTCACTGAAAAATCAACTCATTTACTTTCAGAATAGTAAATGGAGAAAATAATTTCCTTTTAGACTGTATGCCTATTTTGCATCCTGTTGAACACTCAGCAAAGGATTAACTGACATAAACGTCTCAGCCCCTTACCCTGAAGGTGTGAACAGTACAGTTACGAGCCTTTTTCATCTCTGATTTTGCTTTTTTATTGAGTAAGCATACTTGCATAGACAAGATTGTCAAAATTAGACAGCAGAACATATTAAACAATAAACCAGGATAATTAGATCGCATTTGAATACCACTTTTTGTAACTCCAATGAGAGGAAAGGAATAGAGTGACAAGGTGTCTTTTGTCCCTGAATCTAATTCTATTGAGTCATTTTCTTGCTTTCAAACCACTACTAAAAAGTAAAATGGAAAAGCATCTCACATGATGCACGATTACCATAGTTTTACATTTTTTCTGAAATAAAACTTTTACAGCATACACCTAGGAAAGCAGCAGAGAAGTTGCTACCACATCCTGGTGTCCTTTTACAGCAATCACCAAACTGGACCGGGTGTGAGAATGATCTCGTCTATACCCTCTGACAACAGCTCTGGCCAGGTACATCAGAGGTGAGTACAGAAGCATGCCCCATCACGATAAAGTATTTTTGCTGATGAATTCTTAAGTTCACATCAAAGCAGGATTTTATATTAAAACAGGCATCCTGTAATGGACTTTAACTACTAAACTGCTACGCCAAAGGTTGATGCAAGTGTCAATAGGAGAGGCTGTAAAACATTAAGTGCCATCAGTGCAGTCCCAAGGAGTTAACTCTGATCTGACCCCAGAAAGCCTTTCTGATTTTCTTCAGCATTAAGGCTGCATCATTGTCTTAGTCACAATGGAGATTTGTCTTCTCCATCTCTGCTACTCAAGGTGATTCCACAGCCTTGCCCAACGGCCCTAACTTCCATCCCTAAAACCAGTCATGCTTCAAATGGATGTCTTGCCACCTTTTTTAATTCTAAGTATACTCAGAAGTATAATCTTCTTTGCAGCTTGAATCAGTCTTAAGAGCTCTGAAACCTAAACTTTTCTTAGCATCCTACCATTGGTGATACAGCATATCTGTTCCTGTAGCATTGGGATGCATGCAGGATCCAAGCTAACAAATTTTAGCAAAACAGGAAATCAGAGGCATTAGCCCAGTCATATTCTTTCTTCCTTTGGTTGTAGTCACTGCAATTTAATTTTTTCTTTAGATTTAAAAATATCCGTATTTTGGCCAGAACTTGAGTTCTCACAATCATGGCTTCTGTTTTGCTCATATGAACACAAAGAGTCATTAAACATCTGAAACGTAAATCTGCAGGTAGTATCTCCAAGTCAGTATTTCGCTGGTTGCAAATTGATCACACTGACCATTAGGACAAATGGCTAAGTTAGGTGAATGGCAAGTCCTTAACAGCACTTTTAAAGTTTCTGTTTGTTGTTTAAAACCAAACAGAAGAAAAACTATCTTTTGGCTGAGGATAAGGGCACCTGAAAGAAGGTCAAAGAATACTTACATGAATGAAGATTAGAGACTCTCATCCCCTTAATCTCCCCCCATGCAAAAGTGGGGCAGATAGGAAGGAATGACAGCAAATTCCAAGCATGTGTGGCAGCTTCTTCAGGCAGGAAAAGCCAGGCAGTACACAGCACACTTCACAGTCAGTATTTTACCTGCATCACAAAACTGCTTAGAAATTCTACCAAACAGGTAACAAAGAAATGGTGGCTGCCTCGGCTTCCTGTTGTAAACTATGTACAGCTGCCCCCTTGCTTATCATCTACTACTCTACATCAAATGCTAATAGTCTCTGGCATTTGAGCTACAGATAACACAGGACAAACAAAAATTATAGGCACATGAACAGAGAGAAAGAGTTCTAGATGCCCCAAAGTACAGCAAAGGACCACTTGAGGGAGAAATAAAAAGATGTACAAATTCCATGATCTTGTTTCTGTCACTTGTTCTTTTACATGCTTGAAAGAAGAAAAAAAGTCACGTAGAGGCACCCACACTGGATACTTTTTTCTATAAACACTTCAGGCAGTCTCCAGAGCATAAATGGACTGTTACTGCATTTCACTCATAGAGCTAAACAAAAAGGCCAGCTGCTTATGGATTTGACTCACTGAACTCAAAAAAGCTGCAATGAGTCATATGTTCCCTACACTCACTTGGGGTTATCATAGTAATGATTTCTTCCTGTCGTTTTTCACTTTACCACATGACTCCATGGGATGGACTGTACTTAGCTCAGCATGGGTTAGTATATATAGGCAGAGAGTAGGCAACGGAATGGAATTGCAACTTTTGCTTTTCCCCTCACTCCATTAGAAAGCATCCCTCCATTCAAACAGCCTGTTAGAATAGCATTAGAGCTCCTAAAAGAAGATAGGCAGTTACTATAGGCACATCAGCTGGCCCAAAGCAAAAAATAAAATCCAGTTTACAGGGCCACAAACCAACTCATGCAGACCCAAGGAAGGTAAAATACCTGATTTATGCTCAGGTATGTTCTTATATACTCCAAAGTATAAATGACCTGCTACTTGCCTTTAGGCATATGCAAG
Organism: Tringa tobata; assembly: GCA_033628505.1. NCBI lineage: Eukaryota > Metazoa > Chordata > Aves > Charadriiformes > Scolopacidae > Tringa > Tringa tobata. Next base: position 19,170,883 of record JAHREE010000118.1, on the reverse strand, counting down.
ATTCTCTTCAGTCTTCTGTAGGAGGCTTATCAACTTCACAAACTTCTGAGGATGGTGACAGCTGATACCTTTGCACCTTCACTGGGGTTCAGGGCTTGGCATTAGTTCACTTGTTAACTGAAAGGAAAACGGTGATACCAGGTCAAGATATTTTCCATCGTCATGCTTTTATTTACCCTGTACACAAAGACTTAGAAGCAGCACATATACAATCACTTGCAGAAGCTGCAGTTACGCTGTTAGCCCTTTCAGCAGTTAATTACGCTGCAATTGTCAGACTTTTCTTGTCTTAGCCCCTAATTTTCTCCTCTTGGAGTTGCCCAGACCAAAGTTACTCATCTTAAAGTATGTACCCTGGACATAATTGTTCTTCAGAAAAAAAAAGAACTTCAGGTAGGTTTGCCTGGAGACAGTTTTTGACCAAAGGAAAGCACTTAACCAATGCAAATTCTCTCAGTGATCAGCGGCATACAATTATTCTGTGGGTTCCCACACATGAACCTGTCTGGGTTTAACACTAAAGAAAGTTCCACAGTGAGGGCTTGCTGTTCACAATTCTTTTAGACTGAGCACCTACTATGGAACTCACACACACAAAAAAGTCTCATCTAGTCATTTAAAATTAATTAATTAAGCATTAATTTTTCTCTCACTAATTCTGCTTGCTGTTAACTGAAATAATTGTGAAACTCCTGTGTCAGAAAAGAAAACATCAGGGCAAAGTTAGAAAAACATAAGTTCCTGAAAGACAGAATCATACATTTCAGGAAAAGAAAGGGCCTTCAGGGTCACATAGCTTATATCCCTAGACAACAGCATGGTTGCTACGTGGTCTTTAATGTCTTTTCATTGATTTTAATTTTCTTTAATATTTCAGAGACACAGCATCTCAAACTACCCATGATAAATTCCGCTTCGTCCACTTAATTTACTGCAGAGCTGGAAACCATTTTGTAGTGTTTGCAAGCTTTACCTTCATTTACTATGTTTTCTTTACAATTATTTAAATAAAGTTCCTTTCTTTTTCTGATTGTAAAGTATATTCCGACTTCAGTACTATAGTGGAAGCTGCACCAAGTAGTTTCCATGTTTCTCACTTGACAGTATTTGTGATGTGGAGTTCATGAACTGTGCTGCAGTTTTATACAATAAATGGTACTTCGGCACATTCTTTTCACAAGGACAAGTAATCACAGACTTACTTATTCAAGCGTATTACTGAACAAATTTACCCTGAAGTTACTTATTTAATTTTACAATTTTCAAAATATTAGTTTGGAGTTTTCTTGTCATCCTCATTAAAAAAATGTTTCTCTAAATACCAAATGTTGCAGACAAGCAAGATTTAAGATACTGAAGGCAGTATCCAAAGCTAGACATTTTCAGTTATTCTGAAGATTTAGAAGCTGCACACTGGCAGTTTATTTCACAAGAGATCATTGATTCATAAAATGAAAACTACAGCTTCATAGTCACCTATAGTCAGCAACTAATCCAGTATAATGATCACAACCATTAGTAGTAACGGTACAAGAAGTGGTAAAAATAGAGAAGATGTCATTAGCAGGTTAAAGTCATCTATTCAGGCAGTAGAACACAGCTCGAATTTTCTGCCCTTAAGCAACCATGTTTGAAATTTAGAGACTCAGTGTAACTTTTAGATGTCTATATATTAAATTATTGTTGCATAAAGACAATACATCAGGTTTTACAATTCATCAGAATTTAAAGTCAGCTGTTATTAATAAATAAAAACGGCACAGAAATTGGTATAAAAGCAAATGCCACTGAATTATTCCAACTTACAACTAGTCAGACTGAGTTGGTCATATTAGACTAAGCTTTCCTAATTTATAATATAAAAATCTTTGTCTCTAGCTAGTAAAGCTTAGGCATGGACCTGCTGGAGACAAGTTCCAAAGAGAAAGATCTGGGGGTCCTGGTAGACAGCAAAATGACAATGAGCAAGCAGTGTGCTCTTGTGTCCAGGAAGGCCAACGGAATCCTGGGCTGCATAGGGAAGAGTGTGGCCAGTAGGTCGAGGGAGGTCATTCTTCCCCTCTACTCTGCGCTGGTGAGGCCACAACTGGAATACTGTGTNAGGACAAGGGGCAATGGGCACAAGTTGGAACACAGGAGGTTCCACTCAAATATGAGAAAAAACGTCTTCACGGTGAGAGTGACAGAGCCCTGGAACAGGCTGCCCAGGGAGGTCGTGGAGTCCCCTTCTCTGGAGATTTTCAAGACCCGCCTGGATGCCGTCCTGAGTAACATGCCCTAACATGCTCTAGGCAATCCTGCTTCAGCAAGGGAGTTGGACTAGATGATCTCTATGGTCCCTTCCAACTCTAAAAAATTCAGTGAAATTCAGTAAATCAGGAAGTTCTGCCTCCAGGCTTTGGAGAAGCTTTCTGCCATGCTAATAGCACAGTTCTTAAACTCAGTTACAAGAATCTTCCAATATTATTAGTGTTTTGTGGATCCAGATCTCCAATACCATACATCATAATATAGACAGCAAATATAGACAGCTTATTCAGAGTCTTCAGGAATAGAAATTAAAACACACACACATATCATTTTTACCACTTTGGTGCTTGAAGAAATGCACCGGTTGCCTCTAGGAAAATTTGCTTGGAAAAGATTAAAGTATCAAACTTCTTAAGCCAGACTTGAGAGAGGAAATGAAGCATCTGCTGCTCTTTCCATAGACATGAATGCTGCAGTCATTTTGCAGCACACCCGAACAACACTTCGTGTTCCCAATGAAGAGAACGAAGTGCTGTAAAGCACTTCCTGTGATGTAGCCACCCTCAAAATGGACACACTATCACTGAACAAGGTAATTTGAACACTAGATTAAAACAAAAACAGAGAGAAAACATCAGTTCCACTTCTAAGACTGGAAAACTCAAGTGTGAGAGGAAAAATTACCCAACACCAGCATGGGCTTTCTGGTTTGTTCCAAGATGTGCTTATGACTGATAGCAGTGTCTGAAGCAAGTAGTTTAAATTACAACTTCATACTTCTGCTTATGAAGGATTTAATCTTTTTGGCCACATATTTCAAGAATTACTGTAAACTTAGTACCTGAAAAACACCCATACTGCATACATGTTTGTGTCTTAGAAACATTCTGACAGAAAAAGAGAGGAAAAAAACCCCCACTTTTTAGGTGTGCATTTATTGTATTTCAGTATGCAAGTCATATTAGTTTCTTTAATTGCCTGTTGGCATAAGCAACTTTCACCCAGTTTTGAAAATGTAACCCATTTTTGTTTGCAGGCTTCATGCAATATTGCAGCCAGTTATTGCATGTTTATAGCCCCTAGTGCAGTGTTCCTTCTCTGTTGACTGGAATTAATATAATAAACATAGAACTACTACTTTTTCTTTGCTTCCTACATTATTCAAACATCATAATTGAAACCTTACAAAACCTGGCATGCTATTAGACTCAGACACAATAAATGATGACCCAAAATGTTTTTGAGACATAAACCCCTGAGGGTAAGTGTTCCACATAAAGCCCCACAGTACAAATTTCAGAATTAATTACTTTTGTCATTTGTGACAGGCATTATGAATCTCAGTTAATTATATTAGGAATGTCTGTAAACACAGCAACAGCTCAAAGGAAATGCATCTTTTGATAAAATTTGCCATGCATTTTTGATGCTGAAACACAGGATCTGGCTGGGGAACTAAGCTAAGTCTACCCAGAAAATTAATTATATAATATTGCCTCCATTAGTTAATATGTTTAAAAGATTGGCTTGTAACAGATAGTCATGAGAAAAGTGACCTGACTGGCAACAGTAGTACAAACACTACTGGTATCTTAATAAGCAAACGGCCACCTGTACTTTTTATGAAGTAGCAAGCATAGCAGTCTAAGAAACTGCGAAGAAGTACACTGATTCTGTAAATTATAATCCTCTGTTCGTGAACCTGAAAACAACCCAAGAAGTGTATATCTATCAAAGCAGTAACCTTTTTCCAACGTTTTCTTCTCTAAAGATAACCTATTAATCCCTGCTGCTCTCTGATTTGTTACTGTTTGCTTTTTCAACAAATATTTTAACAAACAAGCTGAGACAGTCCATTGAGCAGGCTTACTCATCAAGATTTTCAAGTACCAAAGATCAAAATTTTAGACCCTGAGCTTAAGCTCTCTCAACAGCAGAAGTTAATTATATTGTCTGTGCCTCAGTAACAAGAAATACATATGTAAAACAGGACACTAAAAACTTATAAAATGCATCTAAATATATTTCAGTGTTGGCTATTTGCCCCAGTAGCTTCTTTCATAACCACTAAATTTGTCTTCAGAACATGAAACAACAGGGGAAGAGGGAATTATGTTTGTGGTTTTGGGGGTTTGTGGGGGCTTTTCTGCATTTAGTCTGACAGCCAGATGAGCCTCAGGCAACTCCTATATCTGTAGTACATTACAGTGTATTGTAATACATTTCCTTCTGTAGTCTCACCAGCTTCTCACCTTTCTGATCATTGGTCTTTTACTTTCCAGACAAAATGGGGGGACGATGGAAGAGCTTAAAGGATTACTATTATTTTTTCGGCCAGTCTGTCATTATTGCTCACTACATCACTTGAAAATCCATTAAAAATATCTATTAGTCTTCATACCACTTTAAAAACCCTTAAGATTTCTAATTAATAATTATCTTTGCATCTCTAGACCAGTGCCAGTCCCCTTGGTTACCCCTATACTCCTTTTCCAATTTCACAAACGTTATTGATCAAAGATACCAATCATCTATACCAACTTTATATAATGACCATGGAAGGGCTCTTAAAAAACTACTTTTTTCTGATGTATTTCTTTAAATTAGCTCCTTTGCCTCTCCTGTTCCACTGATTCTTGCATCTTCATACAGCTAATTTTATACTAATGAACTTGCCCTGTAAGATCAGCTGCTGCCCTTTTGCTGTTGTTTTTTCCAGCCTCTAATGGTGCACTCACAGTAGGTTTTGTGCAGTGGATTTCTTCTCTCCACATTTGCTTAGGGACTTGCAAATACTTTAGTATGAGAGCTGTTTCAATGTCTGAACTATTTTTGGAATATATGACACATTAAAGTAAGGCAAAGCCTAAACATCATTAGGAGACTTAATCAAAGAAGGAGAGAATGACTTTTTAGGAATGATGAAAAGCTCTTCTCATTTAAGAGCATAGATCATGCCTCATTAAGGCATCTGTTAAGGTATAGAGCAGTACATATACAAAAGGCTTCATTGTCGAGATGGCTTTAATGACACTGTCAATATGGAGGTGTGAGGACATTTAGTAAAGCACAGGGGTTGAGAGAGAAACATAATACAGATTAAAAATTAAGGGAGGCCAGTCTCAGAACCCAGCTTTTAAAACATAACAGCCTAGTATTTTCTCTAAATACTTTGCTTGTCATATTATACTAGCATCTCTTAACCCCCCTAGCACTGTGCAATGGATTCACCATGCGAGCTCCCCTTCAGCAGACATGTTGTTTCAAATGGTAATTTAGTTTTCTGGAATTAAAGACAAGCTTTTCAGGAAACAGCACATAGAAGTCTACAGATTTCTTGTTTGGAAAGCTAACAGTTTCTAATAAATCAATATGATCTTGTTATAGACTGTTAAATTTTATTTCCATCCAAGACAAGTTCAAGCATTATTTGTTGGAGAAAATAGCCTTCTCAACAAAATTTTCTTCTGTCACATAGGAAAATTGCTTTTTTAGGAAGATAAAAGCTTTTGGAATAAATCACCAACGGGGAAACTGTGGGTTTTGAAGAGTACTGAGGATTTAAAGAAAATTATCTGTAATTTGCAGTTGTAAAAACATATAATTGTTTTTAACAAATGGCAAGTAGATTATTTTTGTGCTACTGTCAATGATGGGATTACAGTTTCATTTATTAGATAACAAAGTGCAGCAGTACCAAAGATTATAGCCCATAAATAAAACTCAAGCTTTGTCTTTGGAGAACAAAGGCTATTACTAGATCATTGAAAAATGCTTTAGTCACTAACTTACAGCTTTTTATTCACCTGTCTGGCAATACACAGAAGGCTAACCTCATCTCAAATCTCACCATACCGAACGGCTAATTTCCCTTAGTATTCGAACAAGCAAAGTCACAGAATAGCTAACATGTTGCATAAGGAATGGTAGCAATTCAAAGAGTTTGTGAGTACTAAAGCAGTATTTCAAAGTGGTGAAAGAAGCTGTTCCATGAGTTCTCCTTCAAATTAAAGAGGCAAAGCACTCCAACTTTCAAAATCCACTCTCATTTCAATTAGAAGTAACACACATTTTCAACTTTTTTTCAGTACTCTAACTTTGTCCCACAAAGATGCAGATTATAGAAATATAGTATGTGTTAACTGCTGTAGGGCATACATGGCATTGCATAACAACCACCTTTGGTGTACCATTTAGAAAGAATCCACGTGGATTACAAATCTAACCCCATCTCTACCTGTGGTATCTGATCAAATTTTATTAAAGCTGAACAGCTTACTCATCCTTCATTTAAATAGCTGTCAAAAGCAACATAGAAGCATGTCACTACCCCAAAATGTACTCGGGTATTTGGATGTTATTCAAGTGACTTTGCTGCTGTTCCTAAGTTCAAGAGAGACGTTTTGATTGCAGCTAAATAGCATGTCAGAGGTAAGAATCTACCTGGCTTCAGTCCTCCTGCTTCAGTTGCATTTTGGCTGCACAAGCTAAAACATCAGGAATGAGCGTATAATTCAAATGGAAATCAATTGAGCAAGAACTAACCCCTTCTGGAAACCTGAGCCAGGTCACTCTTGGCTGGTCATGCAGACTATTTGTACCTGAAATCACCATGTTGAAAAACTTACTCTGAACAAACCAGTGGAAAGAGGTACACATAAACTGTACAGGATTTGAGCTATTTTTTTCTTTTCAAACTTACTAAATTAATATTCACACAACATTATTTTTAGTGTCAGAAAATCAAACATTAGGCTTGTTGGCAGAAATCAATTTTGCAATCCCAACAGTAACATTGTAGTTGTGTAACATGCTCTTTTTTAATTTTTTTTTTTTAATATTGTGTTCTCAGTGATCAGTGGCAAGATAAAGATACGGAAGAGAATGCCATGCTTCCAGCAGACAATTTAGTGAGTGTTCTGGGCCAGCAAGCTCCTGGTCTCCTTGGTCTCTCCAGCTAACCTCTGAAGATGGATGCTACTGTTGTGAAGAGAAAGCTACTGCTTATCATCAGAAATCTGTAGGTCCAGTTGGAGAGATGAAGTTTTGGAAGCATTTGCATTTTTGGTTCTACTTAAGGTTAAAAATGATAAAATAGCTATATGCAACTGAGAAGTGACAGACAGGTAGCTTGTAAGGTATTACCACGCAGAGGGCAGGAGAACACTAAGTTCAGCTCTAGGAGTCTGGGTGACTTGAAACATGAAACTGTGTTTTGAAAATGGGTGCTCCTGCTCGAGACTTAATTCTTGGCTATTTTTTAAAGTTCTTTTGGCTCCACATAAAATGGAATGCTGGATGTTGGGTTTTGCATGCAAATATAGTTTCCCAGAAAATCTTAAGAGCTGGAACTGAAGTTTTAAGTGAGCTAGAGCAGTTCACACAGCAAGTTCAGGCATTTTAGGTTCAAGAGAAGGCTGAACTACCTGTTTGGCCACATTCTAAACCTATCAGCTTTACAGGATCACCATTACAGATTATTATGACTATTATGACTAAAAGACCACTAATGATTTACATTCAAGAAGTCTTCTTTCTCTGGAAGTTAATTTCTGAGAATTTTGCAGAAACCAAAAATTAAGCAAAATTAGAGACCATGTGGTGGCAAATAATTATCAATTGTTAGATGAAAGTTATCACCTTTAGTTTTTCAGATTTATCCTTAAATATTAAACAAACTGCTCAGAAAAAAAAAATGTTTTTTTTGTGTCCCAACCACGTTAGTTTTGACAACTTGTAAATGGTACTTAAAACCACCGCTTTTCTCCTTTGCTAAAAATCACTGTGTGCTAATGGCCAGCATTGGAATCTCAGTCATAAAGTGCAAAAGCAAAACCAGCCCTGTATGTTTACATTTTAGAGATGGAATAAAAAAAAAAAAAGCAGTGCTGCAAAGTCATGGCTGAACTGAGTGGTGCCAGATACAATAAAAGAAAAGTTCACTAAATACTTTCCCCTTATTTCTTTTGCCCAGTTGAGGTGTAGGTTTATTTTTTTTTCCCCTGTTATTCCTCCATTAAAACTGGACATTTTTAAACTGAGGAGAAAGGTCTTTTCACGTCACATTTACTTCCATAGCTCTTCTCTTGTTCTTCTTTAAAAAGAAGAACAAAAAAAACCAAAACCAGCCAACCCTGTTTTAAACTTCAGCTTGAACTCTCATAGCATCTTTTCTACCTTTGTCTTGTAGCAAAAGTACTATTTCAATAGTTTGTTTCATGCTCAAAGCTGCTGCTTTCCTTTATTTTAGTGATTTTGTTGCTCAAATTTAACCTTGTACTTCTTCCAGCATGACATATCATCATGACTTTTATTTGATGGTTTCAATTAATAGAAGCGTCTATATACTTTAACCATTTAAAATCCTGTGGCAAATCAGTGCATCTGGGCTCTGCAAACATTTTTTTCCTTAGACACTATCTCTCTATCTTAAATTGCACTCAGATTTGCAAAGATTTCAAATAACCAATGAACTTTGCACTGAAGCCGTTATTCCACCAATGCTTAGAAATTATAGCCATAAATCCTCAGTCTCAGATATTGGATCCAGCTTCAAGGTAGGATTTGAACACATTTTTTCCAGAAAAAAAGGTTAAGTGCCCATCAACTCCACCCAGAAATCTACAGAACACTGGAATAGTATATATACATCCATTTATCTAATTGTTTACAACTATTTTTTCACTATTAACTTGGCAGATCTTAAGTAAATTAGTGTTAAAGCACTGATCTTATACCATTATAGTTGAGAGTTGAATTTCTCATGACCTATTCAGAGGAACAGAAGGCATGGCTGGAGGGGTGGTCAGCACTCCAGGGAGCAACCTTCAGTTGGCAAAACATCACAATGCAATATTAACTTTTGAAACAGCAAACAAAAACTGACACTAGAAAAGCTTATTTGTCAGCTCTTTCATGCTCATCCGGTGTGAGTTTGCTATGGTTTCAAGCCATTTGTGAAAAACTATTAGGATCAACACTGGTGATGGTTGCTCTGTTACTTACTTGTGTTTTCAGTTTAAGTAGCAAAGAAAGATCAGTGTTCTCCCAGCTCATGTTTCCACGGGTTTCTTTCAATGTGTGACTTTTATCCTTCCACTAACAGGACACAAACAGTAGCAGAAATGTTCAAAATCAGGTACTTGAACTATTTCCTTTCTCTGCTCTGTCAAGCACTGCACTTTCCAAATTGAATCACCTAAAATTATAATTTTAACCTTGTTGATTGTGTCAAACAGTTCAAATAATCTCAACATCAGTCATACTTATGAAGAGGTCATCAAGTAGATGGAATCAAGGTCTTCAAAGGGATTTATAGCAGGAATATAAGTCAGCAGGCATAATCTGAATAGAGAGACTGACTGGAACTATGAAAAACTCTCCACCCATGAGAGCAGTCAAGCACTGGAACAGATTGCCTAAGGTACAGTTTCCATCCTTGGAGGTTTTTTAACCTGACTGGATAAAAACTTGAACAAGGTGGTCTGACCACGTCTGACCAGCAGCACATAGCACTAGAAACCTCCTGATGTCCCTTCAAACCAGAATTGCTCTATGATCCTACAATCTACTGCACAGTGTTTTACCCACTCGCAAGTTGCATCGTGTTTGCTGAGTGTGATGCTATATTCAAGCTTAGTCTCCACTCAAGGTTTTTAAGTCAAGTGGGTGGGTGTTGTTCNACATCTCTGATACACAGAAATGGAGAACAGTAAAGCAGTAATACAACCGACTGTATTTTTAAAGTATTCTGATACCCAAAATACAAATAAGAGTCTTGTCAGAGTCTCCAAAATACCTAGAAGCCTCGCTCACCAAAATCAAATCTGGACACGAGTCACTTAATAGGTTCACACATGCTGTTTGTGTTAGAGAGAAGTTGAAACTTAGGCTAACTACTTGATGAACAAAATCCAGAGCAGCCTTAGCTGGCATTGTTCACCACATGTGGCATAAACACAGCAAAAATGGGACACACAGCTGTGTCACTTGTATCTGTATTTATAGCTTTCCGGTATTTTCTATAGAAATTAGAAACCACTATTCTGATTCCCAGATAAAATTACTTGTCCAGAAAGCAATAGGTGCCTTGATACTCAATTATTAATTTTTTTTGTTCCTATGGCAGCTGGCATATAGTCCCATCAGCTGCAAAATCATCATGTAGAGTATTTTACTTGATGGATGAGCCCTTCATATGGAAATGTTGAAATTACAGAGTTTCATGTATTCCTTTGCCCTTTCCTTTCCCATATGTAAACAGGAATTCGTTCTTCATTATCAAGAGTCTTGATGTGAAAACTTAAAATTTCTTACATAAAAAATATTTAGGAGTAAGAAAAAATTTAGCCTAGAGCTTCAGAATGTATTAAAAATACTCTATAATCCAAAGTTTTTCTTCAATTGAAGAAGAGGAAAATATTTATATACATATTGAAAAACAGATATAAAAAAATTAAAATGGCTTAGATAGCTAAAACAAAAGGTAACATAGAAATGGTTCTAGCAAGGACACTATGAAGCATTACCATTACACTATAGTATAAGTTAGACAGCATCTAGCACAGAATAGCTATACATTAAGCAAATTCCACTTCAGTCTATAACTCTGTTCCACTTCAGTATATAACTCAAAATTACATGTCAGAATTTGGTTTAACAAAGTAAAAGCCACACAAAACCTCTGGGGGACTCAACCTTTCAGCTGGCAATTGAAAACTGGAGTTCAGTTTAGGAACATGTAATTAATGCCATCATAACTCTACTACGAAGCAACATATGTAGCAGCAAAAAAGGTAGCTCCAGTAGATAAGTCTGCCAGTATTGTACCTAACAGATACTCCAATACACTCATTTTTCTGAATTCACAAGTCTAAAATGCATCTTCAAATAGTTTGGTATTACTACAGGATTTTAGCTCCTTTGATCACCAACTTACGAGTTTACACGGTTATGTTGTAAAAATGTATACGGTTGATGATCACCACGTAAAGTCCATGTAGCTATAAGAACACATGACACTGTTTCATCACCGTGATTTGGTTTGTGAAAGAGCATTTCTCTCATACTACTTACCTTGAATTCTAAACCAGGTACAACATACTGTCTTGCAGTATACATATTACTAAAATTGCCCACAACATATGTAAAATTCAGAATCCAGGTTTTTCAGAATTTCTAAAATTATTTCATTAAATATTTTTTCCTGTGAACTCCCTAGGCCAAAAGCTAGACAAGAACTACGTTTAATTAGTATGAGGGAGTAAATAATCTTTCAGAGATAAAAAATGCTACGAGAATTAAACTAACATTTGTAACTATTCTAAAGTAATGGGGTTTAGTTACCTTCCATGATACTTTATATTTCCTCTTCCTCTTTAAAATAAGGGGGAAAATATAATAGAAATGAGATGTCAGAGGAATGCCCCTTTCTAATCAGAATTGATTCACTCAACTGTCCATTCCATGCTTTTACAGTCGGATTACCATTTCCTTTGTTCACTCCATAGGCTACTGGTTTTGTCATGCCAGCACGGACACCTAGTGAGAGACAGGCACCCCACTCCACCAACTTCTTTTTTGTATGACTTTAAGTATTTCCTCATTCTATCATTTCTCTGTAACTTCTGCAGTTTTGACTGCAGCTTTTCTGTATATAAAACTTTTAGAATTATTTAAATTTTGCCAAGTCAATGATGTCATGATGATCTAACATGACAGAATCCAATGGTGAACTTGTGTCTCGTCCTTGGCTTAGTCTTCAGCAGCATAAAGTAGTTCAAATCCACCTTCAGCATGATGAGCAGGAAACAGGTATACCCTAGTATGAATATCATTCCACGTTGAACTTGATTTATAAGGGTTTAACTATGACTACTCTGAATGTTACAGAAAGAATGCTGTCTTCCTCTCTTGGGAAGGATCTATTACATATTCATACCAGTTAAGAAGATAAATGCTTTTTGGTGCATATGAAAGGATTTTCAATATTGCCCTTGAGTTCGGGTGTTCTTTTTTTTGCCTCCGCTCTCTCTCCAACTCCTTACATATCTATGCCTGTTGGATTTCATCACCTTATCTTTACCTTCCTCCTTTGAGGGTTCTTTCTGTTTAAGACTTATCTGCCTCTGAAAACATCAGTCAAACTAGACAAAAGACAACACTGCATTAAAATTCTACACAAACAGATTAACTTGTTAGAGACCATATAAAGCATCACTCTGAGATGGATGCAACAAAAGTCATCTGTACTTCAAATGGAGGGCAGTTGAGCCTGATTTTCCAACAAGCCATTTGAAATACATGAGGTGTCAACTTATTTGTATGTATTTGTGTGGAGTGAATAAAAAATTGACAGCCAAATGTAGCACCATCAATAGAAGAGATATCTGCATTACAAAATACTATCATCGCTTGAACAACAGGTATATCTTAGCAACAGCATCACTGAAATCAGTGAAAGATATACTCCCTGCTTTTTCTCTCTCCCTGCAATACACATTCTTGCACTTTGTTTTGTATATTTATTGTGCACTCGCTTTCACTGTCCTACCTCCATAATTAAGCATTTAATTTCTTCTTCAAATTTAATATCTCAGAGTATCAAGTATTCAGTTGTCAAAGTAAAATTTAAGCAGAGAAGAGGTATCGGTACCTATTGTATCAGTTAATAATGCTTTTAATTGACTTATTTTAGTATAGATGTTGATCCTTCGGTGTCCCCTAGTTAGTATCCAGGTTGAAATGCAATAGCCTGAATTCTGAATTTTTCACTTTCTAATGAATTCTAAAGAAACTAAAAATAAACTTTTTCTGTGGTATATATTCAGAATCTGACTGACTATAGAGATTGGGAGTGAGGGGTGGGACAGGGGGAAATCTCTGAAGCAGTAGGAGCTCAAATGTCTCTGTTACAATGAAGCAAACAAGCAGGCTAATAAACCATCTAGTAGTAGATTGATTACTGCTTAGAATCATAGAATCGTCTAGGTTGGAAGGGACCTTAGAGATCATCTAGTCCAACCATCAACCTAACTCCGACCAAAAAAAAAAAAATAAAAAGCAATAAAAATCACTAAACCATATTCCTAAGGACAATGTCTACCCATCTTTTGAACACCTCCAAGGATGATGCCTCAACCACTTCCCTGGGCAGCCTATTCCAATGCCCGATAACCCTTTCTGTGAAGAAATTTTTCCTAATATCCTATCTAAACCCCCCCTGGCGCAACTTGAGGCCATTTCCCCTTGTCCTATCTCCTGTGACTTGGGAGATGCGACTGACCTCCGCCTCTCTAAACCCCAACCCTTCAGGTAGTTATAGAATGATTCTAGCTCCACACATATTTTTCAATACAGGATTAGAAACTTGCCAGGTAGCAAGGAATAGATTCCAAACAGACAAAGTCTTTCATGGTCGAGGATTACATAATTCACTGTCACAGTTACACTGGAGGTTTCATGCCTCCTCCTTCTGACAACATCTTCTCTTAGAAATAGGAAGTCAGACTTGGTTAATCTTTGTTCTCATGACAAACTACACATGTAACTTTTCCTTTTACATGTCTGAGCTAAACAACAGTATGCTTTAGAGAAATCTACTCTACCTTTAAACTTGCTTTGGGTATGATTATCATTATTCTTATGTAGACTTCACTCTATTTATCCTCTGGTTCCTGGTTGTAGAATCTCTCATTTATGCAGTGGCTTTCAAGATCACATTTGCTTTGTACAAAAGGCATCAAACCTGTGCACTATGGGCCAATTGCAGTCTCTTGGAATGCTGGATCTTGACTTCAGCCATTTCTGACTTTTTTTCCTTGGTAGTCCCTCAGTCTCTCACCAACCACAGGACAGCAAGTTCACCCATTCAAAGAGCAGGCATCCCCTCACATGGTCTGCAGCTCTGAAGAGGTCATAAAGAACAACTGCATTTTAGTTGAGGACATCTTCCAGCTACACATTGGGGAAGCAAACAGGAAATCTGGTCCATAAGTGGCTCCATAAGATGCTATATGGCCTCTTCTAGACCCAACATCAGTTTGTACTATAAAGAAACTCACATCTCACCATTTAATGGAGAGGCAAATCTTAAAAAAAAAAAAAAAAATTATTAACCTCCTCCCAATCAGCTTTCCCTTCAATTTAGGCACTGTAATTTAAAACAGTTGTCTCTTTGTATTTTACGTATTGGTATATCTACAAATATCCATTTTTCTAACATTATATGAGCTATATTGGGAAATAACTCCCTGAATTAAAAATTTATAAATTAATCTCTTGCAAGGGCAAGCCATCAGTACTTTTTTCCTTGTGCTGCATTTTAAACTCCAGTAACTAAAGCTGTATGAAAAATGCAATAATAGTTACCTATGGGGACTAGGACTGAAATGTCCAGGCTGGTTTTAATCAATGTATTTATGAAATTTCAGCAGATAGTATCATCCCCTATTGCAGAGGGAAGAAAAAAAAATCTCATTACTTTGTCAATGGTATTTACCCGAGCTTTACTTTACAAGGAAACTACAAATGCTTGCTCATTCTGTGCTTGAAGCCTACTCAAATTCAGCAAATTATGAGGCTGTGAAATTTACTATGTGTTTTTTATCATAATTATTAGCCTGAAGAGAAATCATGCAGTGGTTTTGGCTATTCTCACAACATTAGTAACCATTACTTGACATAACTAACTCTGCAGGATTCAGTATAATATGAGAACAAAATATTACTCTGTCGAACAATTATTTCTTCTCGTTTTGCATCAGGTACACAGGCTACAGATTACATTGTTATTTTAACAAGAGACTATTTTGTTCAAGTTAATCTGAAAAAATGAAATCATAATTTCCTTAAACTTGGAAGACTTGCAGAATTCAGACACCAGTGAGATGGGCAAAGCTTGGATCTCACTTTGTGAGTGACTGTTTTTAGGAAAAGAGATAGCCATGCTGATGACAAGGAACAAACAGCCTAGTAAAAGCTTTATTCTAAAGACCACATGGTAAAGTTAGCAAGACAAGTAGCTTAACAATAATGTATGTTTCCCCCACTCCCATCCCATGCATGTTTAATACACAGATGCAATCATTACAGAAAATTGCACAAGACCAGTATTTCCAGTTCAAAACACAACAGAAGCTATTGTTTCTCAGACACACCTTCTGATAACGTAAAAAATGCTGAGTTTCTATTATTTTAAGTCACAACTGCCATAAACCATTGTCTTTAAAACAATATTTTACTTCCTGTGAGTATAACAAGACTTGTTCACTGGTGGAACTATAACATTTATTGGGCTGCACATATATTGAAGATGGTAGATAAGGATCCTGGACAGGGATTACCAATTTACAGCTCAAATACAATAACGTACACAGGATAGTAAGAAGGCTTTTTACACATAGGAATGAACTGCTCAATTACAACAGAACAATCCTTTCAGTGAGGGTGGGAAGGGGGAAGAAAAAACACTGTTGTCTTTCATGGTCCTCCTCATGTTGATCCAAAGTGAGGGTGATGTAGTTCCCTTCCTCCTCCCAATAATTAAATCACTTTTGTAACCAAATCAACTTGCTGACTTAATATTTGATTCTAATTAAATCTACATATAGATATTTTCTGCAAAAATAGTCTGGATTCAAACACTATTTGGCATATTAACGCACCAGAAAGGCATTCTGGTTTTGTCACTACTAGAGCTTCTTATCCATTACATTCCTGGAACTGAGCTGTCTAACATTGTGCTTTTTTTTTTTTTCCTATAGTTTTGCATTTCAGTGTCTTTTCATTCCCACTGTCTTCTATTTATGCAAATTTATTTATTCTATTTATGCAAATATACAAAGATCTCCTCATCTCTTAAATCCACCATCAAGCTCCCTAGTTTATGTAACCAAATAATCTCATCACTTCTAAGGCTCCCCCGTTTGCATTTGCTTTACCCACCCACTATCTGAATTTACTGTTTTCTTTTACAGTAGCAGCAGCCATCCACAGCCACATCTGCACTGCTTTCCTCCTTCTCAGTGCACTGATATCTACTGACTGCAGTAGACCAGAAGCACGGACCACAAACTCTTTCTGTATGGATCTGTTTACAGAACAAAGGCCAATGATTTAAAAGATCTGAGACACAAACATTTGTGCAACCACATTGAGACCTCTGAAGTCTGAGCTCTGCTTGGACAATCAGAACAGTAACTAAAATAAGTAATAAAACTCAAGCAAACTCCTTAATAACCCAACCCACCCCACCACCAAAAGGACAAACCATTTGAAAAACAGTTTAGCCATATGAAGACACGAGAACAGTTACATTACATATAGATCAATTATTCAAGGCCCTAATGTTGTCAGAATTGTTCACGATGAGTGGCTCATTGCCTCACAGATATTCCCCTACAATTACAATCAGTTGCTCAATGATTAAGTTAAATGGCATGCAATAAATATGAACTATAGTAGGTAAAATCTGTAGGTATAACTGTTCTAGAGTAACAGTTGAGGTACTTTTTGCTTTCAAATAATTTTAAGAAATTTTCCTAATGTTTATGTGCTCTGTAATCAAATTAGGTGGCTCTCAGAGGGAATGACTTCCTCGTACATAAATTTAATAAAATTCTGCCCCCTTCTGACATATCTACCATACAAACAGGCTACCGATTAGTCCATTAAGGCCTTATATGGGCATTGGTTTTCAAAGACGTGGTCCAGACTGGCTCAAAACATTTTATGAGCTCCCACAGCTCAAACTGACCTCAAATACAGGGATAAATTCTTCATCTCAGGATTGGTCACTGTATCAGTACACCATTTCATAAAATGCTACCCCAAATTGCTCCCTTTTGTATAAAAACAACTTGGACTGAGTATTTTTTTTTCCTGATAGCCAAAGTACCTTCAGAAGTGAGATATTTTGTCTCATTTTATCCTCACAAAATACTCAGGTTAAAGTAAAATCCTGTTAATTAAAAAAAGAAATATAGCAATTTCAGTCTTCCCCTAGTTCATATCATCTTTTTCCAGTCTTGATTATGCCCAGGTAGCCGTGGCATATCTTTTGTAACAACCCTGAAGGTATTCTATATTTTATCCTGACAATTATTATCTTTAAGAAAAAACAGCACATCAAACAGACCCACGTACACCTTGGAGTCCAATTCTTTTGTAATTCTGTCCAAGTCCCATGTTCCATAATCGCTTTCCATCTGAAGACATGACAGATAACCACGACTGTTAAGAACCAATTTTAGCACAGTCGGTAAGCATCTCCAGTTTAAAAGTTTTAAGCATTTATGCAACACTCTTTATATCAAAAAATTTCCAGTAACGATCGGTGTTTATGTTTAACCCTTATGTGTCACTAACATTCCCATCAACCTTAATGCTCCATATTCTATACTGAGCCACAGTGATGTAAAGAAGAGCCACTTTACTCAGATCAGTTTCTGAAAGCACTAATACAGTGACAGAATTGAAGCAGGATATAGAAGCCATTTCTGATATTTGATAAGTAAGCAGATAAGAGATTAAGGATATTTTCAAAAGATACCAAAAAGATACCACAAGTAGTCCCTACAATATTATTGACTGTATTTCTAAAGGCATTTCCATCACAACTGCTAGCCATGCAGATTTTCATCTCTCATCATAGTCAGTCATATTGCAAATAGCACCATTATTGGCTCAGTAGAACTTAGACAGGAAATAAATTCATTTCATAGATGTTACTCAGAATTCATGACCAAGCTGTTCCAAATCCCAGTCCTGGACTGAAAATAAAGAGCTCTGTAGCTCATAACAAGCCCTTGTACCAGTCCCACACCATTCATAAGGAAAACATCGGGTTGTTTTTGATTTTGGCAATTAAAAAAAATAGCTATTTGATTAAAAAAATACATGGCATCTCCAGCTCCCAAAGGACCCAGGCTTTCTATTAGTCCAGAAACACATTGTGCTGGGGTGTTTGCTATTTAAGTCCCATCAATCTTGAAGGCACCTGTTGTTCCACGTCAGTAGGAGGCGCTAAAAAAAAAAAAAAAAGCAGCAATGCAAGGCTTTCAATGTATATCACCACAAAAATCACAGTGTTCTCACAAAACTGTTCTATTTTTGAAAGCAGATAAAAATTGAAAAAAGTTGATTTCATGGAATCTTTGAGAAGACTCGTTGAGCCACAACTGCATTCACATTCACCTAGCAAAACAAACAATTAAAATTCTGGATAGAAAGAATGACAATAAGGATAAAGTAAAAGCCAGGAGCAAAAAAGGACTTCCAGCTCAATCCAGTGTCAAATATATGCATGCTTTTAATTCTACTGCCCATTCGCATGTGCATTTTTATGAAGTGTTATTCATCAACTGATTGCGTTCTTGGTTTAGGTTAAGTTAATTTTATTGATGCTGAATTCAGCCAGCTAACCTTTACTATTTATTTTTAAGAGGTTTGATGCAATACATTTTTATTGCTGAGATAAGTATCGATTAAAGCCTCTGCCTCCGCTCTTTTTGATTGCCTCATGTAATTAGGAAGTCTAATACGACTATGAAGTACAAATAACATTTTACATTTGCATGTAGACCTGTGACTGACTTTTACAAACTGAGTATACTTTGAAATACACCTGTCCTTGAGACAAAGGACAGCAAATAAACAGGAAGCCAGGAAGATTCTATAAAGCGCTGTGAAGTAGCACGGTATCTTCAAGGGCTGGCCAGTATAAAAAGGATTCCCATGAATCAAGTATAACCTGCCCTGCCTAATGGAGAAAGCTAAGTTTGTGCCATTTAAGAGGATATACACTTGGTATTTTAAAGCACAATTTGAGGCTTTTAAAGCAACGCAGCAATTCCAAAAACTCCAGTCCAACCCAAAGCCGTAAGATGCATGTGGGTAGTCACAAAGCCACACCAAAGTAGTCAAAGGCTTATGTAAGTGCAGAAACACAAGCACAGAAAGACAAAATCAAGTCAGGGCCCAGGCCTTTCAAACAGGCAGAGAAGATTGGCCTTAACTGACCAGACCATTTATTTACGTGAGCCAACATCCTGTCGGCAGCAACTGCCAGTACTTGTTGATTCAGCTGGGAGTATAATGAAGACAAATGTCTGATTAAATTTTTTTCCATATCTTCTGAAAACTAAAAATCAGAGTCAGCACAGATACAATCTTGTTTGCTAGATAATCTCCCAAGTGACATTATAACAATGTTTAATGCCATTTGGCTTTTATGGAATGGCTGATTAGACTAATTACAAGTGCAAAGAAGTTTAAAATATATTTCGTGAATGAATGCAAAATACATTTTCAGATAAAGCATTTTTATTCCAAAAAAAGATTGTTTAATTCATTTTACAAAGTCTGAGAAATCAGGTTTGGAAAGAACCAAGCAGGCCCATTTTCCTTCTCTTGCCTAGGGCAGGATGCATTACTCATTTACTGTACTGTACTATGTTTTCTAGCCCTGTCTCATTTTAAACACAACTTCAAAGATATGAAGCATCCCACACTTCCCTTGGGAAACTACTCCAAAATAGTACAGAGGTTTATTTCTGACATTTAATATAATCTCTCCTCCTCAGCTTCCTCCCATTACACTTACTCTGTCACCTTCTAACAGAGTTTGAAAATAAGCAGACATGGATTTTCTGAAATCTTGTTTAAGTTTTGGACTCTGTCATCTATACCCTGAGAAAAACATGTTATGCCACCCCAGGCCTATCCTGACTTATTTCTAAAATGCCACACCCAAAGCTACACAGCCAGACTTACAGCCACTTTCCTCTCTCAAAGAACTTCAGTGAAAATGGAATTTAACAGCTTTCTTCTATAGCCACCGCTGGGAAAGGCTGTAGAAATATGATCGCAGTCACGACATTTTTCCATAGTCCTTCATCAATCCCAAGCAAATTCACCTACTAGAGACCTCTGCTGATCCATAGCAGTGGAGGAAAAGTTAGTGTCTATTTCTCACATCAACATGGAGTATCTTGCTGTATTAGTATAGTTGGTTTTCCAAAGGAAATCTGATATATCACATATTCTGTAACAGATTCATTTGCCGATGGTATCCAATCATAATAAGAAAATAATTATTTCAATGAAACAAAAGTGAAACAGGTTATGAGGAGATCTGCTGAATACCAATAGCTGAGGTTTCTAGCTCCCTGGCTGCATACTTACTGCATATTGTACTGCATGTTACATAGCAGAAGTTTTGCTTTTCGCATCTAGTGGACAAGAAAACGGTATTGCTCTCTGCAGATTGCAAGTACAAGTGAAATCAGGAGATAATAGAAGAGTTACAATGCGATGTGTTAGTTAGTTACAAGAGTTCGATGTGATGGATTTATAAGAACTTATTCCACCATATAACTTACCCAAAATGTCATCTTTAAAGCAGCACGCAGGGAGAACCCACATGGTTCTGCTCTATTTGTTTGATAGCTGCATACCTTAAAGGGGATTTGAAGGCACTTCGGTGCACCAAGAGTTGCACGAAAAACTACAGTAAAATGCAGCATTTATTTACAAAAATTACAAAACCATCAGATAAATTAACAACAGTTATTAATGGCTAAACAGCCTGTCTATAACCTGGCCCAAAGTAAAAATCATTGTATTGTTGCCCATGGAACAACTAGGAAGGAGATTATGATCTGAGATTATCTTCCTCCTCAGGGAAAAAATAGTCTCTCACACTTCTTCACCCTGCATGTGCTTTCTGACCTGCTGCTGTAACTACAGTGTGAAGCACACAGGCAGCCAGGTATCATCAAGGTTCTGCCCACTCTCTGCACTCTTAATTCCTTTCCTGACTACCTAAAGAGGCAGAGACAGCAGGATAGGAAAATGTGATAAAAGTGCAATTATTCCAAAACAAACATGACTTTGTTTTATTTCAGAGTAGTGCATATGTGATGCCTAATTTCCTATCTGCCTCAACAGGCTTTTATAGCTCTGCTATAGCTCTCCACTGTTAATGTTCCAGACTTCTGCATTCAGGTGTATTTCCCCTACTACCTAGAAACTAACTGTAAACAAACTCATATTAAAACTCACAATATAACTCACCTACAGTCTCTTTCGGGGAAAATTCTTACCAGCTGCATGTACCATTAAACTGACTACATCCCTATATGTGCATTTTCTCCACAAAAAGTCTTCAATTTAAAAAAAAAACAAAACAAAAAACCTCAAACTACCAAGTGTTTTAGTCAGAGAGAGCTTAATGTCTTATTCTATTAATAGTCCTGAATAAACAAAGCAGATATATGAATATATCTGGTAGATATCTAGCTATTTTTTCATTAGGTCTCTTTTTCTGCTCTTCCTCCCCTTTAGCTTGGAAAGCTTTTCATTGTAGCCATTTTCCATATTGTTTTCACTGTAATGATTATAAGTAGTAAGTAAATGAACAACAGGCAATGAAACTCAAAGCAAGTTACAATAGTAATGCTTATGCTACAATTAAGGTGAAGCCTGGCAGCTAGTGGGGAAAAATTTACATAGTCAAGGGCCCTACATGCATTACATTTGGTGAAACTAAGCCCACCAGGAAGGAAGAGGACCAGAAAGAGGAGGAAGGTACTACCTCCAGTTCTGCCTATTGCTTTCTCATTATCTTCCCCAGTAACACAGGATCATATTCCTTATCTTACAGCCAAAATCTCCACACGCTCATGGGGAGTGCTGGTGGCATTCTACTGCAGGTAGCACCTTTACTGAAGGCAAGGAAGGGCTCTTTCTTTTTCCAGGGTCTTCAAAAAAGGACAACAAGCTAAGAACATTCAACTTTGAATTAAACTTTCAAACTGACTATTCAATTTCCAAATGGGAAGCAGGCAGGCATGTTAAATCAAGCACATGTCTTGCAGTCTCTAAATAGAATATAATGCATGGTTTTACCTACTGTAAGTAAAGATGCTACCAATAGCATTCAGTTATATCAATCCTTTTAAAAGTCAACATGAAACAAATTCGTTAAGGTACAATATGAATTTGTAATGGTAAGATACAATATGGATTCACTTCTGAGCTTACAACAGTTGTCTACATAAGGATTCTGAAAATACAGCTGCACCCTGTCCCTCATCGAGTCTCTTGATTTCAAGAATTTCAAACATATGTTTAATTTACTTCACTATTTCATTCATTCTGAACGAATATCAAATATATCTTTGCAATAGCAGAGCATCTAACATCAATTCCAAATCAAGTATTTCCTGAATGTATCTTTAGCTGTGGTGCTGTTATATCTACAATGGTCTAGCAGAAAGCACAATGCGTATTTAGTAGTTGCATAAATAGAAGCAAATGCTAAAGCTAAAAGCATGTAGATTGCTAGAACCTTGATAACTACTTTTTTCAACATTCATGCTACTAAAGCTTTTGCAGTAGCATTACACACAAATACGTTGAAGTGATTAGCATAGGTACAATCAAGTGACTTTGCAGTACAGTTCAAACTTATTTTCCTTTAGTTCCTTTTGTATGAATCTGAAAGATTATGCTTTAGTTGCCCTCAAACTGGATATAACTGGAAGAATAGTATCCTACGGTCCAGTACTTTTTTCACTTACACTGTATTTGACACACTCTGCAACTTTCAGGGTGCATTTGTTCTATCACAGCATCTCTATTTTGTCCCTTTCCTCTCTGTAGCCATTCTTTGATTCCCATTTTCATTCCCTTCAGTGTCCCTTTTCATTCTCTTCTGTGTCTCCTGCTGCCTCTATGAATCTGCATAGAAGTACTGATGATGAATGCACTCACTGCATGGCAAATTGGGTTTTTTCTTTAATTCCCTGCAGTCCAATCTGCAGGTATCCCATTTACTCAATTATTTGGTTAATGACTTGGTTAAGTCCAGGAATTGTACTCTCTATTTCTATGTTCTGCTTGATGTCTAGTTCTGGCAGTCAGACGTGGTTTCTATCTACATGCTCTTTGCACTTTGGGACTCTGCTCTTCTAGTTTCCGCCAAGCCTTCCTTACTTTTCCATTATTTCTTCCTGCATAGTGCCATATGCTGCAGTGCCCTATACTGTTCTGGTTTCTGCTTCTGCCCTCTCCACTGAAGAGTGAATGCTATACTAGATGAGCTACAACCCATCCATTTTAACAGTGCTGCCTATCCACACTACTACTGATTTCTGCTGCTGACTACTTCCAGTTCAACAGCAAAGACAGGAATGCTGAATTGAAAGATCTCTGGCTATGATACCAAGGAGCCATAATATAATACTTTATTCTAAAACAGACTAAGCTCCATCCTAAATTTAGTTAGGGTTTCTTGGCACTATTGGTCTCATTATAGAGGTGTTCCAGATCTTCACATCTCTGAAGTTCAAAGATTTTCATCACATCATATTGCATCTACTTAGTTCACTCCAAATAAAACAATATTTTCTATTATTATTTAAAAAAATCCAGATGGTTTGAAATTGCTTAAGTTGCTGTTCCTATAAAACATACAATAAAGACTACAAAGTGCTAATTAATTATATTTAATCATAGGAAAATTAACTAACAGAATAGGCATCTCAAGCCATTCTTCTCCAATAGAAAAATCAGTGTTCTCATTTGACCTAGCTGGAGTAACAACCCAGCTGAGTTCAGTTAATAAGGCTCTTGCACGAACAAACTGAATCTGAATATAAACTCCACCAAAAATTAGCAGTGAGTTTCTTAATTTGGCAGTCTCAAGCATGGACCTAGATGGTCAATTATTTGTAAAGGACACTTTTCTTTGATGGCCCTTAGGTAACTTCTATGGCCGTGCAAATAGGTAACAGCTTTTGTACATACAGCCTTTTGAATACCCGTAAGCTGAAAGCATTGATGCCCTTTCTGTGTCTTGAAAAGGAGGTACATAATAAGACAACTCTACTTAAAGGTTATATAGCATTTTTAAGTTTCCTTGGAAACTGTAAGACATGCCTACAGGAACAGAGTGTAACTACTTGGTTTTGGTGGCCTTTACTGTTTAGTTTTATCACGCTGCATGTTGAAGTGAAAATATAATAGGCTCCAACAAAAGAATATATAAATGGAAATCTGTCACATACAAATGGGAGCAAAGGAAATCTAGCTTTGTGCTATAAACACATAAAGGTCCCAAAGGTACATATGCAAGCAAAAATGCAGGAGCTAGTAGCTGACGTAATGACATTTTCCTGAGACAGAACAGAAATTCCATAAAATAAGAGAATAAAGAGAAAAATAACAAAATAACACACTATGAATCCTTTGCATTGGGCAGAAGAGCATCAGACAGAACTTGCATAAAGTGGATTTGATCTTACTTTCCCTAATGGAATTTATTTCCAATTAATACTTCTTTACCACAACGAAACCAGTGTGATGAGATGTATAAAAAGCTTTCTCTGTCCGAAGCACGGCCTTTTAAATTTTGTCAGCAATACCACAATAAGCTCAAAAGGAACGACTGCAAATTTTCAGAATCATTATGGAGCCAGCAGAAGGACTGGTACCAGATTTGGGGTGAATTGATGGCCCATTAAACTTTTTAATTAGTTTTCCTAGGAAACCAGAATTAAAACAAAACAAAACCAAGCAAGCAGAAACACAAAGGAAGTGAGAACTCACAAAATTAAGAATTGTGAAAATTTCAGATGAATCTGTTGTCTGACTTTTCCATTGTTTTTATCCTTCAATATTTTTTTTTCTCTGAAAGAACAACGTAAAGCCTACCAGTTGCAGTAACTTCCTCTGACCCACAAGATTATAATCGAGTCAGGGATTGTTTCAGGGCTTACAGCTGTACACATACGAGGTTTCCAGATTAACAAAGGCAAACAAAATAATTCCATTACCTACAAGTACTAAACAGAGGTAGGGAGTTAACCACATCAACAGTGATTTTCAAGTGTGTGATAGCACTAAGCTGGACTAAGATCTTTCTTATACGAATGGAGATGAAAAAGGGTACCCTTAAAAAAAAAATAAAAAAATCAAGCAAAACATGACTGCCCAACCTTTTCTCTAGGAAGACACATTGACTTTTATGCACCACGTTCAAAAACACTCATTAATATGATCAAATTATATGGCTGCCTGTAATGGCTCAGAAAAGTATCAAACATAGCATAAGGTCCCTTATAACTTGAAGTTCCTCTATACCTGGTAACTTTGACACTTTTTGCAAATAGAGAAGCATTTTCTTTATAGAACATTCTTAAACTGTACTGTTTTGGGAAGGATTTGGAGTACAGAAATGAAAGCTGTGTTTCCAAATTTCTAAGATATTTTAGTTCTCTAGATCTACCACTGGGGGGACAATCTTAAGAAAAACTTACCACCTGCTAAGTATTTTTACTTAATCTTGTTCCCACTGGCTTTTCATTGCATTTCATGCCTCCTTGTTTCAAGTATACCTGCATGCAGAAATACAATATGGACAGAAATACTAATATGTTCAGGAGTACTTTGAAAGGTCAATCTCTAAGAGAATATGTTATTTGAAAGCTTGCTTATATCTATGCTTGACATATTCTGTGAATTCTCTGATGCATGATTATGAGCTGTGATATATTTATCTAAGATACACTGGTACAGACACTTAGTACTGACAAAATAATACTAATGAAGTAAAAGTCATATCATGTAATGAAAACAGTCTTGAAGAGGGAAATTGTAAAAGAATCAGAGACAAGCATATTCTGCCTGCAAAAGACTGAGGAACTTCTTAAAAGTAAAAAGCTTTACTGCCAGGGAAGGGCAGGACTTAATGCAATTTTACAATCTCCAATGCTTTACTGGAGGCTAACAAGCACTTAAGGGCTTCCAGCAATCTGTCTACAGGTTTTGTCATATCAATGGGTTTGGACTGAGAAATCTAGAGACGAGTCTGTTCCAATGTTTTTGCAGCCTTTGACGTGAAATTCACAGCCAGGCCGAAGGCCCAGAAAGACTCAGTTACCAACCATCTAAAATTCAAGATTCATCTTGAAACTATATGTTCCCCAGAGATTGGGCTGATTACCTTTAAGTGCAATGAAGTATTATAGATAAGAATCAGACACACCTCAAAAACATTGCAGAATTTCAAAGTGAAGAACTGCATGCTGATTGATTGAGTCGGGCTTTGTGCGCTTTGTGGCACTGATAGAATTACCGAATAACTTATGATGGAAGGGACCTCAGGAGGTCTTATAGCCCAGCCTCCAGCTCACAGCAGGGTCAGGTTTAAGATCAGATCAGGCTGTTCACAGCTTTATCCAGTCAGGCCTTGAGAAACTCCAATGGTAGCGACTGCACTGTTTCTGTGGGCAGGCTGCTCCAATGCTTAGCTTTCCTTGTGGTGACCCTTATGAGCAGCCATGTCCTCCCAGCCTCCATATATGGTTTTAAAGAATTCATCTCTGCCTAAAGTTTACCTTTGCATTTTAAAATACAATACATCACAGAGTGTACAAACCTCTATACTGAAACATATTCCTTGAGTACGGAGTAATTTCCCCTTTAATATCTACTAGTGATCATAGGTCTTGCGGCTCAGCTGGTAGACTATCTCAACTGTTGCCAGAGGGTTCCAGTCTAGTTGCTGCTCAGGTCACCTATTTTCCCAAGAAACAGCTGGATGCTAATACCAAAAGATGAGCTAGCATCACAGACAAAGTGCTCCAAAGGCAAGTTAAATCACTTAGTAACTTCCAGGATAATAGAAGCAAGAGCAGAGGGAGATACTTTTCATTCCAAAATTGCTTCGTGGTGAAGTGATTATCTAATTTTATTAATTCCCCTATACACAAGGATAGTACCTCTTCCCCCTTGTCCTGTTTCTTTATGTATAACATTGTGATACATTACACTATCCTTTCTGTATTCAGACACAGATGACAGTGATGCAGATCATGCATCTCAATA
Organism: Tringa tobata; assembly: GCA_033628505.1. Taxonomy (NCBI): domain Eukaryota; kingdom Metazoa; phylum Chordata; class Aves; order Charadriiformes; family Scolopacidae; genus Tringa; species Tringa tobata. The sequence continues at coordinate 19,143,742 of JAHREE010000118.1, read as the reverse complement.
ACATCGCACTGCCGAAATTGAGATAACTGATACACAAGTGGTTTTTTTTTTTTCTTTTCCCACAACTAATTAAAATTCTAGGCTTTAGGTAACTGTTATGTCCAGAGACAGAGATAAATAGATGAATAAATAGGAAGCTCTGCATAACACGTGCATGGAATAACTTCAGAAGACAAGAGAGGGCAGAATTAATAGTTGTTCTCAAATTTATAACAGTCCTAAAATTCCAGCCGTGTTTTGCCTCCACACCCAGCACATCCTTTTATTTATGCATCTGTAACCCATAAAAGAAAAGCTAATTTTAAAACCTACTCATTTTTAAATTTTTAAATTTTTCCAGAAGAACTTTTAGAATACCAAACAGGCCTATACATGAAGATCCAATTTGAAGGAAATTTTCTGTTCTTTTATTAGTCCTCAGTATTAATGTATTTAACTTGAAACATGTACATACATTATATTTCAGTGTAATCATATAATTATAGCCATCCCATGCCCATGGACTCTTTGTGCATAAATAGTTCTAGATTATAAATAAAGATAAAAATATGGGTTGGAATCTGACTGCTGGGACTTGCGAGAAGCATTTGTGAACTAGCTTGTGATTTTCAAAAGTTCTTTAGCTATGTTCAAATAAAGCAGCTATAAATTCAGATGCTGAGCCAAATTTTACCCAATGTCTCTTTGTCTAAAAAAGACAAACACTTAGCATAAAAGCATGCTGAACATCAGTTAACTTCTTCCTTTGTGGAAGAGGAGCCACACAGAAATAAAAGGGAAAGAACCATCTTCACGTTCAAAACACATCCCTCAGTTAAGCAAACTTCCTAAAATACTCAGGACTTGATTCTTGTCTCTGGAGTTTGAATACATTCAGAAATTACACCCTTTCATGGATGTTTTTGTGTCATTCTTTTCCATTCAGCAGTTGGACGCAAGTGGAGACTATATATTGGTGTAGTTAAAAACCAAAGCACAATTAAAACAAACACGTTTTCTTTTAACATCTGAATTGTCAATGTGTAAAATTAAGGTATTTTGCTTGTAGAATTCCCATAAGTAATTTATTTTTCTGTTAAGAAATCATTCTCTTGCATCATATTACAAAGGGTCAAGTTTGAAACCACCATTGTAATATTTACTTGTGCAGAAGTTCCTTTAGGGGAAGAAAAACAAAACAAAAATGAAACCCAAACAAGATTAGTTTTAAATGAAGCAGCTAAAGACAAAGTAGGTAAATTAGTTTGGGGATTTACCTGTCACTAGTGGAGAGTGTTCTTACAGAAATCAAATCAGAAGACTGAAACATTAGGAGAGCAGACACGTTCCCCTTCAATTTGCTGTTTTATCAATCACAGTTTTCAAGTTGCTTTTCTATACTAGTTTATACTTAAGGAATAAGATGGCAACTGCTGTAATAACCACTGCAGAACACAAGGTATAGTAGGGAAATTTTATACCCTACTAGTGGCAATATCCTGAGAAACGTGTTCTAGAAGCAAATCTGTTCTCTGATTAATATTATAGTTCATCATACAGTTTGCACAGATCTAGTGTTGTCTTTCTCCATATTGACAGTCACAAAGAAATGGCTTCATACTATACTAGACAGTTTAAAAAGGGGGTACAGGGTCATGCTGATCTTGCAAGACAGAAATAAAAGACAGATTTCCCCATTATATTTTGGTTCAAAATTATATAGGAAATACCAGTAACAAAAAGCAATTCCCAGTATATGTGTGAAAAAAAAAAAAAAACAAAGGAAATTAAATTACATTAATTTCTGGGTTAAGGTAACTTTTTTTCTAGATGAGGATAATAAATATATGCAACTTCACTTACTTGCTTATCAACAGAAGAAAAAAGTTTTACTCAGGCCCAGCCACACATCAATGTGTGAAAGCATTTGTGGTGAATGACATTGTATTGCACTTTCCATTGTGCTCCTAGCATACTGCCCAAGAGATAAATCCACTTATTTTTTCCTTTACATGTTCTCTACTTAAGAAGAAAGTACAGCAAGATTAAAAATCCAATAAAAGATGAAGTAATGTCTTAAAAGAAGGGATTCAAAACTGTTTATTGTTTTGGAATAGGCTGTATGCAAACATTTTTATTCTTCAGGGCAGTTTCTACCAATTATTTTTTTCAAGTAGCTGGATTTTATGGACTACAAACTATTAGGCAGTAGATCTAACATTACAGCATGCAAAGGAGTAATACTATTCACATGAATCTGAGCATACATCTGAAATTGTTACACCACAGAGTATATAATTTTTCATAGGTCCTGATGCATTGAGATTCCTAGAAAAAGGGACAGTTTTAGGTAAAATTTGTATCAAGACAGAGAAAGTAATAATCCCATTTTTGTACTTTCTAACCTTCAGGATAAAAGAAGTCCAGAGCTGTAGCAGGTCCAGCCACCACAAAAAGAGACACAAAGGGAGACAACATCATCACATCTCCCCTTTCAAAATCAGCCAGTGCAGGTCTAAGGAAGAACAGCCGTTAAATGAACTCTAGTTGGTTCTTGCTCTGCTCCCTTGACTCTGCTGTCTGAATCTCCAAGCCACCTTTTCTGTCAGTCTCAGTAGATGACCCTGTGTCGTCGCCCCGCTACTATCTGTTAGCAACAATGCTGCATTAAACAGCTCTATATTATTCAGCTATATTTTGTTAGGTCATACTACCTACATAATATATTTACTGTTATCTTTTGGATTTAAGTGTCTGACAGGACTAGGATGTTCCCTTTCATACAGATTAGCTTCATCATGTATTTTGGACTGCTAAACTCATTCAACCAGGGTTTTTTTGGTTTCTTTTTTGCAGTATTTCACTGTAGAGCTCTGCTGTAAACCACCATAAATGTTTGCAGCTCTCAGCAACACCACCTTTCAAGAAATACACTCCTAATTAGTAAGAGCATTCAAATCAAGATTTTTATGTGGCTTACCACTTTACTGCTAGTGCTGAATAGGCCAGCGATTCAAAATTCCAGTGTCAATTACTTTTCCAAGACTAATAATGCATTATTACAGAGATGGAAAAATTGAAGTCCTAACATTAGTTGATATATCCCAATGCATACAGGCATCCAAAACACCCATCAGGGATGTTATACAATATAGTCTGAATTTTGGAGGAACAGGCAAATATATTTTTCAATAGCCAGAAATGAAAAATGAATACTGAATAATCACGTATCTTTGTGGCACAGACAGTAACATATCTTAATATCTATCAGGTAGTTTACTTAAAAATGAATCCAGAAGTCATTCACAGCTAAACAATCCTAGATGTCAACACAATAAGACTTTTCCCACTCCATCTAGCTAATAAGTGTTGTAACTGCTGCAGGCCTTTGTTCTTATGATGGTTTCAGTTTACACTAAAAAGCAAACAAGGTCAAAAGTACAGTATTTAACTATTGGTACAAAATGAAAATGTAAGCTGAACACAAGGGAGAACACAGGCAGCCAAAATAGAGTCAGGCTTCAATTAGGTGAATAACTCAGCAGCACGAAGTATGGTGACTCCAAGCCTCTTTGCATCACTCTCCTTGCAAACTGGCTGACTTACGTCTCCCTCTTCACAGCATAAACACACTCTTCCCAACATGCCTCTGAATATTCAAGTTCTTGGACAATTAGCTTTAAAAGTATTACCTGTCTATATAATGCAGCTTTTGATAAAGCAAAACAAACTTTCTAAAAATCATTTGATAAGTGTAAAGCAAATCAGGTATGTTTTCTCTCTGCCAGTTAGTCATGATATTGACAGTACTTATCTTGAAGGCAGGCTTAATCCATATAAAACATTTTGCTTTATTTATCTTTTTGAAAGTATGTACTACTGCACTGTAGTGTCTTGCAAGGAAGAGTACCTACAGTAAAAGCCGGTATTTTGGAATAAAAGCCCAGCCCATTAGAACCACATACATTCCATTCCAAGGCACAGTTTAAATACTTTCTTTCCTCTGTATGTACAGTTTATCTGGATTAAATGCTGTCTTAGTGTCAAAGTTGTATTCAAAGCCTAACCATAATCATAACCTGATACTTGTTCTCTGCCAAAAAACATTCTAGACTCACACAGAAACATACAACTACATATCTTTGCTAGAATGGCCCTGACAATCTGTACCAGTAAAGTCACCTCAGAACTAGAGTGATTATTTGCATTTATACTCCAGAGAGCTAAATTGTAACTTTCTGTCTCTGGATCCTCTACATCCTATTTTCACAGATCTATCCTCTATCTGAAAAGCCATGAACTGGTCAGAGTTATTTGTAATCTCTCTCTTACTGGAGCACAGCAACGACAGTGACTTTTAAAAGTTTCATGGCAAACAAGTTTGGGCATGGAAGCTCCTACTTTTAGAATAGCAGAAGAAAAGATAAAGGAAACCATCTGAACGCAAAACTTTCTGCTAGAAAATTACTGGTTCTGTGTGAAACTCTTTATTTTACTTTTCAGTATTATCAGACACATACCTTGACAGGTAACACAAAGAGTGTCAATATTGACACTGCATTTTCTACATTCCCTATGCTAATATGCTAACTCAATACTGGAAAGAGCAAGCTCCGAAGGCTAGGCAAAATTTCATCCTCCTCCAGAACCTCAGAGGTAGCCCAGAGAAGGTGCTGCAGGAACATTTTGCAGAAAACAATGCACAGAAGTGAAAAAAGACTGGAAAACGAAGGCATGACCTTTTTGCATAACATCACTTCCCTGGAACTGTGCACCAGGGAAGCAAATAGAATGGCTTAGCTGAACCTCAGCATAACAACATTTAGCTATGATAACAAAAGGAAAGGCAAAAAAGCACACTCTCAGTGATGCAGCATTCCACAGAAGGTACCGCTCAGCAGCTGACACGAGGGAAGCAGCTCTGTATGAACTGCTTACGTTTAGTGGGTAAGAACACAGTGGTAGGGACTAAGCTGTAGTGTTGGCCCATTATTCAGGCAGATCTCAGTATGGAAGAAAAGATCCTAAGACTGTCACTTGACATTTGCCAGCGCTATTAAAGATAACTATCCCAGCAGTCTGTTGATGATGCAGCAGCCAGATCAGTACACCAGAGAGAGCTGGAGGCCCTGTCTGCACCACGGAGATTTTTAGTAATTAGGATGTACTTGAGATAACAAGATTATGGCAGGCAAGGTCACAGAAGCACAGTCCACATCACTTTTCCTGGTAGCTTACAATAATTCCTAAAGAGAGCGAATCTGAGACAGGGTGTCCAGACTACCTCCAGGAATACACAGGAACAGTCCAAGTAAGCTGCCTGCACCAAACCTCCTCTAAGGCCAAGACAGTGTAGCTGTTTATGGAATTTGTCCCCAAGAAAAACACCACAAAGGCTTTAGGAAAGGAAAATAAATATAGATGTGTTATACAAACTTTTCTCCATGATCTGATGTCTTCAATGGTACAAAACATCAACGAGTGTAGGAACAACCAGGGCACAGGCATTATTATCTTTTGTCAGTTCTAAAGGAGGTCAGTGAGAAGGTTAGAGGCTTTCATGCTCTGTTACTATTTTTATAGAAGAAGAAAGACATCATAGCCATGAAGATTATTCCAACTGGAATCCTAAACCCCCAAATTCACCTTTCCAAAAGGGTAACTCTTGAAAAGCAGCCAGCTGACAGAACTGCAGTTTTTAACAGCAAGAAGGATTTTGGCAGTTCAAGAGCTTGCATGCAGAATTACAGCCAAGTCAATGATTACATGCAGGTTATAAAAATCAAACTACAGCGTGGCAGTAGGCTAGCCACCACAATGAGAAGAAATGCACAGGAAAACACTCATAGCTTGTTTGTCAAACTAATTTCCAGAAAATCACCATATTCTTAACTCTTCATCCAGCCCCCAAAAGCTTACAGAATGCCAGCTTTCCCTGTGCCAACTGTTACATGAAGTGGTCCATTGATTTTGTATTTGATTTCTACAATCCCCTACAGTCCCCCCCTTTCAATAATAAATCCAGTTTCATGACAGACTTGAAGCAATCTGAAATTGACTGCAAAACACAAGCAAACTTTCATTGCCCTGAAAAAAAGAGGTATGATTATCTCAAGTATGCCTTTTGCATTAGTGCTAAACAAACTGAAGGCCTGAACTAACAAAGTAGTCTAAGAAATATAGCATAAGGGTCCCCCTTTAGCAAGGCTCTCCTGATCCACAAGTGCACTGAACATTTTTTTTTTTTCCTATCACAATTTAATTACTCACAGTCAGGTACCCTGTACACTCTGGCATGTAGAAATTCAATATTTCAACTGAAGAACTACTAGCTGATCTTTCTTGCATTTAGCATGTGATTGGAATTCTTGCAGCATCATGAGAGAGAGATTTGGATGCCCTCATATCTCTCTCAGATTTCATTTTGTAAAAGACTTACTGTGTTGAAATGTGTGCATAAGCCCAGTAGCCTGAGAGAAAGAGAGAAGTGTCTTCCTAGGAATACCCTTACAAATGAAATCCAATTCTCGCTGCTGCTTGTCAGTGCCCAGCAGGGTGGCACATGACATCTCATACTATAGCAGCTGCTTTGCACTTCAAGCAGCCTTCAGCTCTGCAGTTGCAAGATTCTGTTTATTGTAAAGGTTGTTAATGTTATGTCCTTAATATGACTCTTCAGCTATTACAGGAAAGGCATCTATATGTCTCTGAAAATCTCCCTCAAAGTCATTATATATAAGCAGTTAATCGTTCCTATTGCAAAATGTAAATCATTATTACAACCTGAGAACCCATCTAAAGTAAAATATCCTTAATAAACCTCGCCAAAAGCACAATTAAAAGCCTTTTAAACCCCTTCATGGCTAATGAAAATGGCCTTTCTTTTTTTTTTGACAGATTTTTTTCAGTAAAGCACCCAAACTATCCAATTTTCTACAAATATGCCAATTAAGAGCAATCTCCTCTGACTGAACTTTTCCTCTGAAGTGTGCTTGATCTCTCTTACTCCATCAGAATCACAAACTAGTACCTATACTCAAGCATTTTACCCAGTGAATATTCAATGTAAAATACATAAGTTTTGGAGAAATGTCTAGAAGCAGACATGCTCTCTTCCAAGTGAGTGCTTTCATCACTGGGATATAGGCTCAGGCATCCTTCCCTCTCGAGCCCATACAATCTTGTCCATTCTTCTGCACAGACACACAGAGCTTTAACAGGACCGGTGAAACTTACTTCACCTCTGAATACCGATGCCATCCAAGAAGAACATACTACCTGTTAAGGAGACTTTTTTTGTAGCTTAAGAAACATATCTGAAATTCATCAAGTCTTGGGGTAAAAAAAAAAATTGAATCAGATTTCACATACACAAGACTGTGGCAGGCAGGAAGACTTGGGCTTTTCTGTAGTCTTTCAGTATCTACCCCGTTCAGTATTCTACCCCTGTTCCAGCATCTATCAACTCCACATCTGTCTCCTGACACAGTTCTCTCTCATCTTGTTATCTGCTATGGTCTAAGTATGTAACTTTTATGTTTTTCACAATTTCGGCCTAACCAACTCCAGCTCCTGAATTTTAGCTGCAGCATAAGATTATTCACCAGCTCCATCAGGACCTCCCCCCCCAGAACTAACCTCAAAATATCCTCCCAGGAAAACAGGGAGAACATATCCAAACACACTGGAGAGAAAAGCAGACAGGACATATGAGCATTACAGGAGACAAGACACCAAAGACCTCTGTGGGCATAGATAGCCTATCTTCTGCTCTGAATAATTAAACATAAATGCGATGCTCTCATGCCTGATCCAGATCAAATTTGTGGTTAAGTGGTCTAGCAGTGCACAAATCCATTATTAATGGCTGTGAAACCATTTGTGGCTTGAGTTATTTTATGTAGCTAGCCTTAGAAGTTGAGTACAAAGTCCATTAAAAATGCAAGAAAATACTTTATTGACTGTAGCAAATTCTGAGAGAAAAGAAATCACATAAGAATAAAAATCTTTGAAAATACTGGAAAGTTCATGCTTAAAGCTGATTATTCAGCTTGAAATGAAGATTTTTTTTTAAAAATGAAAAATATTTACAAATGCAGCCAACTAATTTGCTGTTTTGCAATAAAAACAGTTCTAATTCTTAGTAATCGCAACATACTCAGTAATTATAGCCATTTAAAAGAGTGTATTTTATACTCTCCTATCGTTTAAAAAAATTATAGTCACAGAACTTTGTTCTGACTTCTACAGTCAGTTAAGACATACATTTGTCTAGAAAGAACTAAAGTAGAATAGTCTTCTGATGAAAAAGGTACTAAACACTATAAAAATATGAATCCAATATCCAACTTTCCCACCAAATTCCCCCATGACCCTTTTCTCTCCATCTGTGCAAGAAGAATTTTTTTCTTTGAACTGTTCCATCTAGTTAGACTTCATGCTCTTTCAGATATGGTCTAACCAGTATGTCAGATGTATAGTGCCAAACAGAGCAGGACCTTGGCTCCTAGAGGACTTGTTGAGTGCTACCAGAATACATCAGAAGTCATGTATTCTTTATGTATCTAGGCAGTAAATTTCTAGAGTTCCCCCTAATAATTAAAAATTAGGAAATGTATGCCAAAAGGCATGCATTCTGCTTGCTGATATGCAAACTAAGCCATTTAAAGTAAAGATTTTTCTAAGAAGGCTACTTCTACATCATGCTCTTTGACACAGGAAAGGTAGTAAAACATCACAAAACCATGCAAAAAAATGTTCTACTTCTAATGTTTTTACTGTCTAAGCAGAACTACACTATCACCACTGTGTAGGGACCTTGGAGCATTTATAACTTCAAAATAAGAATACAAAATGTATTTTCCCCCATGTCCTAGAAGACACAAAACACAAAATAATTCTTTAGAAGGTCACTCAACTGAGAACAGTAATCTAGTCTATGGAAGAATTGCATCTGAAGATGCCCATTCTTATAGGTTGCAAAATTACCTCCCTGCCATTTAAATAAGAGCTTGGCAATATTCCCAAAAGAGAAACTGTGACATTTCAGATGACAAACCCCAGTATTTTTCCGAAAACAACTTCCCTGAATCAAAATAATAAATTAATCTCTTATTTTACATGCCAACTCATAGCAAAATCATTCTAGGAAGCAGGAAAAACAATGGAACTATGTGAAAGATAAGGAACAATCAGAAATATTTCTGAAAATTTCTCAGAAATGTATATTTTCCATCAGCCTAAGGAGATCTGAGAGCCAGGATGGACTCAATCTTATGGGTCTTTTTCAACCCAAATGATTTTATGGTTCTAGGATTCATATTGGGATCAGGAGAAACAGTCTGCATAGAATTATAGAATTGCTTAGGTTGGAAGGGACTTTCCAGATCATCTAGTCCAACCATCAACCTAACACGGCCAAAACCACCACTAAGCCATGGCCCCCAGCACCACATCTACCCGTCTTTTAAATACCTCCAGGGGTGGTGATTTAACCACTTCCCTGGGCAGCCTGTTCCAATGTTTGATAACCCTTTCTGTGAAGAAATTTTTCTTAATATCCAATCTAAACCTCCCCTGGCACAACTTGAGGCCATTCCCTCTTGTCCTGTCACTTGTTACTTGGGAGAAGAGACCAACCCCCACCTCGCTCCTAACATCTTCCAGGTAGTTGTAGACAGTGAAATAAAGGTGTGGATAATTAATATAATTAATATAAGTGTTGGATGATGATTGTAAGAAACACAAACACATAAATTTATGTTTTGACTTTGCCTTGAGAGATGTGAAAGAAGGAAGCTCTTTCTTTTTAGAAGCATTAATTTTTCTCACCCAAACCTTTATTTATGCATAACCTTTTGAGGGATAAAAACAAACTAAAAAAAACTAAATTTACAACAATCTGCATCTATTCAAATTGATAATGTTACTTTTATAATGCCTCTGAACACTATAATCAACCAGCTCCCAAACTGCAATAGCAAGCTACATCCAAATTAAAGTTTTAGCAGACTAATATTACATCCTCATGTATTGTTAGTAGTAGGTCCTATGACTTCCATGATAGGCTGTGCTGAAGGAAAAAAAAAACTTCTAAGTCCACTAATTTAAAGAGGACTCATCTTGCTCCATTTGAAGTTACTGAAAAAGGTACTGTGTAAAACTATTACAATTATTTTAAATACTCATTTTCTACTCCTATGAATATTAATATACCTTTATTCTACCTAGATCATCTTATCAGTAATATAACTCATCCCTCTCTTGCTTGCTGTTCTGAAAGACCTCTTTTGATCTTCATGAACATCCAACAGAATCATTACCTTAGCCTGTGAAACCTTCGGAACTGTGATCCTATCTTTCAACAAGTAGCAACTGTCTCTCTAGAAATGATAGCATGACTTTTAAAACAACAGGAAGCCCACGAGCCACAATATCTTTAAGCTTTTCCTTAAAATAAACTGCAGTGATGAAGTACTACAATAGCTTTTAGCCCATTTTAGCCATCTGTGGAACACTTATTCCCAATAAAGAATCACATTCTGTATTTCGTGTTCTCAACTAGAGGTCACTGCTGATACATTGACGTTATGATAAAGTGTAAAAAATCCTGTTGGTTTTTTTTTTTTTTTCAAATGTGGGCTGATCAGGTTTGGTAATTTAAACCCTATGTATTCTTAAAAGAATTTATTTTTAAAGGTGCTCAGAGACCCTACAAAATTTGGTTTTCAGGAGAAGCAAGAATAGAAATGTGAAGCAGCATTACACAAATACTCATGCTGATTTTCCCATAAAATGCCCAGCAGGATCAAAAGAAAGGACCATTATATTTACTCCAAGCGAGTTCCAATAGAACAGATCGAATTGTATGTTTGCACAGAGTTTCAGTGCTCAGTGGCATGCCATGAGAGTTTTATTTCACTTCTCCAGGTTGTCGGGCAAACAGAAAGGCTTTTGTAGACTCTTACATGATAAAAAAATGCGCTCTTTCCCCAAGAAGCACTGCCACCTGGAAAAAGGCAGGGCAGAAGCACAGAGTTTCTCTCATACACCTATCAGGGCTGCAGGAAAAGGACCAGGTCACCAGCTAAGCATGAGCTTAAGGCAACTGCAGAGGACACAGAAAGCTACTGAACATGGCTAAAAGTGAGAAGCTGACAGGAGTTACAGGTAGCACCATAAAGAATGACTGCGTTTCACAGGTAATAATGGGAAAGTTACATGAAAAACAGATGAATTCCATCCATAACTGAAGGAGAGTGCTGGGGACTTTCTGCACAGCAAAGTTGTGCAAGCCCAGCAGCATTTAGGTAACCCTATCAGTAATGCCACAAAAGGCTGAAATTATCTAGGTAATTGTATCAGAAATGCCAAATCTGGGTATAGAGGCAGCAAAACTGGGATCAACAGTGAAAAAAGCAAGCAGGAGGAGGGGGGAAAGACTGAGGTGGAGAGAGGAAGATACTTTGGCAGTAAAAAAGAGGGGCAGGAAATAGGAAAACAGATAATAAGGCATGAAAATCATGCTGCTTCAGGGGGGCTGCTGGGAAGCCTTGTGCTCTTATCATTTCAGCCTAAATCAATATGATAAAACAAAGCCTATTGTTCTGGCCATGCCACACAGCCCAGACCAACTCCTGGGGCTTGGAGACACTTTCCCTGGTGATCAAGGGAACACCCAAATGGGCACCCAAGATCGAGCACACTGGTATTGCTGTGACAGTGCCCGTTCCAGCAACACTTCTTTAAGAGACTACTGAGTGTCTTATGAGTCCTGACACTGTCAATGAACTAAATACTACTGTGGCAATTATTCCAACGTTGCTGAATCCAACTACAATAAACTAGCTAAAACGTGCTGCTTTTACCCAGTGCCCGAGTTATCACATGAAGGGAGGTCTTAGAAAGCTTATCACCCAAAATGAAACGAGCAAAACCACTGAGGACAGCAAAACACATTCACCAAGCAGATGTTGAACTCAAAACTCCCTTCAGAACAACTGATGTTGGATTTTTGGTTTTTGGGGTTTTTTTTGAACCAGTACTTGTCTGAAATGCAAGCCAAGACTTGCAAGTATATATCTGTATGAAAAACAAGCAACTCTTGTACAAATTTTATAATAAATGTGATCTAAAGTTCGGAATTTCCTGCACTGCAACTAGACCAGAGTTACACCATCACTTACTGGCAAGGGAATCCCATTTATATAAAGATGTTAGCTACAACACTTGTAAGCAGGATGAAGACTACTCCAGCTCCTTGCAGCATGATTTGTAAAGCAGCCTAAAGCAGCATTTGAGATACTGGGAAATAATTCAGATTAAAGATTAATACTTTGTCTCAAAGGACAAAGCATATGACTAATTCAATATGTTATATTCATCACAGCAATGACTTTAACTACTGGCTCAATTTAGAGTTCTACCATCCAGTTATACCTGATGTGTGGTTGTTGGCTGTATATAAATGCCAATTTTAACACTCTCTGATTTGGGATTTTTAGTAAGAATATCTTTTGCTTCTCACTCTCAGAAGCAGGAAGAACTGCCAGTGGCCATCTGTGCATATTCATAGTTATTTCACATTTTTCGCTACATTTCTGAGCATCCCGTTTTATGCAGCTTGTATAAATACATGGGTGAGCATCTGCATCACAGGGCATGTAACTGCAGAACTGTTAGATACTAACAGGGAAAATATCTTTCGATTTGAAAGATATCATTCTCACACTTTCCTTAGAAAGAGTCACTTTCCATAATGCAGACTCCTGTTGGATAATAGCCTCTTTCAAACCATATGCAATGCAGGAATACAAGCAATAGAGATCTGTAATGCAGGCACATAGGGTTAACTGAAAAAGAGAATTTTAATTTATTTTTTTTTAATTTAAATGAAGGAGAATACAAACCATTAAGTTTGCTCCAAGCTTGCACCCAACTATTTTAGGCTACCTAAGCAATGACATGCAAAAAGGTTCTGACACAGGGCCAATCTTTAAAGGACTACCAGAACAAAGGACACAAAAGGCAGCTGTTTCTCCCCTAATCAGTGCACACAGCTATCAAGGCAATCATAGCCCCCACCAAGGATCCTCTAGTCCCAACTCGCTGATCAGCTGGACCTGAGCTGAACAGTAAGATGAATCGTGCTTTAGCTTCAAGGCCAGCAGCCTAACCATGTTGGGGGACAGAGGAGTGGGGAGTGAGGAAATCTGGGGAAACCTGGGGGGAAGAGGGAGAACATAGCTAAAGCAAACTCCTGAATTAATAGTGGAACATACAGAGCAACTCATCAAAAAGTTGTATACTGAAAAAGCGCATCTCTCTAAATTCATCTAAGAATGGTAAGTAACTTCAGATCTTCTGCAGTAATTTTTCCTATCATACGTGGCTGTCAATCATTATTCTTTAAATGAAACAATGTCCAAAAACACAGACCAAATTAATAAAGGTAACATAATAATATTAATATTTCATTTTTGATGGGACAAGACTGTTTTCTGACAGTGCTTAGCTGAAGTGGACTGGTCATTTTACTGGAATCCCACCAACTGCCTTTCCAGTTACAAAAGAAGGCACGTTTGTCACATCCCCTCTCACCACACTACTTTTCCAAGCCAAACAAAACCACATAGTCTAATGAGATACTCTGCAGGCTTAGTCCTTTCAGACACTGAAAAATCAGCTATACCTACTTAAATGCAGTTTTTAAAATAACACCGAAATAGAAAAGCACTAAGGTATAGCATTTCCACTGTGTTTGAGGACTCATTCTAAATACGCTATAAAACAGACATTTATGCTCCAGCATCAGGCACTGGAAACAATCTTCTCACATAGCAAGAAACCATCAGGATTTCTCCCAGGGTGTACTGCAGGGTTTTGAACCATCAATCTGGAAATACTGCATACAAACTTATTGACGTAAGTGAGCAGTACTGTAGCCCTACCTGGCTTTTTCTTAAATGCTTTGTGCAACAACTGGTGCTAAAAAAATAAAATAAATTTTAAAAAATTATAATCTGTTTTCTCATCCCTGATCTCCAACTCCTTAGGCATTTTTTTAGGTCTCCAGGGAATGATGCAAACAAACCCAGAGATTTTGGGTTCCCTTTTGCATGCTAGAAACATTGCAGATATTCAATAATCCTCAGTTTAATCATCAAGAAGTGCCCTTAGGCAAACTTCACAGAGCTTCAGTGTTATTTTTAAAAAGCAGCGTAGTAGTGAAATGGGAAACTGCTATGTACTGGTTGCCAAGAGTATGTTATTAAGGAAAAAAGGAGTTAAGTCCTTGAAATGCAATGAGAAGGATTATTGCAACATGAAGCCACTCTCTTGAAACAGATTATATCTGGAAAAGAATTCAAGTCCCATTAGAAACCAATGGAAGCAAGTTTCAAAGAGATTGCAAAGTAATTTCTTTCAAATTACTTGGTTAATTTAAATGTATTAAGCCATTAAATTAACAGAACACATATTTTAAGTTACAGAACTTCCTTTAAAGTAACTTTGAAATCAAATCTCACTGGATTCAAGCATAGTCAAAAGGTTATTTAGTTTTAATTACCACATTAAAAAACCACAAACCGTTATCTTAAAAATACATACTTGAAAGTGTTAGGGCCCACTCTCCCATTCCATACTATTTTCTTCGTTTCTTAGTCCCACCAAGACCACCTTATTGAATGAAAAATTAGCTACTACACACTAAAAATACAGGCTTCAATCTCCAGTAAAGCCAGTGTGGAGAAAACAGCATTAAACCATCTGCTCTTTGAGAGCAGAATAAAAAACGACAGTTAAATTGATGCATATAAAACTATCAGAAGACAACTGAAGTTTAGGTTCATTCTTTCAAATATACCTAGTACCTTAGATGATACCAATTATTACTATTTTTCAGAAAAGTATTTCAGGTGGAAACAGTTCAGTCTAGGATTTATGTTCATATACACATCCATTAAAATAGCATGAGGGTCTCCCATGTGAATCACTACAAAAATAAGAGTTTAGCTTAACTTTTTTTCTACTTATGCACACTACAAACCAGTAAGAGACTGGGATCTTTTAATAACTCTTTGCAATTGTACAAGAAAGGATCTCTTATGAAAGTAAATAAGTAATCTAAGCAGTGTCATTACTGTCAGTGGCACCATTAGGATCAGTATTGAAGTTAATGAATCTCACAAGTTTAAGGAAGCTTTTCACAATTGCCTGGCTGTGCTCTCACCCTTTCAACTTGATTAAAGTCCACTGACATGGAAGCTAGTTAGCTCAGTGCAGAGCCCTACACTTGCCTGTAACCTTTTCTGGGATCGTTTGGGATAAAGGAGGTCACTCCTGTCACAAGCAGTTTCTTGAGCACCTGCAATTTCCAAGTCATTATAGCCCAAGCAATTCTTCACTTTCTAAATATAGTTTTAGTGATGTCTGAAAATATAAGGAGAATATGACCCAAGCTAGCTGTTCCAGTTACCTGTGTTAACATTAATTCTTTTAGGACATTCTATATTGGAATCTGAATTACCTGAAACAGACCAAAGTTCAGTCCTGTTCTGATTCAACCAGAATTTCAAAGCCCAGCACTCAAATAGGAAAAAGGCTTAGAATGTCTTATTACCCTCATTTGGGTTAACAGCCTAGTTATGACTCACTTTCTTTACTGTTTGCTGGAGTCGATCTGCAGCTTAAGCAGCATCACAGTTGTTTAATTAATATAGTGCCAAGGAGAATGCAAATACTGTTAAATCTTAGCTGGAAAAATGAGCTTGTAATGCTATTGTCAGCAGGCAAGCTTGGATGACATCCCTTGGTTCAATGCACTAGGAAAATGTAAGTTGACTCAATTGTGCGTCTTACAGCATTAGCAGTAATCCAGACATGCATCGCTGCACACAAGAATATCCACAAGATCTTCATGACAGCAAGTTTCTCTTGAAGCTCCTTGGAAACCTTTTAGGTATTTAACATTCCATATTTAACATTCCTATTCATGCAAAAACCAAGGCAACTTCAACAACAAGGTCCAGCTTTTTACAGAGTTCAATTATTTCTAACATTTCCAACGTTACATGTGTATTAGAACAAGTGTGAGCTTTGCCTAGTGAATGGAGGCCACTTAATCACTTTTTCTAGAGGAAGTCTAGTATTCATCCTCCTCCCTATCCACAAGGAGTCTTATACATCCTACTAGGTTCTGTCCATTTTGCAAATACCTTGTTGCAGTAAGGCAGCTTCATAATCCAAGTAAATTGATCAATGAGGGAAATGTCAACAATAAAAGCAGTAAATTAACCCATGCAATGACACTGGATTTACTTCTCAGCACGACAAGTGCTACTCTATAACCAGAGTTACAGATTAGGACAACAGCACTGTAAAAACTTCTAAGTGTTCCTGCTGCCCATCGGTAGAAATTAGATAATACATCCTGCATTATTCCCCCTGCCCCACCCCCCACTGTCAAATAGATTCAGGTGAAAATGTCTGATGCAAGATTAGACTGATAAAAATAAATTTCACTACATGCATTTTCTTTTGAGCTAGATAGGTTGGTATCAGAAATGTTCAGGAAATGTTTAACAACAAAAAACCAGAGCAGAAAATGTATTTGGGAGCGTGGGGGACCAGAAAAAACCCACAGATTTTTTCATAATTTTAATATAACTTCTGTCAAAAAAGGACTTCCTTATGCATAAGGAGAAATTTGAGAAATTTTGATCTTGTATATATGTGACGACAAAGACTGCGGCTTCTCTTCTCCACCATTTAGAAATTTCTCCCTATCCTTCTGCACCAACTTTTGACCCAAGTTCACTCCTGCCTCCACTGTGTTGATGTAACTGTGTGGGAAGTTGCTTTACAAACCAATTTAAATACTTGAGTTGTTGGTGTAAAAAGAAGAGCTCAGTGGTTAAATCATCTTCCCAGAATGTAAGAGAAATGCCAATTAGGATTTACATTAAAATATTCTCCTCCATTGTGCCTCCTATATCAAGTAGTGACTGATTTTCTTCCAAGGAATCTCCAGTTTGATGATTTTTTTTTTTTTTTTTGTTAAAAAGGGGGATAAACTCAGGGAGGGACACACATAAGAGCTGTCTGAAAAAAACAGTATTTGAATGGGGAAACAAATATTCTTTAAAAAGTCACAAGACAGGAATGTAGGTTTTCACATGTGTCTATACTAGCAAAAAATATATTTTAGGTCATATGTAAATTGCTTTGGTAACTGATAGATCCTTCTACCATGAAGACAGGCTGGATGGTATAGGCTTTTTGACCCATTTGGCTAGGAACAGGGTCAATCTCTTTTTATGAGCTGAGTCAGGGAGAAAAAGAAAAAATCTAGAGTTTTTTGTTTGAAAAAAAAAAAAAAAGTCAAACAAATCAAGACTATCATTCCCTGGAACTCCATGAAGATAATGTTGTAAAAACATTGACAAGAAAGCTGCAAAAAGAAGAGTCCAATTTCTTTTTGAGCTGTAAAAAAAAGTGACTAGAAATGTCAGAAGTTGATAGCTTTCCCGAAAGGGATTCTAAAACTTCTGAGTTTATGTCAGTTGGTACTTCTGCATTTCTAAAAGACCAAACACAGAAAGCTTTGAAATTACATCCTAATTCTGCAACATGGCTTTGATGATTACTGTTTAATGAGAAAAGCCACAGAGAAAAAAAAAAAAAAAAAATCAAAGATACTTGCTGCAGAGCATTTAAAGCAAAGTAACCACATAGATGACATAAAGTAACAAGAGAAGTGTTAAATGTTCCTTATGAAGAAAACAACAGAAATGCAACACAGACAGAAAATTAAGCAAATTGATTTTACAAAGCTTGATTCAGTAGTGGTCCTTCAGACATTTTCTGACTACACTATTAATTTTGTTCCACACTCATTGGAGGTATAAGGGGAAAAAAAAAAAATCTACATTTTAGAAAAAACAATAATGTTGGTACAGTAGGGTCATTGTTTTTTGTTCTATAGTCCACTTCAAAACAGAGAAGCTGTTTCCTCTTATTTCCACTGTCAACTTTCCCAGGGCATGAAGTAATTAGTAGGCTGTCAGCAATTTTCATGATGACAGATTATGTAAGAAAACCTTCAAGACTACCAGTAAGATGCTGAGCATACCTTAAGAGGTGAAATAATGAATTAAAAATGTAAAAAATAAACCAGTATTATATTTAGGGTATTTACAAGATAGAAATCATAACCCAAAATTGTATCTGTAACTCTCAAACAAGTAATATTTAAAAAAAAAAAATAAATACACAACTCCCCTCAAAAAACTGTTGCTACTGAAACATCAAATAAAAGAGAATAGTTCTAAATGAATGCATGCAAAGAAAAAATAATTTAAAAAAAGAGTACAAATGTAAGCTCTAAATGCAAGAACAAATAAAAAGATAGCATCTATGATCAGTAACAAGCCTGTTATGCCAAGACAGCCAAAGGAGAATCCAGGCAAGTTGGAATAGTGGCAGACTGTTTCTAAGGTACTTAATATGGGATGGACTCTGACCAATGTACCTCATACAGTGGAACACAGGAAGAAAACACTTAATGGTGCTGTAGATTCCATTTTTAAATGCAAAATATCCTCTCCTTCCATCTTGTCAGGAACCCCCAAGCAGAAGCAGGAGTTTGATTAATTCTTTTTACCTTATTTTTGCCACCTATCCCTCCTTCACACATCTAAAGGGCTCACAATGTTTAGAAGTAACATATACCTGGACTCTTACCTATATTTAATATTGCAGATAGTTCCAATGAAACTAGAAATACATTGATTTCTATTACCATATTTCCTGTTTTAATTCTAGAAAATACAAAATTGATTCTTGCAAATTGTACTAGATTTGGACTTCTTTATATGACGTAGAAAGCACAGATGTGGTCAGCAACACTGTGCTGCATTTCCTCATTGAGACCAACTAAATAATTTCTCAGACTGGTAGGTCTCATTCTTAGAACGATTCCCACAGTGAATTGGGACAGCATGCTGGATCAATACCTTCCAGTCTGACTCTCAGCAACAAACTCTTGCACTAGCAGAGAGATTCACTGTGCTACTGATCCATGTGTTTGGATCACTACCTGTAGGAGGAAAACTTACACGTCGCTGGTGTGCAAAAACATTTAAATGACACTCCAGTATTTATGAATCATTGTGGGATGCAAGGGAACAAAATAAAAATCTAGCTTCCATTACTGTTCAGGGGATTCTTGCCATTAATTTCCAGAGCAAGAGGTAAGACTGTTTTCCCTTCCTTAAAACATCTATTTATAGAAGATTTTTAAGCCTCTATTTAAGCCCTCTTTCCCTTTCATGCCTTTGTTTATCTGGTTGTTCTGTTTTCCAATACCTAGACACAGTTTACTGTTGCTACTACTACAACTGAATTCACACTCAAAAATACTACAAGACATATTTCCAAATGTAAGAAAACAGAGTGCAACTTCTTCCAGTTTAAAAAAAGTAACAAATCAGTTACCTAACAGATGAATAGTATTTAATGGAACAACTGATCTACATGATCGCACTGGAAAGCATCACTGTATCTCCAGCTAAGCTCCAGGCCTGCATGAATCCATCAGCTCCTTGGCTTTCCCTCAGGCAAGGTTCTGACAATATTCATACATTAAGAGATGCTATTCCAGCACAGAAGCAAATCCTAAGCACAATCTGCGATATTATCCTCAAGTCACACCATTTTTCTTTATCATCAGTTGCAGGCAGTTTTGTCTTCAATATTACAAATGAAAAAAAATTACAATATTTTTTTAATTGTTAATGAACATATAAATGAATGTAGCAAGTATTGTGAACACACCAGAAATAGCCCCTCAAGAGCTTCCCTTTATAAAAACTGATACAAAAACTGTTCTGTATAGCTATAATAGGCCATGCAGTTCATGCCTCTCTATTTTGCCAGAGGGAAGGTGAGAAAAGGAGGGGAGATCATGCTTACAAACTTCAGCCTTTCAACAGGAAAATTAGGACAACTGATATGAGATAATCATACAATCAAACCCATTAATGATTTGCATGTAAATGCCTAATGCAAACATATATTCAGGATAAGATATGTTCACATAAAAAGAGGAGGGTAAATTTTCCCAGTTGCATATAAAGGCCTAAATACTCAAAGTGTCTCTTCTCTCAGTAAACACCTGTTCAATCAGACTGTTGTGGCAGCTTCTCATTTTTAGTGAATGACCCAAATGCACATTCTGAGCACAACTCTGAAGGCTTTGTCTGCTCAGAATATAACTATTTCAAGATAATTTTTTTATTTTGCATTTCAAAATACAAGCAGGAGTTAAAAAGTTAAACTTACCTTATAAATCTGTAGTTATATCATATGTTATGCCCAGAATTCTAATCAGTGCAAGACGCAACTATTGCTAGCTCCTGTTTTGCTGAAAGTTCCTCCAGAAAAAAAAAAAAGAGCAGAGCTAGAATTGGGACATCACTCAGCCTGCAACTTCTAGGGAACATGAGCTTTGCAAAAAAATGCAAAAGACTATGCTTTTTACAAAGGATAATATAACATTTTTTTGAAAACTAATGGTTTCAAGACAGGAAATGAAAAATGGTTTAAGCTGCCTTGTACTGTCTTTTACCTCTAAACTGGACAATTTTCTTTTACAAAGAGACCAGACATGAAAATACTGCTGCAAAGTTTACCAATAGCCACCCCAAAATGAATTAAAACATAGGACATGAGGTCTAATTATAGATCCTGAATACTTAAATACTATCATCAAATACATTAAACATTATTATTGCCAACATTTTCAATAGAAACTTCAAAGAAAACCGAATATAAATACTAAAAGTATATTCTTTCAAACAGGAACAAAATGTCTGTAGAAGAGTAACGTACAACCAGAGTACCATAGCACCAAATCACTTCACTCGGCATGAAGAAAAATGCTAGATTCTTCACTGC
Source organism: Tringa tobata (assembly GCA_033628505.1). Taxonomy (NCBI): domain Eukaryota; kingdom Metazoa; phylum Chordata; class Aves; order Charadriiformes; family Scolopacidae; genus Tringa; species Tringa tobata. The sequence continues at coordinate 19,122,805 of JAHREE010000118.1, read as the reverse complement.
ATTTAGAAAGGCAGACACTGCAACAAGTAATCCAAGTTGCTGCTCTCTGAGTGGGATGGTTCTTGGTGTTCATGCAGATGTTCTGCAAACACAGGTTCTACATCCCATTTGCTTTTTAATGATCCTTTCCTTCATTCCCCACTTCAGAGGCTGTACGTGGGGTCAGGTGACCACACTCAAACTGTCATCCATCTCTTTAGCAGACACTGACAAAAAGTAAGCCTTGTCAGTGCCTAAAAGACAAAGCAAGGAAGGCAGCCAAGGGCCATGTATAAATTGCAATAATTTAGGCCTACTTATGTTTGTACAATAACTCACACATGAGACTGGAATACAAACACACTGATTTGGCATTTACGGAACACACATGGAGTAAATGTTACCAATAACTGAAAAACATCATAAGTTAAAACAGATTGGCATACTAAATCTCTGTATTGTTTCTAGCTGTTCAAATTTGCATCAGCTGTTCAAACTAGCTCTTTGGAGCAAAAGCCATCATAATATGGAACTTCCAAACTCATCCGTGGTGCTTCACTTTCAGCCCACGTAAGGGTTTACTGTCATACGCCGTAACAGGGAAGGGAGAGGAGGTTCCTGCATCCATATAAATTTTGTCTCCTCTGCTCTGACTCTGAATCAAACTAATGTGACATTTAAGTATCAAAGACATGAACTTCACAAATCACCTTAAAGGAATGTTAATTTCGAAGCTCATTTGTGGCAAATACACGCTGACATTGTTAGTGTTGAACCAAAGAGCCAAACATCTGAGTTGTGTCATTGAAATGTAATTACAGAGGGACAGCTGTGTGCTGAGCTGTGTGACCCTGAGGAGTAGCACAAAATGCCACAGAACCAGAAGCATCCTGTGACAACTTAATGGAACACAGGCAAACAAAACCTACGTGGGATATATTTTATATTGCTGCTTCAAATGGAGCATTGCAAAACATCAATTAATGAACAGTTTAGCTCATTGGCATAACCCAAAATGACTTTCAGGAGTATATTTACTAGGGTCAAATCTCTCTCGTATACTGAATGTAGGAAATGTGCAGCAAGTGATGGAAAGGAATGCAATTTTGTCCACTCCATGCCAGCCACTTCTGCCTCAGGACTGTAGGAAAGCTCTGTCACTTCACACTGGAGAAAGGAATGGCTTTCTTTTCCTTGCTCCAAATTAAACAAATAAACACACACTCGTGTATGCAGAGGCTCTGCTGAGGATTAGAAGATGCAAAAGCTGTATTGGCATCCCCTCAGTCCCACTGTATCCCACTACAATCTGCAGAGATCCTACTGTTCCAAGGGCAGTAAGAAGTAGAAACAGAATTGGCACGCTGGAACATCCTTCAGTATAGGCGAGGATGCCCCTTCTGGGTCCACAGAATAACACCCCCTGCAATCACTGGAAGCCATTCTGCAAACTATAAACTGGGAAGTTCGATGTCAAGGATTAGTGAATAGCAATACTGTATGGCAGGCTGCAACATTTTTCCCCTAGATATGAAAAAAAAAAAAAAGCACTATCCGCAGATATCCAGGACTTCTTGACACAATTTTCAGGGAGATGGGGAGGGGGTGGGGAAGTAATTCTTTAACTTCAGTGGATTTGTACTTTTCTTCTGAAAGGCATGTCACACAAGTAACATTTTTCTCTCTTATTACACACTATTTTATCCACTGCTAAAAATAAAGATGAACAAATACTAACGAATACAGCATATAATCTATCTTTTGAGGCTAAAAGCGCATAGAATTAATGAGAACAAAAATTAGTTTTATAAAGCTTTAAGACAATATTAAGTTTTCCATTGATATCCACATCTGTATACTTAAATTATGTTTTAGCAGAATCTTTTTATTCACTAGCTCTATTAAAAAAAGAAGGAAAAAAATCCAACAATTTTAAGCAAAGAGACTAAATAAAGGTTAAATACCAAATTAAAAAGAAAATGTATTGTCTACCAAGCATAGGAGAATTGCTTGCAACAGAGTCATATTAATACATTCTCTTAATACCTGAGAATCTTATCCACATGCTTCTCTACTCTATTAAGCTTCACAAATTCATCGCCTATTCAGAAATACACTAGAATCACACAAGTAAAAACCAACTTCACAGATCATCACTAGCATATTAAGGACTTTTTTTTTTTCTTAAAAAAAAAAAATCTTAAAACCATGGGGTTAAATAAACCTCTTTTAAACTTCATCTTAAAAAAAAAAATAAACAAATAGGTATCAGATTAATGTAGACACTGCCTTAGTAGTAAGCTACCACAGATCTAAGCTAAGAGTGACATCCAGTGGAAAGACAGTCCATATCCTCTTCTGTCTTCATGCTATCATGGAGGAAGTTCTAGCACAGATAAAACCTATCCTAATACATTTTTGTTATTAATATCCAGAAAGATACATTTGTCTTGTATAATACATGTCACTGAAAAGGTAGAGATGTGCAAGAATGACAAATAGCACTGGACTTCCACCGAGTTGAAAGTTAGGCCAAATGGATCAAGGCATGGCACAAGACACAAAATTGCTATCATTGTTTCTCTGCAACAAATTACCTGCCTTAGAGTTAACTATTAAACTAAGGAGCGACTGAAGATTTTGCATAAAAAAGGAACATGCTTCTGATAATACATTGTCACAGATATTTATTGTCATAGATAACTATTAATTTATATTTGGTAATACTCTATCCAATTTTCTAATGGCAAATAATTTATGAGGAAAGAGAGATAAACATGGAAGCTGCTATGATTTGATCTAACAGAGTTGAACTGTGAAAAAGCTAGGCAAAGATTGACGAGATTAATTTTTTTTGTAGAAGATGGAAGCAAATCCCTTGTATGTGATCAAGACTGCTTCCCCAATTCATCTCTTTGGATATACACTCTTCTTGAGCGAAGAAAATAAAACTCAAAAAATCTCAAGAAGATACACTACACAGGATGCCAAGTACATTTCTCTGCATTTGTGAGCTGCGGGAGATGCGAATACTTAAGCAAAGGGAGATGTGCTCCATGTCACCAGTATTTCCCTTTTCCTACTTTCTCTCCTGTACATACAGGAAGGAAGAACAAGCATCCATTATGCTATTCTCCCCCTTCCTCTCCTGAGTTCCTAATGGTTCCAACACACTGTTTCTCATTTCATTATTGTCTGACCAAACTGGGAAGAAAGTTTCCTGCTACACTGGCTCCATTTTCACTTCCTCTGACTCCTACCTTGCTTGATCTTAGATTCAATGTGGCTTGAGGAAGTGTTGGGGGGGAAATAGTGCATTTACTTTCCACCATACCCCTACAGCTACTGCCTCTTGCCACATCAGGTCTCACCTCTGCAAACTCATGTTTAAATCAGTCAAAAGCAATCTTTTAGGCAGACAGCATCTGCTACAAAAATCTAGTAGGCACAGGAGAGTCTTCCTGCCCCTGTCAATAAAGGCACTCAGTTTTTAACAGGCACTGACTGAAGACAAAGTAGACAAATTTACCACGTGGTGATTTTAAGAAACTTCTTACAGTATTTCTTTGCTCCTGAAAAAATTTCCAAGTGTCTTCTAACTTCAGTTGCAGAGTAAATCCATACTCAATATAATTAGACACTGTTTCATAGCTAGCCAAATTCAAATCCACAATCAAGAGCTCTCATTCTATCACCTGCTCGCTACCACTGTCCTACATACAATATTGCCTGTCCAATAAAAATGACAGTATTTAACACTTAGATTTAACAATAACTACCTCTAAAGTATGGCAGAAAGATTCTTCCTTTGGTGTAGTCATCTTTACAATATTCTCAAGCACTACCTTTTTTCTGGTTACAACTTCAAGTAGTTTTTCCCAATATATTCCCCGGCTTCCAAATCAAATAAGCATTAATAAAGAAAAGATAACTTTTATGTATCTACCATTCTGCAACAGATTTCATGTATCAAAAGATACTGAAGTAATTACAATGTTGAGTATTATTGCAACATTTTAGATAAAAAAGGTAAGACAAATCAGGAATATGCACATGCCTTATTTTAAGAAGGGCACCTTTTTAGTGCTTAGCCTTCAATGTATAAAATCTTACAAGGACTTATTGTACTGATAATTTCTATATTCAATCATATTATTTTTTATAAAAATAACTATGCCATAGTATCAGGTACTGTAACATAAGCGTGTGTGGGGTTTCATCCAAAATTTATTCAAAATAAATCACCCTATACAACATTCTTTCCATAAGTAAATAGTAAAATTCTTTTCCTTCCAAATTTCCTTATAGTAGGAACTCACTAAGATGTTAAAGGAAGCCTAACCAAATGATCAGTGGCAATTTCACTCCACAAAACTAATTCCCACAGGCATAAAGGACCAACCTCTCAAAGATGCAACGGATGAGGCAGTACACATCTGCATACACAGAGTTTCATGTCTAATCAGTATGTGCACTTATAATATTATGAATTCCTAAATAGGCAACCAGCTGTGGGAGTAAGTGTCATTACTAAGCAATATTGCATAATAGAGTATATTTTAAAATACACAAGAAATTAAGTAAAACAGAACACTGAAATATCACCCTGTAGCAAACAGAAAGCATGCAGATCTTCTAATTACTGCATTGAAGAAGATGAAGCTGGTTAAACCAGGAACATGACTAGAAATGTGAAATATCAGAAAGATCTTTCTTGAGAGACAGAAATAGTGACTATAATAATTGAGAATGATTATAAGTCTTATGAGGACATTTTAGTAGGAAACATGGAAGGCAACCTAGGTAAAAATAGAAAGCCATGCACTGATGCACTGGGTGTGCTATAACTATGAGTGGAATTTTCCTCAGTAGAGGGAAAAAAAAAAAACAGTTCTTGATTGCTGAATCCTTTGAAAGCAAATTGTCACTTTTTTTTCTATCCATTTATACCTAAGTCCTGCAGCTGAAGCTGCATGAAGAGGCATTTATTCTTTTTGTGCTACACCTTTATTTTAGTAGGAGCCTTCACTTCAGTGGAAAATATATCAGGCTTAATATCTGGCACATTTATGCAACAGCTCAAGAAATGTTCTAAGGATAGAAGTGTAAGTCTGCTTTTTTGCTAGAGTTTGTGAAAAGCCTACTATTGTCTCACTGTAATTAAAAGCAACCTGAAAAATGAAAAAATACTACTACTTCTCAAAAACATAAAGAGTTACAGAAAATAAAAAGATATTATGAATCCAGTACTGAAAACACTGAGGACATGTTAAATGGCAGGCACTACAAATAGTCCCAGGCATTTTTGTGTGGCTACTTAGGTACTTGCCATGTTACAGCTACAGTTTAAGAATCACAAAAAAAAATATTAAAAACAGAGGACTGTTCTTTCATTGGTTTAAAGCAGCTCAGTTCTGTTTAAGTCAATAGAGCTGTGAATGCTCCATCAGTTGAAATGAGAATTTGACATATTTGGACAGAAAGACAGTTGATTACAGAACTGCTGTTTAGATTTGTTACCTCACCACACTGGGAAAAGGCACACAAACAGGGTGCTGATGTCACCTGAGTTGCCAAAGAGATACATCACATTAAACAGGCTTCAAGCTACAAACAATGATGACCCGTTCTTGAACCCAGGACACTTAATCAACAGCCATTCCTATGAAGTCAATGTTGTAAACGAAACAAGCAACAAGACATTAGGAATGATTTGCATAGGCAGCAGAGAGCATGAGACTAGAGTTTCCTAAGTAAACAGAGTAAGAAGAGATCAGAAAGGGTAAGAGGTAGAACAGGATGTTTCTGGTACTCAAATCTCTCTTTAAAACAGCAGGATAAAAAGGTTCCTTCTGGTCCAAGCGCTGCAATAAGCAAAGAGACAAAAGATCACTGTGTTTGCATCAAACTTCAACCAACCTGGCCTGAGCTTTTACATATCCAGAGGTTTGCCAGTAAAAGCTGTCCAAAAATAAGAAAAAAAAAAAATAAAAATAGAGTAACTATATGGGACAGAGGGCAGCAAGTTAAAAGTAAAGAAAGAGCTGTGTAACCACATTTCTAAAATTTTATACTAAAAGACAAAGAGAATTTAATTTCACAGTGCAAAGCACACCATCTAGAGACAAACCAAAGGAAAGAACTATATATTAAATAAGACAACTATGCTGCTAAATTGGTAATAAGAACAAATGAGGCCCCCTGAAGGCAATTCCATGAAGTTACCAGTTCACACCGGCAATATGAGAAGGAAAAATGGGTGCAAAGATTCATTGCGTACACAGAAAAACAGTTAGAAAATATGATGCAACTCTCAAGACAGGTTTATGTTATTGCTAAAACAAATTCTGGATAAGTATGATCTATGTATCCTTAATCAGGCTTCTGAAGCTTTAAGGGACAAGCAGTCATTAAGTTCAGAACTCTAGGATTTTACAGTACCTCACATGACACGACACACAAATCTGAACAGGGACCCTGTAACTACTCACCACAAAAACAGGAGGAAGTATCTATCCTTTCTCAACTATTTTCTCTGTCAGGAATATGGCCTGAAACACTGCGCAGAAAGTCATTGTATCCTACTTGTCAAAACAGCTTCAGAAGGAATGCAAATCAGACTTACTCTTTTACAGCAAGAATTCTACTGGAACTATAATTAAATACAGAAGAAGCAAGATAAATCTGCCACTGGTACCAGGAAAAGCTCAAAAGCCATCACAAAAACAACAACAAAACATAAAAGAGGACACGAGCCTTCTAATAATGGAACAGTCCTTAAATGGAGGGGGGAAATATGTTCAATTTGCTGTAAATTATAGCCCTGATAGAATAATGTACATTAAGTAACAACACTGAGTAGCTGCTGTAACAGATGTAAGTTCTCCAGAAGTGCCCAGTACTCCAGCACTGCCAATCGAAGGGAGTGGCTCTGAGGCACTCTGGAAAAAAACATCACCAGAATAGTCACTGCAGATTGCTTGTGCTGAAACAAAACCAAATTAATTCAAATAGCAGTAACAGCCATGATCTGTGTTTGCCTTACAATTAACAGTCCAGGTTAATGCATTCTGTGAGGATCATAAGGGTTTCAAAAAGTTTTGGCGCATTGGGGTGGTTTTTTCACTTTTTGTTGTTCATTTTGTTTGGTTGGGTTTTGCTAGGATTTTTTATGTATGTATTGCAGCAGCATCTAGGAGTATCATTAGAGCTTATAGCTCCATTAGACTTGCAGAGCAAAACATTCACAAAGAAATAGCTCCACGCAGAGTTGATTTAAATGGGGGAAGGTAACTCCTGTGAAAAATGTCATAAAAGCAGTTCCAAAAAAATAGTCACAATATGTCTTCAAAAGATTTCAGATCTTCATATAGAAGTTACAGTTTTCATTTTTGGCTGAAAGACATAACAGAACAGATTCTACAAAACATTTTAAGTATGCTGAAAGTACTTTTTTTTTTTAATTAAGTTCCATGCTTAATCACTATCCAGAAAATTCATAATCTCATTTAACACAAGATATAATTACAGAATAGAACAAACACTAAGGAGACACACAGAAATTGATAGCATAACTATTGAAAGTACCAATTAAGTTAGTACTTAATCATCTTTTAAGGAATCTGTATTTTAATTTTGCCTTATTGCAGCCTAGGTTTCCCTTAAACTGCCACTTTACAGTCTCTCAAGGACTGGTTACATCTAAACTGAAACCCAATTCCTAAATCTTTTACTCAGACTAACTAATCACACAAACTAATAATTGTGGATTTGTACAACAATAGCAAAACAAAGATTGAACATCAGATCTGGATCAAAAACTGTATTCACACCTGAAGATTATAGAGAAAGCAACTAAAAGTCTAAACATGAATTACTCTTTTCTTACAAGCTTTTGATAAGCCCATGTGGTAAGGAATTTAAGTACTCTGTATTGTATTCAATCACTGAAATGAGCACATAAAACTTTCTGAAATTTTTAAAAGAAGATCCATGCTGCAATCAGAAGTTTTGTGACTCAAAAAAAAATCTAAGGCCAAAAGCTCCAAAGACTAAACACTATGCGTAATTTTATCCTCTGACTATATTAACATAGCGTTCTGCATAATAGAACAAAACAGTAGTATTGAAGATATTGATAGATTAAATTCTTTATATGCAGTCTATTAACTCAGCCATTGTCCATCGAATATACATTATGTTGTACAGAAAATAGCAAAAGTGTATCCCATTAATCAGTATGTATGTGGGAATAATTCTCTTCTCTTAGAGAGAATTTAAACAATTTTAACTTATTCTAAATTGTGCCAGAGGCCAGTTGCACAAAATCTCGCCTAAAATTGCCAGCTCTCCAGTGACACATGTTCTCTATAGACCTTCCATCAGGGCCTCGACTGCACCAACAGCCCTTAAATGCCCTGACCAGCCTCACCTGGGACCTGAGCCCACACAGCCACTGCCCAACAGCCCAGCTGTGGTGCAACTGCACTGTGGTTGACAAGGGCACTGTCCTGCCTGTGCTGCGGTCCTTCTCGGCTCCTGGCTCATCCACCCTCGTGGGACAGCCCACACCTCTCTGCTCCCAGACACAGGTTCTCCGAAGCATAACTTACCTCCTTGGGAAAGGGAAAGGCAGGTAGCAGTAGTACCCATCTTATTTGATCTCAGTGGCCAAGATACCAATTAAAAGTTATTAACAGGACTCCCTCTTCCACAGCTACAGCAATTTCCTTTCCTTAAAATTAAAAGTTTAATTAGAAGGGGAAGAAGGCAGACTTTTAACTTGCCAGCTACTTATCTCATCCTCCACTTAAAAACATTAAAGACAACAAGTTGGAAGTAATTGGAATAAAAGCAGAGAATACAGTCAGTGACCAACCAAGGCCTGCCAGAGACAACACTGAGTCAGACACCCAGTTCTCAAAGATAAGAACCGATGCGCCTCTGTCAACTATGGCAATGATGAGGCAGCATCAAGAGGGAGAGCTGGCCTTTGCTCACACCCATCATGGCAGCACAACAGAACTAATTAAATAACAGTAAAATATCTGGGAAAGAAGTTGATGCTTCAGTGATTTCATGACAAGAGATAAGACTGAAAACCCAAATTATTAGTTGAATTTGGTCCAAGTGTGAAATAATAACATTCTGGCTGACAAGGACTTCCAGCAGTTTCTTCAGACTGAAACTCTTAGGAATTTTAAGAGAATATATGGCTATGTTACTCTGTGAACACACCAGTGAAAATATTTTATTTTCCAGACCCGGTCATAGATAACTCTAGAGTACAAAGCAGTAACATTTAGAGAATGTGGTTTAATAAGCAGAACTTGAAGAAGAATGAGAAAAAGATCCCCATATGGGATTAAATCCATCTTCAAAAAAGGTGAGATTAAAGCACTATCAGTGTATAACAGCTTAATGTCTATCTCCTTTTGCTAGTCAAATTACCACCAAATTGTGTTCCTGAATTAGAGCATCAGTTTATTTATTTTGTTTTATTATCCCCAAGCATGACAAATTAAGTACCGAAATGTGATACATGGACTGAGTCTCCAAAGACCCTGAAATGGCCATCTCTCTGAAATTGTACTCTACCAGTCATTTGACTTCCATGGTAGTTCCGAGAGTTTATACAATTAAAGTTTCAATATCACTGTTTTCCCAATAATTATTTCACTAAAAAAACCAAATCAAGTTGAGGAAATCATCCACTGATGGGATGCTTTTACTGTGCAGACATTGCAAAACACACACTAACCTGCAGGACTGTGATGATGAGAAATAAGGAGCTTAAGACATTATCTTTCATTGCAGCAGAGAATGCTGGAATTTGGTAATTAGTGTTTGAATAAGTAATATTTTTTTTTTCACCCCATTTCATCACTTGGGAAATAATCTGGTCTTCTGTGATGTAACCACAATGGAAATGGTAAAAGTGACAGAAATACAACTTTCCTGAAGAGCTAAGAGCTAAGCTAAGCTATCAGAAAGAAAGCCTACTTTTGGAAATGAGTATGGGCTTTTCTGGAGCGTTCTTTTCACCAGACATCAAGTCATTTTATTTATTTTTGTTGCTTGGTTTGAAAGTTTCTTGCACTGCAGTTTCCCCTTTCAGAGGCATTTAAAAAAAACCCCAGCATTCAACAGAAAGCAAACTAATTGCTTGATAATGACCTTTTAAATGCCCAGATCAACCTTAATTGCTTTAAATGGAATTTTAATGAGTTATTCTGAGTATGACTAATTATTTGCTATTTATACACATAGACATGGACAAAGTATTCTTGATTAAATGAAATTTTAGCACAAGATATTGTTTTACACTGCATTCTTCACACAGAGATACACCATAGGAGTATACACAAATGTATATATTCACATACACTTGTGCTCTGGCTTGATAAACCTGTCTAATGGCATGATTTGGAACAGGGGACCCATATTCAAGTCCATGGTGTACCTGGCTCCAGGTAATACAAGACAAACTGCTCTGAACCAAGAAGAATAGAGATCTAAATCTAAACCTCCCACATTTCATGCTAGTGCTCTATACATGATATGCATATTGGTGATAGACACATGCGTACTTTCCAAAATCAAAAAGCTGAAATTCCGACTTTGACAACCCAATTTCAGGAAAATGGTCAAAACATTTCATACTATTCTGGCAAGGAACTGAAAAACAACTTGAAACATCAGGAGCTCCTGAAAAATAGATGTACGAAGTCTAGGCTTGCACAAGTGCCTTACTATGATAAAATACATTTTATCTTGTTGAGGAAGGAGGTAAGCAAGCCACACAAAATTTATTTAGCCTCTCAGTCAGTTTGACAAGGTGAAGACATGGGAGTTTTGCTTTGCTTTTGATGTGGCTTTGTTGGGTTTTTTTTTAAGGGATAGTCAAGCAATGCTTCTTTTACAACTCTTAAATCCAATCTCTGCAACTCCTAAGGTATGAAGACTGAGGCAAGAGAATACTACTAATAAAATTTACAAAAGATAAAAAGGAGAAAGAGAAAAGACAGCATTAAAAGTTATCTTACAAGCCTGTGAAGGAGCTGAAGAACAGCGGATGTTTTGAAAAACTGGCTTCCTTCACAGGCCCATAAAAACTGCTGTAGCAAAGCATAAAGTTGGACAGAAGTACTAGTACACTTGAGTTTGAGCTAGAACATTAACATACCTTCCAGACTAAACTGTCAAATGAACTTCATCCATCTCCACTTCAGCTACTCTAAAACTACTTTTCAAAATGTTTCAAATAAGGTTGCATGAAACTGCCTTTGACTGAGAGCACATCACCTAGCTATCACAGAACTTCAGGTTATAATACCAAAAAAAAAAAAAAATTACAGATAATAACCAAGTTCTACTTTCATAGTCCTAAATTGGACTGATTTCCTCATTTTATTGTACCTTTCTAATTAAAAAAAAAAAATGTAGTATCTGATTATGTACGACATCTGCCATCAGAGATGTTCCCATACAAACACTAAAAGATCTGAAATTTACTTAAAATATCTATGAGAAAGTGACTTACATGATAAAATAAAGGTTCTTACATATCAAAGTATACTAAAAGAAGTTTTTAAGCCACATTTAGGAACCTTAATAAATAGCTACGTTATTTCTTTATCAGGAAGATAGATTCAACAAACTAAAAGGAAAAAAAAATCCACGAACAGGGGTTATCTTATAGGATTTCAGAAAATATATATGAAATTTGGGAATACAGGGTGAAACACCATGTCTTCTGGCAAAAGAGACAGCTGCTTCAATTAAAACAGCATTTTGCCTTGCCTTCCTCGCAGACATCACCTTCCATGTATCTTCTAACAATGAAGAAACCAGAAATGGCTGTCAGCCGTGGCCATTCATACCCTTACCTCTTCAAAGCCCTTTGTTGAAATTATTTACAAAAATATTTCTGTGGGTGGTGGTGTAAGGAATTTAATTGGGTTTTAGATAAAAAGTAGAAAATCTTGAGTCAGAGGTACTACCATGATATCTGACAGGTATATCAGACTGCACTACAACCATTGGCCAAGTTCCCTGATCAACCACATGATAACTTTTATGGGCTACTCTCTTCTTCATTTTAAAGCCTGTTGCCACAACAGAAGAATATCATAAAAACAAAAGATAAAGAGAGTGGGAAAACAAGGGCACTAAAATATAGTTTTCATGAGTTAGTACACTGGAACAGCAGAATTGAAATATTATAAGTTATGATGAAAATAAGACTCCACCCCCAGACATTATTAGATTCTTTTTTTTTTCCCTGTTCAATGTATTAAAACTTAGTTCTGCATGGAAACTTTTCAAACAGACAGAGGACATTAAAGATCTGCTCATCCCAACAATAGTTAAATTGAAAATCCTTAGATAATAATTGCTATTAAAATCCAAAACTTCGGTTCCCAGAACTGAAGCATTCCATTTTGATTTGCTAAAGTGACCAAAGACATGTCAGCAATTTCAGTACTAGTGCAAGCTTTACCTCGTTGCTGCACTACTCTTAACTTTTTGTTAAAGGAATTAAAATTCATTCAACTTCTTTGGATAATTTGGGTTATTTTTGCAATATTATATGAACAGTTTCAAAATCCCATGAATAGTTTCACTTTTTATCACTAGAAAATATTCTAATGGAAATGTTAATTTTCTGTAAGTTACATACTGTTTTTTGGACTAGCAATCTATTTGTCTTTTCATATTTGAAAAAAATATGCTCCTGGCTACACAAACTTTTTTTTTTTAATTTCCCACTGAAACACTCAAATGTCATAAACAGAGCTCCAGTTTAAGTAGTTCTATTAAAATTCCTGCATTGACTGAAATAACAAAAGAACTCACAACAAATTTTTGCAAGCTTTCTAAGTCTGGCTCATACAGTTCTCTAGAACAAAAGGTTAAAAAAAAGAAATTTCTTCTACATTTAGGTAGCTAAAAAAAACAAAGCATGTTTTAAATAGGTTCTTTATAATAAATATCAGCAGAATTCCTCCAAGAAGCAGTACTTCCTACTACATTGCTCTGTTATACTTCTCAGACTTCAAAGATAACTTTACCCTCACAAGTTCCCTGAACAGATGTGTGTATGGAAATTTTTTCTTCTTTTCAAATAATTAAAAGGCCGTAAAACATTCTTGCCTTTGTCTGACTGACAAGTTCATGATCTACATTTCGCAGACAAGCCGAAGAGAACTGAAGCTGACAGGAGACTTGAAATTTAAATCACCATCATTAAGCGGTTTTGCCAAATACATAAATTCAATTTGTGAGGAGTTTGGCAAAGAGTGATGCATTCGTCATTTAAGTACATCATAACCCACTTGTGGGTGATATTGTGTGACACACAACAATATGGCATGCCCAAATGATAAAACATCAGCTCTTCACTGAACAAGTATACACGTCACCTTGCTAAGCTGCAATCACTTCATATTTCTATGATAAAAGGAAGCATAAAATTGGTGTGGCGTAAATAGACAAAATGTCCATGTGCATTATGTGCTTACAAGCAGAAAAGGAAGTTAGCTGACCCTTGGGAGTAGAACCAAACTGCTTTATTTCACCCTTATTCCTCTCATCTTCCCATTTTACCCCCATATTTGGATTTCTCAGTATTATGCATTTCCTTTCTTTCCTCAAAAGGAGGATCAGAGACAACATTTGCCTGTTAATTGATGAGATCAGTCACCTCACAAACAGGAATGTAGACAAATCAGATGTTTAACGCTTTTTTTTTTTGCCTCCATCTTTAACACCAATGATGGGCTCTGGGACTCCCAAAACCTTGTGTTGGAAGACCACAATTGGCAAGATGTTGAACTCCCAGCCTATTCTGAACTTAAAATGTACATTAAGCAAGTTTACCAATGATATTAAACTAGGAGGAGCTGTGGAATCCCTTGAGGGTGATCTGAATAGACTAGCGAGCTGGACAATCACCAACTGCATGAAATTTAACAAGAGCACATGCAGGATTCTCCACCTGGGACAGGGCAACCCTGGTTAAACATACAAATGAGTCAACAGTGTGCCCTGGCAGCCAAAAGAGCCAACTGCATCATGGGGTACATCAAGCACAGCATAGGTAGCCAGTCCAGGGAGGTGACTGTTCCGCTCTACACTGCGCTGGTGCAGTCCCATCTCCAGTAGCGTGTGCAGTTTTGGGCAGTATAAGAAGGACACCAATCTATTAGAGTGTGTCCAGAGGAAGGTGACCAAGATGGTGAAAGGCCTCGAGAGCAAGACTTAGAAGGAAAGGCTGAGGTCACCCGGTTTGCTCAGTTTGGAGAAGGCTGAGAGGTAACCTCACGGCAGTCTATAACTCCCTCAAGGAGGGTAGCAGAGGGGGAGGTGCTTATCTCCTCTCTCTGGTGACCACCAATAGTACACAAGGAAATGGGTTATACGTACAGTAGTATGTGACCTGATATTAATAACAATACAAATAGTTGATTAAGTCTTCTAGTTTCCTTCTCAGGAAAAAAAAAAAAAAATCTGAGCTTTTTCCATTTGCAATTCTTCCAAACCAAGGATCTAGTATAACCTGGAATCAAAAAGCTTGATACTTAGAAAAAGTTGTAATTCTTCTGTACCAACATCTGCAGAGCTATAACACCGCTACTTACCACAGAATTCCCATACAGGAAATAGCAGTACAAAGTGCTATTAATATCGCTTCCAATTTCATACTTAATTTATGAAATCTTCATTTAAATCACCTTGTCATCAGAGGGTTAGAAATTCAAGATAACTTGTGCTAATTTTTTTTAATTTCAATTTAAATTAAGCATATCTTTGGTAAGTGGATCAGAGGACTCTGCGGGGTTTCGGGGCAGGGGTGTGTGTGTTTTGTTTTGGTGGTTTATAACACTTATTACTATCATCTCATAACTTCAGATCAGTCAGCGAGAAAGGGCACTTGAAAATCATGACACAGCAAAGATAAAAGTAATTCAACAGCAGCCACAGAAGAGTCCATACTAAGTAAGAATGATTAAAGCCTAACTAGAATAAAGTGAAGCATAAGTAGAATAAATACAAGAAAAAGTTTACATATAGATGCTGTAATAGGTATATTTTGGTGCTTGTTCTTAAATCAGAGTCCACGACCTTAAGAGAAGTTGCAACAGGCCCTACACAGGGCTCAAGAAGGTGTAGAACAAACTTAAGCCACCCGGAAAATAGTAGCATTGCCAAAAGCTAGTATAGACAAAACTTTTATAGACGACAGTATGTCTCAAAATATCTTGTTCAGGTTTGGTGGAAAGTATTTTCATTCACTATAGATTCATACCCTAGATTTTCCTCCCCTAAGAAAGGTACAGGCTCCTTAAGGAGCTGACTGGTACCTGTTCTACTCTTGTAAAACATGACTTGGGGAAAAGAAGTTTCTATTGTTCATGGAAGAACCTAGCAGCAGCCACCTATGAAGTAAAAAGGTTGGCTTTGATTTTCTCCTCAGAACGGGGAACTCATATTCATGTCTTCCATTTTTCCAGAGAACATATTAACAAGCTGGAAACTATTCTACAACATTCAGCAGAAGCTAAACTACTGTAAGGAGAATAATTCAAGACTTCTTGGGCCAGGTAGAAGCATCACATTACAGAGTGCAATTCAGTGTCTCATTAATGATTTATACATTTGTTATTAGTGATAGAAGCTTTACTGAACAAAAACTCAAGATACTCCTCAGAGAGATTCTCTATTGAGCGGAATACAAAAATATCACACATTTTCTTGATGGCATAAATAGAATTACACATGCCTTGAAGCCTGCTCACCATATACTTACACAAAAGAATAACAATTCCATTAGATTCTAATGCTCAACTGGTCAAAATTGAAGAAGTTTTAATCATACTACAGAATTTTCAATTACAAAAGCAAAACAAAAACAGACTCCACACACCACCAGAAGCCACTTGAAAGCGTTTTCAGAACTGCAATTTGAATGTGAATTTAACAAAAATTATGCCTTTAAATGCCTAATCTTTCGGGAGCAGGAATAAGATTCAGGCTTTTACTCTAAGACATTGAACACGTATAAGCACAAGACAGCCATGGAAAGACAAAAAGAACGCAAAATTCAGAATGTTCAGTATGCTACAGTCTTCCACTGTTAATCTTCTGACAGGGGTTTGGTATTTTAAGGGATTAAAGGTCAAATAGGTCCTATAATGTTTAGCAGGAACAGAGACAGGTCAGACAGAAAGCACATAAGTTACATTCCTGCCTTCTGTAGTCTCATTTTCAACATGCAATACTACAAGGAAACAGCCATGGCATTTTTCCATATGCTTACCCATTAAACACGAGCCTCCTCCAATGTAAGCTTACCAGCAAGAAACATGGCACGAAACTGACATCCTCAAGTGCTGAAATGTCTCATTTCTCCACAGTTCCAAACTTGAAATCATTCCACAATATTTGTTATCATCTGGATAATGGCATTCTTTCTCCACCATAGTGATGAAAAGTATTTTGAGGATAACTTTTTGGAACTTATGAAAGAACCGCACATCTGACAATTGTAACAACAGCTCTACATGGAGCAGAGACTGAACTATCCTCTATTCCTCCCAGTTAGAAGGTCCAATTAATTAAAACCTTAACTTGTGGAATACCTACCAAAATGCAAACCAGTAACATAAGATTACTGTTTGACGTTAGATCAGACACAGACCTCCTAGAGAGGTGATACAACAGGAAATTCATTTAAAAATCTTCCCCAATTAAGTGTTCTTACCTCAGGTGTTTAGATAACTGGCTGAGTAGTAAAGACATCCAAGAGAGTAATCAAACAATTGGACTAACAAGGAGACAAATACTAGCATTGTTTAACAGAAAGTTAATATAAAACCAGCTGTTATTTCAGCAAAATCTGTAAAAAAATCATGTGTTGATATTATTAAATTAAAGAAAAATATTTGGCATTAAACATGCTCAAACTTTTAACATTGCTTGTCACAATAACATCCTTGATAAATAACTGAATAAATCTGAGTCAAGCTCAGTCTACTGCCTCTGAGGAACTAGAGGCTCATTACCAATATCATTATCTAAAACTAATTAGTAGTTGGTGATTGTAGCCTGCTGGCACTAGGAAACTGATTAACATTCCTCAGAAACAAACAGGGTTGGGCTGGGGGAGAAGAGGGATATTTTCCTTTTGCTTCAGCCTCAACTAGCAGAAAGGGAATTAAATAATTAACTATTTATACCTGTGCATATTGCAGCTCAGTTTCTTTCCTTAATGTATAGTGATGTTGGATGTGCTTCAGGCATTTTCATAGCTTGACATACATTGAGTTCTGAATTTTTTGCCTGGTTGGATGACGGAAATAGAAATCTTGAAGTGCAATTAAATATTTTATTAGCATTGTTTAATTAAATAAATGCTGGATTAACTTGTCAAAGCAGATTTCACTGGCATGCTAGAACAGTAGTTTCATTTTTCTTCATGAATGTAATCTGTGCCTAAATACTGTGATGATTAGTATAATTAAATAGTACTGGGTGCATTTAGGGGAGAGGGATGGACCAATTACTGAGTATTCCATAGAAAACAGTTTGGTTTATTTCCCCAATATTATTCTATATAACCATTTTCCTCCTTTTTTAACTGAAGAATAGGTTCATTTAAAAATCCTAACTGAAGTTTAGACCAAAGTTAAGTTCCATATCAGAAGAGAGAGTTCTGCAGTGTGACCTGTCTCATTGTCTTATTTAGTGGGTACAGTAAGAGTCAGATTTGCAAGTGAACTTTCAAAATTTTAGATATCTATATTGGAAAATTTTCCTTTTACTACTATCGAGCCATGTTGTAAAACGTGTATTACTAAAAACGGTTTATGCCCAACGTAAATCCTAACCATAGTAAAAGATAAGCAGGAAGAGGTGATGTTTTATTTGTATATCTCTTGGTTTCTATATGCTGAGAAATACATGTATTAATATACACATAAATAAAGTATGGAGAGAAAACAGATCTATCGACTTTGCTGCTAACAAAGCCGGCTTTTTTAAAAACCCTTTTTTTGGTTACTATTCCGAAGCACTAGATTGAATCACGGTGACACAGCTGGGAGGCGTCAGTGCTCGACGGCACACTGCAGCAAGCGCATTACTGACCTCCGGTGGATGGAGGTGTTCAGCGCTACCACCGAAATTCTTAAGGCTGCTGAGATTCTTCTTTAGTTTAAACATTTTCCTTCATTTAGAATAGAAGGATGTGAAATTATCCCTCTACTTTTATGAGCCGGTAGAAAACTAGCATTCATGAAGTCTTAAGTACACATAAATATGCTGCAATAGCATTCTAAAGTATACTCATTTTTTGACAAAAAAAATACTTATGAAATAACATGGCACAAATCAAAGGAGAAGTAGCACTCTGTATCTAAATTTAAAGTCTGTATTTTTGCCAAACCTCAAATACAAGCACTAGAAATGTTGTTCACTTATTCCTAACAAGATTAATTACAACTCTCACATAATGTGTGCAACATTCCAAGCATGCACTGGTGCAAAAAAATACACAACTAGCACAAAATATTTGAACAAAGTAGTGAGTAACTACTAAATAACACTAAACTGTACTTTGCTCATAACAGTAGAACAAAATGAAAATGCTTAAATTTCTTTAATGCAGGTATTTATAAGGCTGCATTGATAATGCTCAAACAGAAGAAATGCTGACAGTTCATATACAGCAACTGAAAAAATTACATAGATCCTTCTAATTAGAGTAATAGTCTGTAGCAAGATTGATACCTTTTACATAGATACGTCTGAATGTTACAGAATTTTCCAGTTGAAATTGGAGTGCGTGCATTCGATGATTCTAACCTAGGTTAGGAGGACATCATGTGGCAGAATAACATAGGACAGACCCTCTAACTTTCCCACACTCAAAAAACCCCTCCTTGCCTACAGCTGCTACCCCTTGCAGCCAAATATATTAAATACTGTTGACAGACTCTGTGAACGTAGAAGCAATGTCCAATATTTGATATTAGGATAAAAGAGTGGCTTATTATGATCTGCAATTCTCTTCCAAAGGTGTGGTTGAACAACTGGACTCAAAGGAGGTTTCACAGTTACTAAGCCCTAAGCAGTCATTTTAAAAATTTTGAAGCACATGGTCCCATTTATAGGATTAAATTTCACCCTTCTATGCACTTAGATCAAACCAACTTTGCCAGAGCAGTAATTTGTGCATCTGTGACCTGAATGCATCTATAAGCAACTCCAAGGAATATATGAAATATATCCCATCAGTCAAACCTCCCCTGAACAACTCCATGATTACTAGTGCATAAATGGAAAAAATACAGTGCTAGAGAGGTATTTCTGGAACTATATGGTTTATGTTGCATTTCTCTTAAAAATCCATATAATTTCCCTTGACAGAGGCCATTAATAAATCCATAGAATATCCAATGACAATGGAATCTACTTACACCTTAATTATAAAAATTAATAAAAAGCAATCCACTTTAGTTATAATACTAGTCATAAATTATGTAATCAATTCAGATTGTTCTGGTATCAGACTGGGAAATCAGATAAAACTGGAAGAACAGAGAACAATTTAATAGCATGGCTAAGAATGGACAAACATCTACATGTTTAGAATTTAATTTCAGATAATCATTGAAGACAATGGAAGTTCTGAATCAGAAAAAAAGCTGGGAAACAGAAATTCTAAGATTTTTCTCTTTCCTGTTTCTGGCCAAAAGACGTAAGCTTAGCTTGTACTATTTCCTTTCACAAAATCATAGAATCATTCCTGAAGTATTTTTTTTCACTGAATTGGAAAAGCTATCATAGAGATATTACTACTACTTTTCAATGCATTCTGAAATTAAATCCTCCCTATGGGTGATAAGCTTTCTGTAATGCTGACTTTAAACACATAATTGAGATGTCCTGAAATATTTCTGTTTACAAGGCTTTTACAATCCTTCTCAGCTTGTAATACTCAGAAAAGCCAAGCATCTCCTCCCCTACTATAGTGTCATTTAGCAACCTGGATCTTCCACTCTATTCCTACATTCTTTACAGAGTACATGTTGACAAAATAAGTTTGTGCATTCTCAGAATTCACCTCCGTGAGGAATCTTAGACATATCTTAAGCAAAGCTTTAAACAAACCTCCCCAGAACAGTTTTGACAACCCAAAAAACTGCACAATGAAGTCTGCAAGCTGGGAAACCACCTTGCAAGCACAGGCTGACTAGCCATGAAGGCTGGACAAAGAAATCGGGTTTCTAACCAGTGGGGTCCCAGAACAGCATTCTGGCAGGAGTAACTGGAAAGAAACAAACACCTACACACCATATTTTCATGAGTACACCCTGCATCTTATCAGCTGAAAAAATCTTACTTAGCAGTAGTGCTGTTAGAGGAGGGGAATTTTATTAGGAAGAGAGGCCTTCTCTGCTAGCAGTGAGCAGAGCTGAGGCCTTTGAAGTTCATGAACAGCATCTTTAAAATAATGTAGGATATCTCACTATAGGTGAGGTGGATGAAGAAGTAGTTTGAAGACTGAGTTTCGTTGTTTTTAATGGGATTTATGAGATATGATGCCTGCTGCAACAGAGAGGTGGATTCTATGATCCAAAGTGTCACTTCGCATCTCATTTTCCTGTTCTGCAGGCAGAGACCAGGAAAGTACCGGGAAAGTAACAGCAGCAAGTTACACCAAGACCATAGCTGTTCATTGCCTTGGCCAGAATCAAACTTAAAAACAAAAGAAAATAAACCTGCTTTTCAGGTTACCCTGACAGAGAAAAAAGGAAAACTGCATGGCTAAAGCCACGTCGCATAAAAAGGATCATAGGGTCACCAAGTCCCCTAGTAGCTGTATCAAGTAAAACTCATAACTGACTCCAAAAAAAATTTTTTTAAATTCCTTACCTGCTTTCATCAAACCTGCTGTTGAGTAGTCAACAATATAAAGTTGTTCTTCTGTCATACTCAATATCTTCTACTTTATCTGCTTTTGCTTTTTCCTAGGCACAATATTTAAAAAAAAAAGGAAAAAAAATCAGTATCAATGAAAGGTCATTGATGTCACACTGGAGGCCTCTACTTGAGCAACAGGCCCCTCCAGATCTATTTAAGTGAAGCCACAGGGTTACAGAGAACATACCACCAGGGCATTATTTTATCTTAGTGAATAGGGGAAGGGAAAAGAGGTGTATTTACAAATGAACATTCTGTTTTAGGAATCCTGAAGGAACACTTCCCAAGGTCTATCTACCAAACACTCGCTGTGAGGACAAAGAAATCTCTGCATGCCAGCGAGGGAGCTTACACAATGGGATTTCAGCCTCACCTGCTCTCATCAATCCTGTCTGTTAATACCAGTAGGAAAAAATGCAAAAAGTAGGAATGCAAATTTCTTCAGCCACAGTACTCAGAGAGCAAGGAAAAGGCTTTTATCAGCCAGCATCCAAAATAACCCAAGGTCAGATTTCCTGGAACTCAGCTGAGGAGGGCAGGCACTTGAGCATACAACTCTCTGCCATTCTTGTAACTCCTGATTCTCTCCAGGCTGCTGATTTCCACCTCCCACCTGCTGGGTAATCATACACTATCTATCAGTAAGATTTGTTCACACTGTCACATGGATTACTGTTTTTAATCTCTGGATTGCTGAAGTCTGACATCTCAGGTGACTATCCTCCGTTACAGTTCCAAATGTAATCTGAAGGAGTTTCTAGTTGCCAGAGACGTGATTGTACAGTCTTGCTTGGCAGGTGTTTTGAAAGGGTTTTCCATCTCATCTCGTTGCCTTTCAGCAGTCAGATGAAAAATTTCTTAAGCATCTGGGATGACATGTATTTGGGGTTTTACACTTAGCCAAAAAATATTTATCCAACAGATGGAAACATGATAAACTAGTCTCTAAAGTAAGCATGCTTTTTGAAAATATCATGCCTGAGTCAACATCCATAGTTGGCAGTAGGCTGTTACGATTTCAAAAGTGTCATTGCACACAACTGAGAAAATGTCAGAATCAATCCTCCTTCTTCTTTATATTTATAAAAAATGTGTTTATAACCTAAGAAATATATGGGTAATTTGAGTAATTGAGAACAATCTAATCTCTTACAGGAGCAATTTATACACAGGATGAGTCAAAATTACATTTGCTTTACATACTGTAATAAATTAATCCAATCTTTGCAAAAATCCTCAATAAGGCCTGATCTACAATTTATACTATTTGCCATCCCAGCCAGGTTGCCTAAAAGGATGACGAAAAAAATCACAACCCTACTCAGTACTTTTATGTAGCAATGCACTCCATAAAGACATAACTCTATTTGTGAAAAGAAAATAGCTTTTGCGTTTATTTTATGAATCTGTAGAGGCAAAAGAACTATCTGTTTAAGTTGGTTTTATGCAAGTGGAGATTGCCAATGTAAACACAGAAAACTACAGTTGGAAACTAAACACTGGACCTAAACTAAATAACAAATTTGATTGGTCATCTTTGATATTTAGTTCCATTCGATATTCCAGAACTGAACTTCACCAACAGAATCTCTATCTAACTAGTAAGAGGTGGTAGAGCTGTGTTTGTATTAACAGGCACAAATAGTACCTCAATTTTCTTTACTACCATCACCTAATGTGGTCTCAGACTTAGAGAACTGAAATACCTTCTGGGCCTGTAGACATAATAAACTCTTTCCTAACAAAAAATTAGTCACCCTAACATTTTGATTGTATGACTTATCACAAGCCCCAGGAAAAAAAAAGATGTGACATTGCATCCTAAAGAGCCTTTTGTCAACAATTATTCATGGAGTTAAAGTTCAGGAAAAATTGCTTTCTACTTCCTCAGCGATAACATTTATGAATATCATAAATTAGATTGTCAGAGCATCTTAAAAGCTTTTGTTCTACTTCAAGGGAGTTCACAGTTTGTTTGTACATAATACATTAACCAAATAAATAATTATAATCTCTATATACTACCAGGACATACCTGTCTTAATTCTTCAAACTATTTTCTTTTTTTTAATTCAAATAGATGTACAACTGCCTTCGGGAATAGAAATTAATGAAAATGGTCTTCTCAAGACTTCATAAACGTGACCACGCACTTGGAAATCAAATATTTCTGTAACATCTAATTTTTGGTAAAATAACTTCCACTCTTGAGCAGGACCTTTAACTTGACAGATGTCAAATATCACCAAATATCACCAAGAAAAAAAAACAAAACATATAAAATACATTGTCTTTTACTACTGAGAAAAAAAACAATCAATCATCAGAATACCTTCTTTTGAGATTATAGGCTACGGTAATTCTCTTAAGGTTAGGGCAAAACAATTCAGAGGTGAGTGAAATAAGGATTTTAAAGTATTCTAGGCTCATATGAAAAAGTTGATTTCCAAAAATATCGACTCTGTTTCCTTAAATAATTAAAATCCTGAACTTTCAATGATCTTGACTGTTCAATACTTTGAAAACCACAATGACATTTGTCTTAGACCTTCCCAAATTAGTAATTACTTCCAAAAGTGTTCTTTATTTCACTTGTCCCAATACTCGGAGTGAAACAATTAGCAAATGTGACCCGGTTTGCAACTTTATTTTGCCTTTACTTCTATACAAATGTCACTTCTGTTGTAAGACTTGACTTGTCCAGGATATAGCCATTGATGTGCTTCTGAGTACCTTTTTCATTATTTCTGTCTTTACTTGTAATTATCCAGTTAAAACTGGAATTATATTCCGATTGTATTTGAAGTTAAATAAATTTCATGGAATTAAATAATCAGATCACAACACTATGGAACTAGTGAAGTTATACTCAAGCACAAATAATTTTTCCCCAGGGAAGTCTATCTGAGTTCTACAGGACTGCTCAGTAAATATTTTTTGTAAAGATGAGACTTTGCGGGGTCAGACCTCAGTACATAATGTTATACTTTCTTTTTTGCTGCTTTCTCAAAAATAGGTGCTTTTAACCTGCATATTACATTTACTCATTGCTCATAAATTGTCACATCACACAGAAATTGTTCTTCTCTATTGGTATCCAAAATTTTAAGGTAACCTCTGATTTCACCATCAGATATGCTGAGGAGCTCTCACAGGTGTCACACATACTTCAGCAGAACTAATTCACCATATTTACAGTGCTGCTGATAGATGTTTCTGCCTTAAACCTGTATTGAGAGCCACCAATTTCAAAAGGCTTCAGAAGAAACATGCTTTTAAGTTTAATTTCAACCAATAATAATGAACAAAGATTACATAAGCAAAAAATGTTGTGTAGTTATTTGTTCTCCTAGGTCTCAAATCAGCTGGCAGTAAAATTCCTGACCCTCTCTGTTGCAGTTATGAAGGGTTAGAGGAGGGAAATGCCATTTTGATATTTTACAGTGACCTTATCTTTTTTTTAAACGTAGTTGCTTAGCTGCTGAATACACACGAACATGCAGAAAGATCTAGAAAATCAGACTGGGAGTTGAAGAGAACAAAAAGACCTGCAGGGAGCAAATTAATTCTTACATGTGCCATCGCATTTTTTCAGAAAACAACCCTGAGGGACCGAGTAGCACTTAATAATCGAGCAATGGTTAGAATTACTCAGGCCCTAAATATGATTTAAAAGTAGATATTCACAGTAAGATATCAAAGCTCAAATGCTCAGGGCTCAGAGATTTTTCAAATGTGTTGCGCTAGACTATACTCTTCTTTCCCAAATGAGAGGCTGAGGATGCTGACAGACACCTAGCAGAATTAAAAAACCCCTCCAACTCAAACAAATGAAGCGCTGCTCAGCAGATGATCTTAAAATCAGCAGAAAGGACTTCCCAACTCTGGGATTTCTGCTGAGTTCTGAAGAAGATATTGGTTCTCTTAGCCAACTCTCTCAATATGTTATGGCTCCTAAACCTATTCTAACTCTGCTGCCAGCCCTTCATAATCTGCAATCATGGGTTGCCAAAACCTGCTTTAGTCTGTCCTCTGGCAGAACTCCCACTGACCAGCAGACACGCTGACGCAGTACTGAAGGAAGTACCGCATGTGGAATACCAATACATAGTGGTTCAGAAAAGAGGAGAGAAAGTTTGAGTTTAAAGCATGCTCATTTACACGTATTTTTAAAAATATTATTTTTTAGTTATGGATTGATTTCCTTTACCTAAAGCACTTAATACTCGTGTTTAAAGCTACATAAATGCTGCGGCTATCATGCTAAGGCTTATAAAAGCTTTGGTAACAAATTTCTGTATGGCTTACTATCTCTGCTCGCTTGTTCAAATACCTATTTTTAGCAGTCTGCGTAAAAAATGAAATGGCCTCTCTCTCTTTGTTTTTACCTATGTGGTATATACTGTGTTCCCAATTTCCATTGAGAACCATACCAAACATAATTTCAATAAAGCATTGCGTGTTCAGTTATTTAAACAGAGTTTGAACACTAAGATATAGGGTTCAATTCCATCATGCTTTAGTATTCCATTATTAGGCTACCTCATGAAAATGAATGCATTCAGTGCTCAGAGCAAGTCCTGCTTTATCTGAAAAAGACTGCAGAATCAGCCTCCTCATATCGTCTTTCCTCATGGGCTTCTGTGCCGGAGCTTCTGTAAACAACCGCAGTCTCAGAAGACAAGCCTTGGCAAGAAATCCATAATTCTCCTAATTTCACAAGTGTTTGAATTACATAACCTTCTTCAGTTCCAACATTAATACAGAACTATCATATTTTTCTGTATTCACTGCTGTAGTATTTTACAGTAACAACTCAGAAAAATAAAGATAGCAATAGTCTTGCTGCATTGTCTGCAACTAATGCGATAGAACTTAGTAGCGTGCGGGACTTCATGCAAGGTCTTCAATTTATCATTTTCAGATTATGGAGAATAAAAAATCTGAAATCAGGGAAAGTTCTCTTAGTTATAGCTTTATAAAAAAGGTAAGTAGTAAATAATAGTAAAATCTAATATATAGAAGATACATTTCTGCCCATGTGCCTTCCATTTTAGTTTTGAAACAGAATGTCATCACTTACCAAGCTCATCCTATGTTACTAACCTAACAAGCAGCTTCCACTGTGAACACCCTTATATTCTGTCATGTTTCCCTCTCTCTCATGCTACTACAGAGAATTCATACTGTCATATTTTTTTTAAGGAACAGTGAATATAGCGAAAATTTATTTTCAAAGGGGAAAAGGTACTAATTCTCTACAGCCTGGATGAATATGTTACCTTTTCAAACCATCCAATCAATGGATGCATATACATAGGTCTTTAAATTCAGAGCATGCTTTTGAAGTGAATTTCCTGTTCGTTACCTTTTACATTACTTCGTTACTTACAGCACAGCTCAGAGAGTACAGCTAGATATCCCCCAAACGAAACAAAGCTGAAAGATGCACTCTACAGAGCATCTAATGTGCTCCAACTATCCATGGACTTTCAGCAAGCGAACTGGAGCTAGTTCAAAGCAGATTCCCTCCTTTCCGCCCACTCACATTTGATGAGGACATCAGATTCTCGGCACCAACCATAGATTGGCTCTTACTGCACAACACTATTTGCTGATGTAGACACAGACAATATTAGCTCAGGGTGCTGGGGAGGACGAAGCCAAATTTTGCATGGCAGGATGTATTTCCTTCTTCTGTCTCAGCTTTCCTCTTAATAAAGTTTCCTTTGGTTAAATTACTTTTAAAATAGATCTTTTTGTTTGCATAGGAGGAAGGGATGCAAGTTAGATTCACGTATGTCAGGAAGTTCAAGATGGAAACTGCAAGCTCTAGCAATCGCAGCCAGACATGTTACATGCATGTACGTGCATGTTATCTGTGTGTACAAATACTGAATGCCTGGTTTACATAGTTCTTTTTATCATGTTTATTGCACTTATCCTGTGACTTCAACACATTTTACCTGAAGTTTAAAAACCTGCGTACTTATTTCACAATGTTTTGTGGGAAACAGCTTCATGTCTCCATCAAAGCACTCTTAAAAAACGCAAGTTTGGAAATCACAGCTTAATCAATGAGAGACAACTAATAAATCTGGTAGATGAATAAAGTGCACTTATTTAGTCTGGATATGAACCCATGTTTGTGAGGAGTTTTGCTATTTTTAAAGCACCATGGAAAGGCTGAAGAGGGTGATGAACCAGCTCTATTAAAAGACTGAGCTGTTTTTTGAAAATAATCCCAATTTTTCTGTCAAAAAAAAATGAAAAATAAATGTATGAACAGAACAGAATAGAATAGAATAATTTCAGTTGGAAAGGACCTACAATGATTATCTAGTCCAAGTGCCTGACCAAAAGTTAAAGCATGGTATTAAGGCCATTGTCTAAATGCCTCCTGAACACTGACAGGCTTAGGGCATCAACCACCTCTCTAGGAAGCCTGTTCCAACTATATCTTCACAGAATCTTAATCCATAGAAAACATAGATACAAGTTTTTATAATCTAGAGATTTGGTGATGTAGATTGAGAAAGTTGTCCTGTAAGAAACCAAAATCAGGAGGGGTTTTTAGTGTAACCAAGCTAAACTCAAAAAATATAGAAATTTTTTCCAGCATAAAATATGAAAATATTATTAACAGGTGTTATTTTTAATTCTTTAATAACTTATTGTTTTCATGCTTTTATCTGTAACATTTTAGAATTAGCTACTCAGCAACAGAAATCTTATATTACAAGGGAAAAAAAAAACTGTCTAGAATCAGTAAGAGAAAATAGCCAATGTATAATACAATATTATATTAACAATAATATTTATAGTAGATACAGCTTCCGATGTAGCAATTTAGGATTAAAACTGAAATTTATAACTGAACAAACTATATGATATATAATAACATAATTTTGCGGCTATTGGAGAGCTTAGTGGATTCCTAATGGGAGGATGCAAGTCTCTTTTTAACCTGAAAGCTATCTGGTGGCTTATATGAAATATGCCTGTGTTGTTAGTTTGGTTTACATCAGAGATGTACATTGCCACAAGCAGCATAATCTCTTACCTATTATTTGCAGTTCAAGGAGGGGCTAATTGCTGCATAGGTATGAAAGAGGTGAGATACTATTTCTTCTTTAGAAGCGCTCTCTGCATTTTAAATTGGCAGAAATGGAGGGAGAAACTCTATTTCCACACGTTGTGTGTCCTCTGCTACACAGTCTGCCTTCTTTGGGCACTCAGACCACTGGTATGTGATGACCACAAACCCTCAGGTGGGCTGGCCTGAGCAATAGTGTGCTATCACTGTCACCAGTACAGTGGGAGTGTTCCCTCGGCCCCATCAGCCTGTGCTTCCCTCCATCCAATAAAAGCGTCCATGTCTCTCACAGTACAAGCACCTCTGGCTACGCACGCTTCCCGGGGGCAAGACTGAGAGGGCTTCAGCATCTCCCTTCCAGTCTCCCACACCCTTGGCACAGCTGACAGCATCACTAAAATACTAAGTATAGTGCAGTCCTACAGCTTTTCTCCGTCTCCTCTACTGTACTTGTCAGATTGCTTCTGTTCCTAAATCCGGCGAGCAAGGCTGAAGACGTAAGCAAAGCAGTGGTGCTGTGTGGGAAACGCAAATAATAGCAGCGCTCTGACAGCAAAACGGAAAAAAAGGGTTTAGACCCTATCTCCACCTGAAGACCCATTCCACGGGCTCACCCACAGCGTGCGATC
This sequence comes from Tringa tobata, assembly GCA_033628505.1. Classification (NCBI taxonomy): domain Eukaryota; kingdom Metazoa; phylum Chordata; class Aves; order Charadriiformes; family Scolopacidae; genus Tringa; species Tringa tobata. The sequence goes on along the minus strand of JAHREE010000118.1, from coordinate 19,094,113 downwards.
ATTTCTATTTTTAAATGCTATATTTTCTAACATGAGTCAGTTACCAATCTATTTCTGAACAGGAAGGACAGAGGAACAACTTTAATCACAGCTGAACCAAAATTAGAACAGAAAATGGATCAGCTCAGTTCCTTTATTTATACTAACCAACTTTAGGTGTACCTATATGAGCCAATCAGAATAAAAAAAAGAGTATCCATAAACTCCTTCTACAGATACTGAGGATCAGAAGCTGGTTCAAAACACAGAACTGGGTATTGGAAGGGGCCTGTTCTCTCCAAAGCTATTAGACAACTGGCTAAGTAATTCAGCCAGCTAAATTAAGAGTTCGTCTCAGGGGTGGTGGCAGTAACATGCCTAAGCAATGCCTGTAAGACTCACCTCTCTGTCACCTTGGTTTCATCATGGTGTTTGTGTGGCCCCAAGCACAGCGAGGCCCTGGCAGAGACCTTCCCAACAGCGGTGCAGAACCGGGCAGCAAGCGGACCGCGAGTCACCAGCGCACTTGGGCCACCATGAAGGCAAACCCCACTCCCACCTGCAGTGGCACACGCACAGCTGGCATACGGGGGGAGGCTACTACTCCTCTTCGCTCAGCACTTCTGAGGCCACATCCAGAACAACCTCTACTGGACAAACTGGCGGGACTCCAGAGACAGCCTCCCCCTGTGGCTAGGGGACTGCAGCACATTACAGGAGCTCAGACTGAGAGGATTGGGTTTGCTCAGCAAGTAAAAAAAAAAAAAAGACTGCGAGGGGCCAGGACACGGTTTTCTACCACCAAGAGAGCAGTTACAGAGAAGACAAAAACAAACTCTTTCCAGAGGTGCACAGGGGAAGAACAAAAGGCAGTTCTGGCTGTGCACAATAGAAAAATCTTCTCCACAAGAGTGTCTAAGGACGGCAGCAGGGCCCTGGAGAGGCCACGCAAACTCCATCTGTGGAGATGTTCAAAACCAAACATGACAAGGCCCTGAACCTCGGAGATTAACCATGCCTTGCACAGGACTGTCAATTACATGACCTCCACACATCCCTTCTGACCTTAATTCTACAGTTCTAAAACTGAGACTCATACATCACACATGTATGATCATAGAATCACAGAATGGTTAGAGTTGGAAGGGACCTTAAAGATCATCGAGTTCCAACCCCCCTGCCATGGGCAGGGACACCTCCCACTAGAGCAGGTTGCTCAAAGCCCCATCCAGCCTGGCCTTGAACACTTCCTGGGATGGGGCAGCCACAACTTCCCTGGGCAACCTGTTCCAGTGTCTCACCACCCTCACAGTAAAGAATTTCTTTCTGGTATCTAATCTAAATCTCTTCTCTTCCAATTTAAAACCGTTGCCAGTTTGACATGAGCTGTTTAAAAATTAAGATAAAATACTTTTAAAAAGAAGGTCATGCCAATGTGTGGTATCAGAAGCCTTTTTCTGGCAGAACAGTAATACTCTAGCTACAAAAATGAAACTGAAGAAAAGAATAAATCCTCAGTAATAAGGCTATAATGTTATTGGGGACATCTTATTATTAGAAAATCAACAAAATAAGCTGGATGGCACTGGAAATGCAATCAAACACCAAGATGCCAGATATGAACTCATTAAAATATTAAATGTATAAGCTTTGTTAAAACTGCAGAAAGATTGCTCTCTGTACAATCTGCTGAAGCCCTGCTGTTGGTTTTTCAAACTAACTCATCTGTCTCATAATTCCTTTAGAAAACTGGCAAACAAAGAATTAGAGTAATCAGTATCTTACAGAGACATTAATAAAAATATGGAGGCATCCTGATGTAAAAAGATAGAGATTGTGGTGGTTAATACATAAATAGCTCTTCTTTTAATATCCCAAGAGACAAAAGTAATTTTCAGCACCAAGGCTGCCCTTAAAGCTAGTCGCATGTGAGGAAAATACATCTAAAAAGGGGGAGGGAAAATTCTGTGTCTTTTTCCAAGCTGTTTTGACTACTAAGAACTCAGTTTCAAGATAAATTCAATATGCTTAATATATACAGCATGTTTACATTTGGCATTTACAGCTGCACTTGGGTAATTTTATAGACGTATGTATAGATAAGCATAGGGTCAACCATGGATACAGCAAACTGCTTAATACAAAGATGGAGATTGCTTGTTTAGTTGCCTAGCAATAAGATCTGACTCCTGTGAGCTAACAAATACTGATTAGAGAATGAAATTTAATGTATCTAATGTATCATACAAAAAGGAACACGAGTCTATTGAAGAAAGGGAAATACTAGGTTAGGAAAAAAAATCAATTCTATCTAGTGAAATCTATTCAAGAAATATGCAATATGAAGAAACAATAGTATCTAAATTAAAGAAAGCCTCCATCCCTTCACTCTGTCACTATTTTTCATCATCCTTCTTTTTTTAGCAGAAACTTTAATTCCATCTTCAATAATGGATTTGGCTGTTGAATTGTTGTGTTTAAGTTTGTCCAGCCCCCTCAATAGTGTTCGGAAGCTGGGAGAGAGAGAGAGATCTTTTTAAAAATTGAACTGGATGAACATGATGGCATTTCTCTTCTTGGAAAACACAGTATGATAATAATGGAAAGCTTGAGGACATTTACTACACTGGTGGAGAGGCAAAAGTCCACACCTGTGCTTTATTTGTTATGAAGAGCTTTAAAATTGCACTGATGCCATTTAACACATATATAAGGTCTCTTGTCTCAGTTCTTTCAATATTACAAATGTTTTTCTCTCAATACTTCAGAAGTAGAACAGGAAGGTCACAAGTCAAGGATAGGTAGCATACTACAAGTCTAGCACAGATTGGAAGTACTCACTTCTTGGAGCACTACTAACATTGATCTTTTTCCCTTACAATCTAAATGTAAATAGATTAGTCTAAAGATGGGAAAACAGAGGCCACTGGATAGTATTCCAGCATTATAAGCAGTGTGGACTTATAATGCACTGCTCATGCATTATTAAAACTTGAAAGAAGACACATGACTCCTCTTTCTGCTATTTCCAAACTTTCTTTAAAACATTGTTCTTTAATAAAGCCCCTAAAACAGTACTTCCCAAGATCTTCTCCTGTTGGAGCCGTCACTTAACAGTATTGCATCTGCTTGGGACAGAAACTGTCGTAACATTTCTCTCGTGTCCTGTTACACCACCATAAATCTAGAATAACTCCACAGACTTCCTGTGTGACGCACTTACTCGGGGTTTCTCTACACAAGGAAGTAAACATAAAGGAAAACTGGCCTCAATGCAGAGCACAGTACTAACTCAAACTAACTCCCAGTATAAACATTCTTACCACAAAGAAAGGAAAAGCAGCTTTTCCCACTCTGAATATGGATTAAACTACTTTGAACAAAGACAGTCCTAGTAAAATCCAAAGGTGTAATCACATTTCAGAATGCAGTGCTTTACAAAAAGAAATTAAAGATTCAGTATCAGAAGCAGCATGTCTTCCAGCAGCATGTCTTCCCTCTAGTCATATATATTCTGCTTCTCAAACATTCCCTAATTTATTTTAGGGGTAGTTTTAGATACTGTACACAGCTTTGCATTTTGGCCTGATAATACCCTTTTACTGCCCATAATGTGCAGCCCTAATTTTTCCATGAAGACAGTGTCTTTATTTCTTAATCTTCATTCCCCAGTTGCAGAGACTACTACACAGACTAATTAACTACATCTTGATTTCCTCTTGTACTGTGGCTTCTTTGTCCTTGCTACAGCAGTGTGAAACACCTTTAAATGGGACATAAATTATATTTACTACATGAAAGGTGCTAACAAAACAGGAATTTACATTACTGATTATTCAATGTTGTTCAGACTGTATAGTGATAGAAACTACACAAATATCTAAAACAGCAAAAGCAGAAAAAAATGAAGGACAGGCAAGTGAAGATTTTGACATGGTAAATAATTCAACCAGTGTTAATTTACTAAGAAGCAAATTCATTGCCTGTTTCATTACGGTACTTTCTGTACAATAGTAATTTATGGATTTCTAATAATTTACTTTCATATGGTCCCACCACCTATATTCTAAAAATCTGAGACAATAGTATTTGTTTGCACACATCCCCTAGAAGACACATGCTGTTTACAGGGATCTGTTGATAAAGAATAAATGGTCTGGGATGAAAAGCATTGTTCCCAGGTCTTTCTACACACATTTGACATTTTGAGACTGTACAAATATGTGCCATCAAGCCTGTCTACCCGTCTCTCTCACAGATCCCCAGAACAATCTGGCACTAAGGAAATCCATGTGGTCAACATAAAAAATCATAATCTCATTGGAAAAAAAATGTAGAGGGAGTAGGGACACAGAGTTGGCTCTGATCTCTTTTTGATTCTCACAAGTTTCATACACATTCTGTGGTATAAACAGTGATTTCAGAGAGTTTCTGAAAAAGAACAAATTGGATAGAAACCTCCAAGGCAGAAGTAATTAGTTTCCTCATTTGGAGCAACGTGGTAATCTTTGCATCTATTCTGATATCCTAAGTGCAGAATCCAACTTTTACTTTTTTTCCTATGTCATAAGAAATAACAGCTTGAGCTATTAATTTCAGTCACATGCAGTTGTAATTTAAGCTCTGCTCTTCACTGTTTTTTTATTTTGATTCCTCTTGACAAGTCACAAGAAATGTAACATATTAAGTTTGAACTCTTAATTCATTGTGAAAGGAGTACACTGTCTACCCCACTTTTATATTTCCATGTCACTATTGTCTTAAACAATATCCAAATATCTGCTGCCAATTGCATAGTAAGGATTATGTCTAATTTATAAGATGAATTGAGAGGAACTGGTATTTTTGAACACATTTACTTACAATACTCACTACATACAAAAAAAAGTTACGTTGCCAGTGTACAAGACAATGTATTGCATATTGTGACCATAACAGGTTATTTGCATTTGACATTTTTCAATGCTTCACACTGCATAAGAAATGAAAATACTTCATGTTCCCAACCAAGATCCAGTAATCCTGAGGACTTATGATTACTCCAGTGTGGAGAATGTCAAAAGGACATGCTCTGGTGAGTATTTACACACCCTCTGTATGAAGCAGGACTACTCTTTTCTATGTTTTTTTCTATTTTATACACCAGCAAATAGCCAAGAAACTCTCTTAGCAATTAAAATTTGATATTAAAATGCATGTTACACATATATTTAGCCCAAAACATTTTTTTAGTCTAGCCTAATAGCAAAGGTTATCAAGCTAAATGCACCAGAATTCGACTCACAGTATCATAATCAAGCCATTAATGCTACTCTTTCTTCAATTAGATGTCAGTATGGTGTACAGTGCTTTAGGCTTTGCTTTCACTGTCAATTTCCAAAATTCCTTTCCAAAATTAGTAATTATGAGGCCTGCATAAATCCTGCAACTGAAGTCACAAAAAGACATTTTGGTGCAAGGATATTTTGTATACTTTTATCTACAGATTTGGAGATTTACACTCCCTGTCTAAGTAACCATACTTAAAATTGAGATAAAGCAAGTGTTGTACTCTCTCCATGTAAACAGGAAATATCCATCCCACTTTCTGTGTTTGTTGTTCTCTTAGCCAGGTACACCTCAGGCATATCCCGCCTGTGAGACAAGATGTTGTTCTTCAAGCAAATCCCTTTGAATTCTCCCTCTTAAAAAACAGTCCATGAAAGCAAGAATCAATATTATAGTAGTCTGACCATAATTTTCTAGATTACAGTTAATTACAGTTGTTATCTGTAATAGGTTATAATACCATACAGGGGACATGGCATCATATGAGGCCAGATCATCAACTGACATCAAAAGGAGGCCAAGAGCGCCCTCAGTTCTTTTTCCCAGGCAACCCTAGTTACATGAGTAATGATTTCCCTTCAGGAGCTCCGTGACAGCAATTCTGAGAGGCGACAGCAGAAGTGATAACTTTGCATCTTGTAAAAGAACAAACGGTTTGAGACATCAGTGCCAACCCTTTTAAGATCAGCTCTAGCAAGACTGAGGAATGAGATTTCTGATAGCAGTTTTGTTTGTTTACTTTCCAGTAAAGTTTCTAGCTGCAAAAGCTTCTTTTAAATCCTGAGGTTCACTGATTCTGAGACCTTGCTTGAAGCGTTTCTCTTTTCCTTGATAGCTGGCTGAACCCCAAAGAAAACAATGAATGCTTCTTAGTAATATTTACAGGGATTGGAGGGGGAAAAAAGATACTAAAATTAAGTTTCATCAACTATAATAAATAGATAATATTCTTGATATGAATTTACAACTGAAAATGTAAATACCATGGTGATGTTCTGAATTTTTTTAAAGAAGCCTGAAATCTTCTTTCAGATTCTTTCTACCTAAAACATGCAAAACAACGAAATAGCAGATTGAATAAAGGCGCAATAATTGACTGAATAAAGCAGCAAAAATTGCCTAGTCAAATTTTGCCATAACAACTAGGATGTGTTTTCTGTTGAAATATCCTTGATCTTGATAAAGACTTGTAACTTGTGAAACCCATCTGTCCTGCAAAGATTTGTGGAAAGAGCAGGAAGTCTCTAATGAGTTTAATATATCTGTGACACAAATATCAGATCTTCAAATGCTGTATCTTGCTCAGAATTTCTGTAGATCTGGGCAGTCATCGGACCTGAACGTGAATTATGGTTTCTTTGAAAAGACTCTTTGTTCTTATTTCCATTCAGAAGCGTCAACAATCTCCAGCAAGTATAGAGTTAAATTTCCTGTTCTGGTTTCACACAGGTACTGAAGGTAGGGTAAAGAGGCCACCCTGAACTAGGTAAGACTACACTCAAAGGCTAAGAGGGTCCATGCAACTTTGGTAAGAGGAGAGAAAGGACTTCAGAAGAAGCATCCAAAACAAAACCGCTAGAAGGAAGAGTACATGCCCAGGTGGGTTGGGGTTTTTTGCCTATGTTCTATCTGATGTTTCTGTAGCAGTTATGATACTATTTGGGCAGGATGAAACTTGTTTCAGATAAAATCTATCTTGGCTTCTACTGCTTTGCAACTTTTGCTAATACAATAAAGAAAAAACAGTTAGAGGGGAGCACTCCGCACCCAAAAATCACCTCCAGTCAATTCAAATGGAGTATAACTCTTCTTGGCATCTTTCTTTCCCTTGTATTTTCAAGTTGTGGTGCTGCTAACAACACACAGAGTGCAAAGCAATTGTCAGTCTGTTTAAGTGTAGTCTTCTTAAAGAAAGTAACTTCTGCGCGTGACCCCTTTGGCAACGCATTATCTGTGCATATAGTTATGTGTTAAACAGGAAGAGTATAATCTTTGTGATTACAAGTAGGAGGATAGATAATCTCCTATGCATAATATAATCTAGCTTTGTACTAGCTCTTCCTCATCTTAGTCAACTGACGTGACTACGTCTGTTGCCTACTAAACTTCATTATCTATTTCCTGGAAAATAATGCTTAGATTGAAGAAATTAATGGTATCCATTGTCCTTGCTAGGAAAATACAGAGGTTAAGGATGCCACCCAAATCTGTTGTTAAAGAACCAAATGCTTATTATACTACTTCTATTAAATGAAGTGCACAAATATGAAAATAAGGAAGTTGTATCTCTTGTTTATGAGAAAATGTAAGTCAGGTAAAGACAAAAAGACAGAAAAAAATGAAGTCTTTGCTAAATACAGCACAAATGATCTTTTTTTCCAGTTTTAGTACACCCCAAACACCATAGCCTATGTCACTAATATTTGTGCAGGAGAAATGTAACATTTGTTTTCCCTTCTGCAAACGTTAGTGTTAGCAAAATAAGCATATTTTTTGTCCGTACATATTCTACTTGAAATCAATCCCTTATGGGTTCTGATTGGCATGAAAAGTGAAACTGGGAAACGTAGCTTAGAGTACTGAAAAAGGAACAGAGTTTTATAAATACTCACAGAATATAGCTATTGTTTCACTCCTGAAAGCAAAAGCTTTAGTCCTTATTTACCTATATGAGGTGAACTGCTTTGCTTGAACTTGGTGGCTTCTATGTAGGTATACACAGGAAAAATAATCTTAGTTATCTTTTTATTAAACTGTGCTATATTTCTAATCAGACATTCTCATTGCTCAAAATTAATTTGATTTAACTGTTTTTTCGGTATTTTTATTTACTTAGAAAGTTCCTTATAAATTTAATTTAAGATACGTGGCTGAAACTACCCAAGTTCTAATTTTAATTAATCCATAAATTCTGTGCATTTGGACTCATCTTCCAGAGTGTTCTCCTGCTGACATACCCACAGCCTTGTACTTTTTCTATTTGCCACAGTGCTGTCATGATTCTATATCTGCTTGGCTAAAAAACATAATGTGAGTATATTTACAACGTGGTTGCTAGAAGCAAGATGAATGCGGAGCTGGCTAAAAATGTGTTATTACTTTAAAAAATCAGGATCAAGGAAGAGAAGGACAAGTGTAAGGAACACCAGAAAGCTTTTATCAAGTTAACTAAGGATGGAAATACCTATTGGCAGGAATAGTTTTGACATAATCTGTATATGTTTTGGCTTCTCTAGGTACTTTAGCCCCTTAGAGGAGTAAGAAGCTGAGATCTTATTGAAGTTTTCTACTGTAGCTTCTAATCTGCAAGGGTGGACAAACCAAACTGTCTCCTTTAATCAGAACAGGTCTTAAACTTAAATTACTGACTCCTATTTTCCTTAAGATTTTCCACCGATGTTTTTCAGGAAACAACAGTAATAAACTTGTTATTTTCTAATGGAGTTAGAGGAAAATCAGAGTTAGTGTATTTGAAGCAAGCACCCTATAGCTCTGTTCTCAGCTAATTCTCTGAGAGCTGCTGCATTCAGTAACTGAGTCAATTAAGTATACAATGGGGTAAAATGCTGAGTCTAATTCATCCCTAATAAAACTAACATCAAGTCAGTAGTTTAGGGCCTAAACAGATTTCCACTTACTAAAAATACAGTACTATGAGTCTAGAGAAGGAATAAGGGCTTTTGATTAGCTGAAGAGTGTTTTTTATGTCACTCTTTTAAATACTTCAATCCCAGCAGGCTCAGCTCTCATAGTATCTAAACAATGGTGAAACTAGAACTTATCTAGGAATTTAACCTCTAGAAAAATTTGTAATTCAACCCAATATCATCTCAATCTAGGAATCCAACTATTTACATCTGAAACAAACACAGGTCTGTGGGCAGTTTTGTTAACTTTGATTCATGCACTTCTGTTTCGGACATACAGCACGTAAATGCAAAGCCTGAAAGCCTTGCAAAACTAAAATAATTTCAGTATCC
>JAHREE010000118.1:19028365-19075089 GCA_033628505.1 Tringa tobata | reverse complement strand
AATACTCTGCAACAGACGTTGCAGTGTTGTTAGGGGTAAGTGCATGCTCTTAACAAAGCTGGTAACAGAATTAGTATTAAGTAAGGCAGTACTGAAAGGTTAAAGGTCAGTTCTTGAAATCAGTTGTTTAACGCTGGTATTAAAAACTTTACAGCGAGTTCCTGGGGAAAACCCCAGGGCAAAACGCTCAGAAATGGATTCCTTCACGAAGCACTAGACGAGATGACGACTCCGCAAACGACAAAGAACGACATGATGCAATCTTCAGGAAAGTAAGAGGGTAAGTTCTCCTAATTTATTTTTTCCCTTTTCCGTTTTCTTCAGCAGTATATATCTTGATTAAATGGGCTGGAGGAAAGGAAAACGTGGGTTGTGAGGAGTTCCAGGGAGGGGGGCGGTGGGTGTAGGCATGTGGTGCCCTTCGGAGGGAAGGAGGCAGAAACTGATATGCCAGCAGCAGCAAAAACTTGAAGTAATTCTTGTGAGAGGATCAGTCTTCAATAATACTTCACGTTCTAAAGAGCTCTCAAAAAAACAAAAAGTGAAAAATTGTGGTTTTCAATTTTAGTTTAATAGGCTTAAGAAGTAAAGGTAAACCTGAGTCTATAATTACGTGTAGCATGTGTATAATATCTGTAATTTGGATTTCTATTGTTGTTTATTCCTTTTTAGCATACTAAATAAGCTTACTCCTGAAAAGTTTGACAAGCTATGCCTTGAGCTCCTCAATGTGGGTGTAGAATCTAAGCTCATCCTAAAAGGGGTCATACTGCTGGTAAGCTGGCTGCATTTTTTTTTAACTAAGGTTTGCTTGCATGCTAAGATGTTGGATGGTTTTGATGGGATACAGAAGTAACATGGTCAATGCGGTGCTTGATAATCCAAATGTAAGAAATATCATTCCTGCTTTTTATGTAAAAAGGACATACTGGGGAGGAAGTAGACTTAGTGCTCTAACCTTGTGTCTTAGAAATCTCAACACTCACTAGATGTGGCCAGGGATTTTCTTGTTCGTTCGGGTTTTTTGTAATCAAAGGTGCTAGTTAGCAGATTTAATCCATGCATCCCCTCTTAGATTTTCCTGATAAACAAGCGTAACGGTCTCGGAAAATATACCACAGGTGACTTCTTGGTACCCTGATTTAACTACGTCACTTTGTTCTATCTGAGATCAGATTTGCGATACTAACTTTGATGTTACGATGTTAAACTTAGAATTTTTCCCATTCGTTGGCCAAGGATTATAGAAGCTCTTTGGTAGCACAGAGCTATTTGGCAAAAAAAGACCTGAGGGTATTGGTCAAAAAAAGACCTGAGGGTATGGGTCAGCAGCTGACTGAATAGTAGCCAGCAGTGTGCCCAGGTGGCTAAGAAGGCCAACAGCATCCTGGCCTGTACTGGGAATAGTGTGGCCAGCAGGGATAGGGAAATGATCATCCCCCTGTACTCGGCACTGGTGAGGCCCCGTCTTGAATGCAATGTTCAGTTTTGGGGCCCTTGCTACAGTAAAGTCATTGAGGTGCTGGAGTGTATCGAGAAAAGGGTAATGAAGCTGGTTGAGGGGTCTGGAGAATAAATCTTATGAGGAGCAGCTGAACGAACTGGGATTGTTGTTCAACCTGGAGAAAAGGAGGCTGAGGGGAGACCTTATCGATCTCTACAAGTGCCTGAAGGGAGGCTGCAGTGAGGTGGGTGTATCACCATCACTGGGGGTATTTAAAAGATGAGTAGACTTAGTGCTTAGGGATGTGGTTTAGTGGTGGTTTTGGTACTGTTTTAGGTTAATGGTTAGACTCAATCTTAAAGGTCCCTTCCAACTTAGACAATTCTATGATTCCATAAAGTAGCTTTTTTCTTTTGCTTCACTATTGACTAGTGCTAAAACAAAATGCATTATTTCTGTATGTTTGCTGAAATAGTGGAAAAATTTAGATGTTCCTAGATCATGTAGAGTGGTAATGTTCCAGTGTGCATCTGAAAGCTCACTTTGCTAATTAAGAGTGCATGCTACTACATGCCACCTTACTCTAAATTTATTTAGATCGTAGACAAAGCCCTTGAAGAGCCCAAGTATAGCTCACTGTATGCTCAACTATGTCTGCGACTGGCAGAAGATGCACCCAACTTTGATGGCCCATCAGCAGAGAGTCATCCAGGACAGAAGCAAAGCACAGTGAGTATATCTCTTGATCTGGAATGTAAATTTTGCTAGTATGTGTAGTTACACTGATTAGCCTAATTGTTTTCTTTCTTCTCTTTCCTTAGACATTCAGACGCCTCTTAATATCTAAACTTCAAGATGAATTTGAAAACCGAACCAGAAATGTTGATAGTAAGCTTTAAAACCACTTTAATACACAATTTATTTACCTTCTCTTTCCACAGCCTTGTTAAACAGGCTTCTTTGTTTTCCAGTCTATGATAAGCATGATGGTCCCCTCCTCCCTGAGGAGGAGGAACAGAGAGCCATTGCCAAGATCAAGATGCTGGGGAACATCAAATTCATTGGAGAACTTGGCAAGCTTGATCTTATTCATGAATCTATCCTTCATAAGTGCGTCAAAACAGTGAGTATTCAGATCGGGGCTAAGAGCAAAATGGACTTCTAAACTGAAAAATAAAAATGTGTTTGCTGCTTTGGGAATCTTGGACCGTAATTGCCAGAAAAATGTTTCCTGTCAATTATCTACCCTCCGGTGTTTGAAATAAACAGTTTTTTGGTGTGATTAGAAAGTAAAATTGGCTTTGTTCAAAGCTATAGGAATTGTCTCCAAGTGAAGATTTAATTTAGCCTAGACAGAAGTGCCACAGGTACTTCAAAGTACATATGCTTATGAGTAATGAGTAGTTCAGTTAGCAATTCTTAAAACCTAATTTTCAAGTCCACTTGTCTTCAGATCAAGATGAAATGTTTCAGCGTGTCCCTGTATACAAAGTTGTTACTTACTAATTGTCATTTATAATATGTTGAGATGCTTAATTCGTCTTTAATATTTCAGCTTTTGGAAAAGAAGAAGAGAGTCCAACTCAAAGATATGGGGGAGGATTTGGAGTGCCTCTGTCAGATAATGAGGACAGTGGGACCTAGATTAGACCATGCAAAAGCCAAGGTATGTGAGTATCCACTGCAGTCATTGAGCTAGTTACATTCTATGGCCGAGACTTTTTAATTGTCTGAACCTTCTGTATTTGGTGTTCTGTTCCTAAGTACTGAGGTCTGACTATCAGAGAACAAGAGTGGAGGAGCCAATCTTTCAAATGGTTTTAAATGTCTTTCCAGAATGTAGTTAGGGTGATTAGGAAGTCATAAAGTAAGGAATGTTTTTCCTCTAAATGCTGCTTGAAAAGTTGTGGTGAGAAACTGTTCTGTACAGAACTAGGTGATGTGACAGATACTTTTTGGACACTGACAAGTTCTGAATGTAAACTTGAAATGGTGTCATAGTAATGAGAATTTTGCCAGGGTTTTATCTTTGTCTCGGCTAAGATGTCGTGATGTATTAGCTTTCTTTAAGCTCTGCTGCCATCAAGGAGATTGAGGTGACAGGAAGGGGCAGTCAGTTCTATTGCGTGATCTTTGATGTCTTGACCATGGTCACCTTTCCTGAAATGACTCTCAAGACACTGATAGAATTAGCCCTCACTTTTAATATCATTTTTGTTCCCGCAGTCCTTAATGGATCAGTACTTTGCCCGTATGCGCTCCTTGATGTCAAGTAAGGAATTGCCAGCAAGGATTCGTTTCCTGCTGCAGGTATGATGATAAAATGGCTTACTGCTTTTTCTTGCGAAGTTGTCTTGAATGTTTTCCTGATTAATAATTCATTATGTTCCAAGGATACTGTGGAGTTGAGAGAACACAACTGGGTTCCTCGCAAAGCTTTTCTTGACAATGGACCAAAGACTATCAATCAAATCCGTCAAGATGCAGTAAAAGTAAGTGTTGCATGTAAAGTCTCTGCTTGGCTTTTGTTTAAATGTGTAACGTGAATCCTCATGCTCTTTACTCCATGTCACAAAACTTAGGCTGTGCACTTACAAGTAGTTACAGTGTGACAGTAGGGGGTTAAGGGTTAAAATCAGACGGACTTCTGTAGTTCAGGGCTAGAAGCTTTCTTGGGGACTATTACTCCAAACTGATCAAAATTGTAATTCCTGTTTTAAAGGATCTGGGAGTTTTTATTCCTGCTCCTATGTCTCAAGGGATGAGAAGCGACTTCTTTCTGGAGGGACCCTTTATGCCACCCAGGATGAAACTTGACAGGGACCCACTCGGAGGGCTTGCTGATATGTTTGGACAAATGCCAGGTACACAGAAACTGCAAGGATGATGTGATCTGCAGTACAGACTGCAGCTGTACTGTATTGAACAACAACTGAAACTGTATTTTGTCATCTTAATAATACAGGTAGCGGAATTGGTACTGGTCCAGGGGTTATTCAGGATAGATTTTCACCCACTATGGGACGCCATCGTTCAAACCAACTTTTCAATGGCCATGGGGGTCACCTCATGCCTTCTGCTCAATCCCAGTTTGGAGAACTAGGCAAATCTTTTCTGAAAAGTCAGGTAAGGAAGATGTTGTTGACAGAGTGACTTCAGCATGTTTAGAAGCTCTTCTACAGATGCGTATGTTATGGATTATAGTCCGTTTATGTTAAAAGACTTTCTCAGATTTGATTCTGATAAGAACTGATGCTCAGCTGATACAAAAATTCTAAACCACTTTTTAAATTGTGCAAGAGATGCAAGGAATACACTTTTTTTACTGCAAGAAAAGGTGCATGTGGCTTTGGTGGGTCAGAATGGTGTGTTATATTTAAAAGATAGCCCTGTTTTTAGGGATAGATGCTACTCTCCCACCACCCCTGCTCCTTCTTTCTCCCTTCCTGGCAAATAGGATCTTTGTTCCTCTGGTCCCTCTGGTACTACTTACCATATGATGTACGCCACTCCATCATCTGCACTTCTTTCTCTATATCTCCCTTTCTGAAATAGGGGCAAAGCCAGCTCTACCATAACCAGAATCAGGGACTCTTATCCCAGCAACAAGGACAGTCGAAGGATATGCCACCTCGGTTTTCTAAGAAAGGACAGCTTAATGCAGATGAGGTACATTACATGCCTACATTACTTAAAGCCTATTCTAAATATTGCCCAATGATTATAGCAAGACGCGTTATTATGAGGACTAATGCTGGAACTCTTTCTCCTCCTCCTCCTCCTTTGTCCCTTCCTCTTTCACCTTACCCCTCACTTTCCTTAGGGTATCCAGCGTCCTATGAGCAAGACTGAGATATGAGGGCAATTTCTTGGGGTGTCCCTTCCCCGTACCTCCCTAAGAACACTACTCTGACATCAGTTCCCATGCATCGTATTGATTACAATACATTTAATGAAAAACTTCAGAAAATCCTGAACTTTAGAAACCCTGAAGTGCTGGACCAGGCTAAATTTTTATTTATTTTTTACGAACTGGCTAATAGGCAAAATGTCAAACACAAAGTAAAATGGCGTTGTTGTTTTGAGTGTTAACCAGGCTTGTATCCTGACTTCTGAGCAATTAGTAGAGTTTTATCTTGGCTGTAAAATACAAGAGCAAACACGCATAGTATCTTCTTGGGTCTCTAACATACTGCATCTAAAAGGAGCAATTCCAGATCTTGATACCAATGGCACTAAATACCAGTAACTTGTAGCAAGTTGTGATTCATTGAGTCATGCTTTCGGGGGAATTTCAGTACACATGTGGCTTAATCTATATTTGAGTGTTAACATTGTAAAAATGGAAAACTTATGCTTCAGTGGGATCAGTTGGTGCGAGTGCATGGCTGTGCATTTTCAGTCAGAATACTTGAAACAGAGTTTTTTCTGACTTGTCTGTCTGCAGATTAGCCTGAGACCTGCTCAGTCTTTTCTAATGAACAAAAATCAAGTGCCAAAGCTTCAGCCTCAGATAACTATGATTCCTCCCAGTGCTCAACCACCACGCACTCAAACACCACCTTTGGGACAGGTAAACATAAAAATTACTGTATATTGTTGGTTGTACTCAATTTTTTTTCATGCATGTAAAACTTAAACCAGTTTTTAATACAGGAAGGAGGAGAGGCCTTTCATTGCACAGAGAAGGATATATGAAAATAATGTCTGAAAACCTAATTTGACTTTCATCTGCCTTGGTACAAATTTAGTGTTCTTAAATATAAGTGTATGTACATATACTGCAAAGTAACAAATTCTGGTACTGTCTTTTTCAGCCTCCTCAACTTGGTCTTAAAACAAATCCACCACTGATACAAGAAAAGCCTGCAAAGACCACCAAGAAACCACCTCCTTCTAAGGAAGAGCTACTTAAACAAACTGTAAGTTAAGCATGCAGTGGTACTTCTTGAAGCCTGGCATATGCTTTTTACAAATGAACATTTGTTTAACTACAGATAATTGTTTTTCATCTAGGAAGCTGTTGTGACTGAGTATCTGAACAATGGAAATGCTAATGATGCTGTCAATACTGTGCGAGAAATGAGAGCTCCAAAACACTTCATTCCTGAGATGTTGAGCAAAGTAATCATTCAATCCCTAGATCGATCAGATGAAGACAAAGAGAAAGCAAGTACTTTGATCAGCTTGCTCAAGCAGGAGGGAATAGCCACAAGTGACAACTTCATGCAGGTACTGTGATCTAACAGGCTTACAGTCCTTGTTGCTTGGCTGTTCGCGATGTTTAGACTGCATAAAGGCAGTACATGATTTTTAAGTCTTGTTGATCCGTGGAGGCAAAAATAACACAGAAACCTCTGAAGGGCATAAGAAGTGATGAAAGGAAAACACGTAGGTACAGGATTTCAGTAACTGGAAATAGGGAATCTCTAGGCAAGCGATTCATTGCAGAAAAAAAGTGTGAGGCTCCTGTGTAGTAAGAGTATTACTGTGCACAACAACAAAATGACTTCAGAATTTTGACTTGTATTTACTGTTTCTTAGGCGTTCCTGAATGTGTTGGACCAGTGCCCCAAACTGGAGGTAGACATCCCACTGGTGAAATCCTACTTAGCGCAGTTTGCAGCCCGTGCCATTATTTCAGAACTGGTGAGCATTTCCGAGCTGGCTCAACCGCTGGAAAGTGGCACCCATTTCCCTCTCTTCCTGCTCTGCCTTCAACAGTTAGCTAAGTTGCAAGATCGTGAGTGGCTAACAGAATTGTTCCAACAAAGCAAAGTCAATATGCAGAAAATGTTACCAGGTAAGAGTTATGACATAGCTCTTAACAACACCTCGTGTTAGAATGTGAAAAGCGTTTTTTCCTTTAGTTATTTACACCAGAGTAAAATAACATACAGTTAATGCAATCAGCTGTCATGTTTCTTAAGAGGTGGTTAGATCCATGAACCATTGATCGTGGGTTTTGATTAGCACCAGCGCTTAAGAGTGTCTTTCTTATTTACTTGTCAGAAATTGACCAGAACAAGGACCGCATGCTGGAGATCTTGGAAGGGAAGGGGCTTAGCTTCTTGTTCCCGCTTCTGAAACTGGAGAAGGAACTGCTAAAGCAAATTAAATCGGATCCATCCCCTCAAGCCATCTATAAGTGGATTAAAGATAACATTTCACCCAAACTTCATGTAGATAAGGGATTTGTGAATATATTGATGACCAGGTGAGATGCCATTTTGATGCAGTTAGGCATGTTTTGTTAAGCTGCTAATAAGTCACTAATTCTGTAAAGGCTGGTGTGTAGTTCTGCAGAAAAAGGTACATTACGCAGAGAAATTGTTCTGAGGAGACCTCCCCTGTATCAAATATCCATTATATTTGAGAAGAAAAGCAAGTCTGCAGGCTTACATCAGTGTGAAGTGTTGCTTCTGCTCGGGAAGAAGTAGACCTATGTATTATTTTCCTAAAGTGTTTCAGAGCCATAACAGAAGGAAAACTTGGGATTTTTGTGGTGCATGGTCAACCACAATACTAATCTACTGTGCATTCACCTAACTGCTGATACAAGCAGGAGGGCATTTTTAGTAGCATGTAGCAAATGAAACTTACAGAGTACTGGTCTTACTGTTACAGAACATGAAATCTAGCTGCTTATCAGTTTACAGAACTCACTTTTTTTTTTGTGTCCAGTTTCTTGCAGTATATTTCTAGTGAAGTAAACCCACCTAGTGACGAATCGGATTCTTCGTCTGCTCCATCTAAAGAGCAGCTAGAGCAGGAAAAACAACTGCTTCTTTCCTTCAAGCCGGTAATGCAGAAGTTCCTCCATGACCATGTTGATCTGCAAGTGAGTGCTTTATATGCACTCCAGGTGCACTGCTACAACAATAACTTCCCAAAAGGTACGTGCATCAAGGTACTCTCCAAAATGTCTGCTTGCTCCTGTCTCTGTTTGGCTTTCAGGCTTGTCATTACATTTTCTAGTCAAGTAAACTGTTTTGAAGGTTATAAAGCTAACAGTCCATTTATTTCTGCAGGCATGTTACTGCGCTTCTTTGTGCATTTTTATGACATGGAGATCATTGAAGAAGAAGCCTTCCTGGCATGGAAAGAAGACATTACTCAAGAGTTTCCAGGCAAAGGCAAAGCTTTATTCCAGGTAAACTTTCTAACATTAGAGATTTGTCTTTCGTGATCTCTGCTGCACTTGAGTGTGTGAGAACACTTAGCGTTTATGACTGGTTAGTTCCTAGAAACTTTATGGAGTATTTCACTAGGAAGGAGTGAGGCAAGATGAATGAAATCTTTTCTTCACTGGAGACCTGCACGTAGTGCAAAGTGTGGCTGAAAGATTTTTCAAATGAGTTGGGGGAAAAAAAACAGTATTCTGTGGAAGTATATAGTGGGGAAATAATACCCACTGCCTTAAACCAATTTTATGTAACTGCAGGTAAACCAGTGGCTAACCTGGCTGGAAACTGCTGAAGAAGAAGAATCTGAAGAAGAAGCTGACTAAAGAACCAGCCAAAGCCTTAAATTGTGCAAACATACTGTTGCTATGATGTAACTGCATTTGACCTAACCACTGCGAAAATTCATTCCGCTGTAATGTTTCACAATATTTAAAGCAGAAGTATGTCAATAGGATATCCTCTGCAAAAGGTTTTTGTAGTATGTCTTAATAGTCTACAATAAAAATATTTTAGAGTATCTTTAATGTTTAGATAACAGTGTATTAGCAGCATGCAATAATTACATCATAAGTTCTCGAGCAGAAGCAGTCTGTTGCAAGGATCTTCTTTGCTGCCAGTTATCATAGGCTGTTTTTAAGTTAGAAAACTGAATAGCAACACTGAATACTGTAGAAATGCACTTTGCTCAGTGTAATACTTGAGTTGTTGCAATATTTGATTATCCATTTGGTTGTTACAGAGAATCCTTAACTGTAATCGATGGTTGTTGCCGTAATAGTATATTGCCTGTATTTCTACCTCTAGTAATGGGCTTTATGTGCTAGGTTTTAATATCCTTGAGCCTGGGCAAGTGCACAAGTCTTTTTAAAAGAAACAGTTTACTTGCACAAAAACTGATCAGCTGAAGAGATGGTTTAATGCCCTTTGGAAGAGGTTTTTGTGGGTGTGAAACATGACATGGTGAGAAATTTGAATTGGTCCCTCTATTATAGTACTGAAATTAAGTCTACTTAATTTATCACGACATGTTCATGCCCTGATTTTATATACTTGTATCTATCAATAAACATTGTGATACTTGACTTGTTTCTGAATGTCTCCCAGTAGAAAAGCTTTGACTGACAACTGGGTTGCTTATGGAAGGAAACATCAGTGGGAGTTAATTTAGACTGGTACCATCTTAAGATTCTTGTTATAATAATTGTCTTAACATGCAACTTAATGCTAAATAAGGTCACGGACAAGATTAGACACTACAAATTTGCTGCGATAGGAGGAAAATCAAGAAATTCTGCTGAAGAAATGGTGGGAGTTCACCTTGTTGGTCCAATGTATGCTTTATCAGTATGTGCTTTTTAACTTCCTAATGCTTTGAACTTGCCCCAGGTCACGTGCATGTTTTTAATGAAGTGGCACTGACTATTAGGTGCCTGTTTCTCAAATCAATTTGGCAAAAAAAAAAAAACCAAACAGAAAAGTTCAATTATGTTGCATTGTACAGGCTTGAAATGTCATCTATTAAATACAGAAGATACCTTGCTTCTTAGAACCTTGTCCCTAGTGAAATTCTTTTTTTCCTTATTGATGCTCAGACTTCAACTGTGGAAAGGCGGTGGTGGTGATGTGCTTCTGAAGGCAAACCAGTAGTGTCTGCTTGACTGAAGGTTGGTTTCGCCAGTGCTGGAAGGGCTTTAGACTACCTACTGTCTTAAGGTTGTGGGAGATGAAAAAGTACAGTGTGAGAAAACTACTAGACACCATTAAATGGCAAGACACCCCTTCCTTTAAGGAGAGGGATAGTTGCCATTAAGGTACCTTAAAGTGCTGTGGCTGAGGGAGTGGGTTTGCTGCTCTTGTTTTGCTGTGGTTTGCTGTGAAAGGCAGCTCCCTAACCTACAGTTAAAAGTAGTGGCCTCTTGCAGACTTGGAAGTTTGATGCCCTCGGTGAGTTTTCTTTGGGTGCCTCAGTAATTTACTGTACAATGTGCAGCCTGGTAAACGTAGGTACTGTGCTTATGTAAACCAAATGCCATTCATAAAAGGTATTTAACTTCTGGAATTGCTAACAAAAATTCCATTTCCCTTAACACTATTTCCGCATTTTAGAAATGTGGCTTATCTAGCAGTACACATGAGAACAGGAGATGTCTGTGGATTCTAGTTCAATTGGGAAGGAAAGCACTAACTACACTTAGCTCTCAGCCTCCAGTGTTGGGCAGCTTTTGATGTAGCTGTAACTTGTGTGTAACAGTGGTGAGCAGAGCCATCATGGGCCCTCCAAAAAATTTCTTAATGGTAGCCTCTTCCCAGTCATGTTGCAGAGTAATCTTCAATTTATGGAATTGTTTCCTTTCTTAGCTGTAGACTAACACCATCATTGATGCTAGACCTATAGGGGCTGCGGGGTTTACCTTCTTTTCATGTCCATTTTTGGATAGGTAAAAGGTGCTTCTCAAGTGGATGTCTGCCTACTCAATAAGGTTCTGCAGCTAAATATCCTTTATTAGAATAGAGGAACGTAAGTATAGTTTCAAGGTTGACTTTTTTAATTCATTCCAGGTTCTGCTGTTTCAGAATTGCAGTTTGTAGAAAGGTACAGACTAGTGAGGTTTAACATTGTTTCAGTAGCCGGTTTATTTTCGTTCTTAGTTTTATTTGCGTTAAACTTTGCTGTTAGAGCTGATCAGTTTAGTGGTAGGTGCCACTCCAGTACTATGGCCTGTACTTCACTTGTTGGTGCTGCAAAGCTGAAGATGGGGAGGAACCACAAGTCACGAAAGAGCAGTCCTAACCAGTAGGTTCCAACTAAACTTACTGCAGAGGTGTGAGAAAAAGGCAATAGTAGAAGGAGGTGCAAATTAAAACAATTTCTAACGAAAATACAGGAGAACAGAATGAGAACCAGCAAATAACTCTTTTTGCCAAGGGTTTGGAGAAGGTTAAGCTGCAGCTGTAGATTGTTGGAATAGCATAACTAAGCCTTGTATTCTTGCCCAGTCTAAAATGCAATTACCACAATCTTAGGTACTTGTGCATGGAGGCTTCGCTGCTTGGCTTGTTTGTAACTAGTCACTGAGTTAGGAACTCTGTTAGGGAAGAGCAAGGTGTAAGAATCACGACCAAAAGCGGGGAGTAGAAAGGAGGAGTAGAAAATGTTGCTAAACTAGCATTACTCTCCCTCATGAGACACACATAAAATTTACATGCAGTTAGTATGAACAAGTCTGGTTTCTTGAAACTGGTATAAGAAGGGCTCTTATAACTGCAGTGTATGCGTTAAAATGGTATTTCCATAGATAAGGAAAGGGAGCATCTTCAGCTACTCGTTAAGTTTTTCGTACTAGACTACAGCGTGTGTGACTTCAATCAGTCTGGAAAAGGGGAGGGGTGTTAAGTTGATCTAACTTCTGTGTGGCTTTTAACTACGAGTTGCATTGTACTTCAAATGTAAATGGAGTATATTTGAGTAAAGTCACAGTCAAAATTAAACCAATATAACATCAATGATAATGGCTTTTATTAGTATTCTGTTAAATGTTAGGTATAACACAACTACACTCACAGGAGGATTGGAAGAAAATGAATATTAAACATATTTAATAGCATTTACAGTCACGAAGTTTACCTTTGGAAATAATGGAACTAGGTTGCAGTTACCATTCAGGAAACTTCATTTCCATGTGTCGGAGTTGCCTGGTGTGTTAGTTGGCAGCACGTCCACTTCAGTGAGCCAATCCGTACCAGGCTTAAAGGTTCCTGCAAGAGAAGTTACAGGTTGGTTATTGAAAATGACCAGTCATTGTGGATTCTCACCTTTTTCCAAGAAATAACTGGAATAGTTGGACGGCTGTTTGCTGTCGCTGTTTATACCAGTAGAAGACTAGATCTGTTTTTGAAGCTGCAATTGTCCCTGGTGCTTAGTTGTATTAAATCGGGATATTTCAGGAAAGTTGTCTGGTCAATGTTTCCAAAAGTCAAAAGATCTTCATAGCTCTGCACAGGCATTATTTTTTCTTGGGGAACATTGCAGGAAGAAGCCTTGGGGGGTTGGTGGGGAGGAGGTTGGGTACAGAACAAAATTTTTTCAAGTGTGACTTGGCTGACCTGCGTTTTTAGCAGATGGAAACTTCCACCTCAATGCCGTTGGGATTTGAAGTTTTTTTTCCAAAGCAGTGAATGAATCTAAAAAATGATTAATTTCAGCAGTCTTGAATAATAGTTGCTGTAAACTTTTCAAATGCATCTGAAACATGAATTGTCATAGTTGATGTTGCAATCCAGGCTAGCAGCTGCAGCGACTGATAAAAAATGAGTTTCTTGTCAGTTTGTGCTTATTTCCTAAAAGGGGTTACCAGCGAGTTGGTGAGCAAAGTGAAGGGGAGGGCTCACTCTTGTGCTGGAGAAACCTACGTTTGTTAACTGGTGCTTGCTACAAGTGCTTGCTGCAAATCCTGCTCGTCTAAGGAGGCCTTAACTGTGGGCAGACAGAGGTATGTTGGTGCGTGCAGGGGGTTGGGAGCGTGTGGCACCACTGATGTCACAAGTGTTCCCCTGAGCTGGAACAGAGCGGGAGGAGGAGGAGGAGGCTTAGAAAGCTGATGCATAGCCAGGGTGCAACTCCTCCAGTTCCCGTGCTCTCTGTTCCACCTCACCCCCTGCTGGCTGGGGACTGACCCGGGGCAGTTACAGGAGATCCTGGAACTGGTCAGTGTCTGGCCCAGGTGAAGAACTGGAGGGCTGGGTGGGGCACAGGACCACAGTGACCCAGGGAAGCCAAAGTGATAATGGAGGGTGTTTGGGAGATAAAGTAAAGTAGAAATAAATGCTTCCCCCCCTCCTGGAGGGAGGGTCAGGCTATAGAGGAAAAAGGGTGGTGACATGTGCTGCTTTATGGTGAAATGACACGGGATTGCCGAGGCATAAGTGTACACCCGGGTTAAAGCAGCCTGGGCTCGTGTATTTTTGGAATACTCTCACCTTGTGAGAGAATATTAGCTGTGTTAATTTTGAAGAGTCGCTTAAGTAATTACTTGCATTGAATACAAACCAGGTTTGAAACCAGTGACTTCAATTACTATTTAAATGAATATGGAAAATTAGAATGTGATACTCGTAGCAGAATACGCGAAGGTATGGCACAAAGAGTACTCAGTTATCAAATGCTCTTGTGTGAAGCTACTTTCTGCTTCATCTCACGTAAATTGCCATGTCTTGTAACTTTAGCGTTGCTGCTTTTTGTCTTGAGTGATGTTGGTGAGAGACCAGAAGCACTGAGCAGTCAGCCCGCCTCTGCGGGGAGATGCGGTCTCAGGACAGAGGGGCAAAGTCACTGTAAAAGGAAAGGAAAAAAAGAATTGCATAGCAGATCTCCCGTTGTAGATATTAGGGTTAAAGAGAACATATTAATCAATGTGGCTCTGAGATTTCTGCAGAGTTCTTCTGCATCTGCTTCCAGACCAACTGAGACAAGACATCCAAAGAAAGCTTGCCGTTGCTTCAAAAATAGCAAAGTTTTTCCATGCAGCTATCTAGTAAGATACAAAACAGGTGCGGTATCTCCCTGGATTCCCCCCTAACAAGGTATTGCAGAATAAGCTTCGCTCCTAAAGAACAAAATCAGGCTTTTATCTCTGAGGTTTGGAGGCTGAATAAGATTCCTCAGGTAGAAGGAGTTCCTGGAATGGTGTAGCTTTTAATGTGGTGAAGTTAAAGCGATACAGGCTCATCTGGAGCTGTTTTATAGAGCCCACATCCCTTTCCTCTAACAGATTCCATTCGACTGGGAGTTGGAGACCAGCGAAATGTTATTTTTAATGAGTTGACTAAGCAGCCATGACAACAGAGTTACACTTGGCATAAATACATGCCTGGAGTGAGGAAAGCAGCCATCTGAGTGGGATTTTTATCTTCAAATATTTTGAAGTTTATAACAACATAAATTTAGTTTCTGTTTATTTGCAGTGAAAGTGCCCAAAGGACCTGATGTGTGAAATATTCCCAGAATTTTATTATCTGAGAAGCTATGCAAAACACTACGGTCGGTCTGGGAAAGGAAAGGGGATCTTTAGCTGGTTTGATAAAATGTGGAGGATGAAGAGTTTATAGAACTTGTTCAGTTATAAAACAGATGTTTTTTCTTTCTGGTAGGACAAAGTAAAAATCTGAGAAATGAAGGAAGGGTAAAGTAGCAAGAACATTAGAGTTAAAATAGAAGGAGAGGTGAAGGTTTGATTTGCATTTCTACGGTGATTTTGTTTAACCCTCTAGGGAATGATTGCATATTATTTCAGACTTCATAGGCAGTTGAAGATTTAATCACTTCAGAGTGTAGGATGCTGGGTGACTGGCCTTTCTCAGAGAGGGATCTTGCAGATTTGAATTAAATATTTAAAATAATTCTAAATTACACTGAAGTTAGAGTTCACTGTGGCAGAGGCTTGCTTTGTTTCTGCTGTTAGCCATGGCTAGTACTGTCACCTGCATCAGCTCAGAGACACATGGTATGATCAGATACTTGAAAATATATTTAAATAGGAATTGGTCTCTTAAAATTTTTCCCAAATTATAAACCCAAAGTCTAATATGCTTTTGTGTTGGGAACTTACATTCTGAGGAAATGAATTGTGCAGATTTCTGTGATACTAGGCTGCCATTATGATTCGGCGATAAGGTGACATCATCCATATGAAGTCTGGAGAATCATTTCACAGCTCATCCTTTAGAAAACACTTGGTCTCTACAGCAAAGCAATAAACAAGGTGCCAAGTATGTGCATTGGGCCATCTCTACATAAGGCAGGGGAAGTACTTAAGGCCTTGGTTTTTTCTATATGTACACACGTATATATACATTATATATACATTCTATATATCCCCCTTTGTCTGTATTCCTTTCATTTCTCTTATATGAATGCCATTCAGTTACTTGATTATTTTAAGCTTACACTGCTTGCTGAGTTTGTATTTCAGATTCTGGTTAAGAGTAGAAGTATTGATACTAATCACCCTTCCAGGTGTTGACACAACAAAACAGCACGAACTGTACTTGGGTACAGCTGACACTTTCACCTTAAATATTCTCAAAACACGGAGTGCAGTGAGCCAACCTGGGAAGTGTAGGACTGTCTCCATTTCATACGAAGAGAACTGTTTCAAGGCAGAGCTTGTGGAGCAAGTGCCAAGTGTGACACAGTCCTGAGAGCTGGGGTAGAGGTACTGCACTGCTCTCACCCGTGACTGCATCACCCACTGGATCAATACAGCAGTTTCATTTCCTGCTCCAGCGAACATCTCCACAGTGACGTGCAATTTCCCATCGCTTTCCAGCTATAGAATAGATATAATGACAGTACCAAGACCATGAAATATTTAGATAGGATGAAAGGCCATTCATAAATTAATTTAGATAAGCAGCTTGGTAGATTTACAATGTTGGGTAGGGATCATAATGCAATAAAAGCCAAAACCCCACCCCTATCTCTCTGTTTTGGCACATGCCTTCACTAGGTTAAACCTGTGGAGGCCCCCTGAAATCCATAGGAGTACACTGACTGCAGCAGTCCAGCGGCTGGAATGTCTGATAAAATACATCAGCGGTACCAGCCCTAGTATATGTGTGTGTTTTTCTATTAGCTATCCTTACTGAATTCTTGCCAGTGCAAGTTCCATCGGGATCATCAAAAAGGACTGAAAAGGAACTCAATTCAGGAATGGGGCCAACATGCAGATAATTTAATATTTTACATTTTCTCCAAGAAGACTCTGCACATTTAATCTGGTTTATAAGGAAATTTCATTGATTCACACTCTTCCTTTCCCTCTCGCTTTTATAAACAGACTGCTCCTCGGCCAAACAATATAAATTCAGGTAATAGTGTTATTTTTGGAACTTTGGATTTCATCTTTAAACAGGAAACATTCAAGATAATAAAATTAGATTTGAGTTGAATCCTGATAATCCACCTATTATCTGTGCAGTAAAATATATAACCAGCAGCTGAGAAATAAGCCACTGGATACACTGGGAAAAAGCCTAGGATGTCTATAAAACCCAGTGTGTGCATTAGAACAGCTCCCTCTGCCTGAGGGCTCTGTGACACCAGCAGGAGAAAGAGTCCCCCGCTCACTGCAACGCTGTAAATTTGGGGACGTTACATGCTCGCCTGTCCTTGTGGACCTCACTGCAGAACTTCTGAGAGCTCCATCCTGCTTTGTCAGATGCTAGTTTGTTAGATACTTTCCTAGATGCGCAAGAAGTAATTACATCTAAGTTTAACTGACAGTATAAGAAACAGCTCGGTGTTGACCTGGTGTTGACGTTTGCTGAAACAGCAGACCTGAAATACAGTTTGGAAAAACCCTAGCTGTAACCAAAAAAATCTCATAAAAGCCAAAATACAAAGGGAAGGGGTAGATGGATACCAAGTGTACACAAGTCTGTTCTTGGAAATTTCCCCTTAGGTTTTAGAGTGTGATCAAGGCTCATATAAACTTAATCCTACCCGATTGTTCAGGGTGGGGGGCGAGGGAAGAGAGGGGTAAATTACATCTGAAATTGGAAACTAATTCAACTGAATAACAAAGATAATGTCTGAGCCACTGTTTTGCTGGGTGGGATTCCTCTTACTTCAACGTAATATCCAAACGTTGAGTGTCTAGACATCTACACACTCCTAAGGCAACAGACAGAAACAGGTTCCTCAGAAAGTGATTCATTCCACCTACCCTGGATAATTATCTCAGGACAGAATGATTTTCCCTCTGGGGGTGCCAGTCCATGGGCCTCCATGAGCCTGTAGAAGGTGTCTAGACTGCTAATTTTTAGATGTCTGAAGATAAATGAAATTCATCTAAATCACCTGGCCGTGTAACACAAATTAAATTTCCCATAATTCCGTATTAACACATAATTGGACTGTGCACAACTTGTGTGCTCTCCCAGAGCTCTGCCGTGATTAGGCACATCCGTGTTCTGACACCTGCTGAAGGCGTAGCACAACTGTCCCTCCAAGGGGTTAGCATTAATAGGTGCCTGTTGCTTCATCAAGATGAAGTTTTTAAAAATTGGACAGAATAAAATGTGAGAACATAATGGGGAAGAATATACATCAAAACCTAGTTCAAAACTGTAGCAGCAGAACCAGCCGAACCTCTTGTCTCTAGCAGTGTTCTATGTTTAGATTTCTAGAATTGCTAGACGTTGGGATTGTTGCAGTTATTCTGTTTGGTTAATAGAAGTTATCATTTGCTTTAAAGTTTGGGCTCCAGAAAACCTAAGCCCCACTCTAGCAGACAGTAAGTAAAGTCATCTTGTAATCTAACAGAAATCACTAGATATGTATCAATACCTTTTAATTAAGAAGCTTACTTATGTTTAAATTTAGAATTGTCCTCCATTTATTGTCTCAGCTGGATTTTTAGCTGATTCTTTTCATGCTCTACACAACTGTTCCCTAAGGTAACTTTGTTCGTGGTTATTCTGTGCAGCTCCAACTTGCTTTCAGAATAACTCCACTTGACATTAATCGTGGCTGTAATTCCTTTAACTAAAGTGACAAGAACATTCCCTTTTACATCTCTGAACTTCATAGGTTAATATGAAGTTACATTGTAGCAGTTCAGTTGTCAAATTACTGTGACTGCTTTTGTTAAAAAAATATATATATATTAAAAATTGCCAAGTAACAAGTTTCAAAACATCATTGCAAAGATTAAGTGCGGGCTTACCATATTGACTACCAGGAGCTACAATACTCTGTGCCTCTCCAGGCAGCGTGCACGCCAGTTCACAGGAAAGGGAAGAAACTTAACGAGTGCGTGTCTTCCTCCAGCCTCTTGTTCTCCCCGCCCCCTCAAAACTGCAGCTGAATCCTGCTCACAGCGCTGATTTTTCATTTGGTTGGTTTGGTTTTCTTCTTTCTGTTTAAATATATATCCCACGAGCCACTTAGAGCATATAAAAGACAGCATATTCCACGTCACCCCCATCAGATGGATGCAAATCTGAAGGATTTCTTCTTTCAGAAAAAGAAATCTTTTGGCTATGGAATAACCATCCTTGCTGTATCTTTCCTCCTATACACCAAAAGTTATAACACTAGCTCATTTTAGTCATATCAGATTCACTAATTCTTAAAAAGAGATGACAGAATTGCATCCCCTTAATTATTAATAGAAGTGATGCATTTGTAGCAATTAACGGCATTGTAAGAGAGCTGATCAGTAAGCTCACAGCAAAGAAGATTACAATTGGGCATTAAACTAAATCAAATTGGAAGGCACAGGGGAGGACACTAAATACTTGGATAAGCCCCTAAGTCTAGGGAAGAGACATCCACTGGACTGCATCTACTGCAGTTCTGATTCACTGATTATATCACCTGTGAAATTGTAGGTTTGTCTAATGAAGCTTCCCTAGATAACCCACATAACAGAATTCATGTCAGGATCTACTAGTTGTTTGGAAGTAAAGTATTCTTGATATGACGTCTACAGCTCTCTGTT
Source organism: Tringa tobata (assembly GCA_033628505.1). Lineage (NCBI taxonomy): Eukaryota > Metazoa > Chordata > Aves > Charadriiformes > Scolopacidae > Tringa > Tringa tobata. The sequence goes on along the minus strand of JAHREE010000118.1, from coordinate 19,055,956 downwards.
CAGCTGTACGTTTTCTTCTTTTCAACTGTCTCAAGCACAGCTGTCTCCTTTTTCTCTTGACATCGCTGCTCCTGGTCATGCCTCTGCTGGAGTCACAGGTGCCCCCGCTACGCCTGAATGGCAGTTTTGCTTTCTGCCGGGAAGCACATAGCTACAAGTGGTCCAAGAGATGAGATGAACAACTACAAGTGGTCCAAGAGATGAGATGAACATTTCCATAACCCAGCCTCAAGCACAGCTCAAGTGCTGAGAAGACGTTTCCTAGGCAGTTGCTTAGTTGGGTAGCTTCTTCAAGAAATTCTGAAAGAAACGTCTAAGGTGAAACACGCCTGTCATGTCCCCTGCTATCAGGGAACGAGGGTTACTCAGGGACAAATGCAATCACACCTCTGCAGTGACTCAGAGCGCTACAGGTGCCAGTAGCAGAGGAACTGGAACCTTGCAAGTCTCTCTTACCTCCGGCACCAGATAAGGCTCAGTATGCTTCAGGCTCCAGGAAAGTATCTTCTCTTTTCCCTAGGCACTAGAAGAGCTAAATACAGCATGGTAGTTCTGTTAGAGTAAGTTAGCTGTCAGTCTGCCACTGATTTACAAGCTGCTCAATTGTACTCGCCGGGGTTTTGGGAGGGCTTGTTGTGGGGTGTTGTTTCCACGTCCCGCCTGACCACCCCAACCCCTCCTTCCCCCCCACCAGTGATTGGTTTGTTGGTTGTTTTTTTTAAGCAAATTGTCATGGGAAGCTTCCACAAACAAAATAAACACATGTGATTATCTGGCAACCTCAGTGATTGTGCAACTATAACCACAGCCTATGCTGAATCTTTCTAGAAGATATTGATTAATTGCCTACAGAAAGTATTCTGTAAAAGCAAAGCAGTTTCGTAGCTTTAAGACAGGAATTGAATCAAGGCACGCCTGGCCCAAAACCTCTCTCTTCAACGTGGAGATCAACAGTGAAGATTAGCTTTTAGCAATAAAGGTTTCATTCCATAAGACAATTCTAGCCCTAATTTGTTTGCAAGTCATATTCTTGGCCAGGACTTCAACCTTTCTAACAGTAAAACTACATATTTATATTCTTCTCTTTTTAAATTAAACCATTCAAAACCCAAACCAGATCATTTTCACTCGCCTTTCTACTAAGAAGGAGGAGAAAGAGGCTGCTGTACATGTTGGAGAAAGTCTCCTATTATTAATCAAGAAACAATACTTGCCATTTTATAATCAAGTTAAGATACAATTTATGCTCCAAGGACCTTGCAGATCAGACAAAAGAGTCTGACGTTAATTACAGGAGACTGTATTCTCTGGTTGGAACAGCTGAAAAAGGGTAAGTCATCTAGAATTTCAGTGAAAAAACATTGACCCAATCAGTATTATTCTATTATTGTAAAGTGATATTTTTTGCCACAGTATTGACTACACATGCTTTCAATAATCTAATTAAATATAGCAAAATAAAATGGTTACAAAGAATACAACAGTTTGAACATAGTTTGCTGAACTATGTTACTGCATTATTACTACTCATAACAACAACCATAAAAACTAGAAATAAATATGATTTTAAAATAGCAGCTGGAGACACGAACAAGTCTGGGTTTCAGTATTTCAGGTATTGTCCAACTCAGAAATCATTCTGGCCCAAAGCAGCTTAAATTCTATTCAAGTCACACACATTGTGAAAGGGGTAAAAAGACTGAGGGATTGCTCCTCTGCACATAGGTGTTAGTGAGAACATGCTACGTGAAATTCAGGTCTCCTGATAGACAATTTGTAGCCCACCTCTTTGTCTATTATGCTTTCTTACACATCTCTTAAAAGTAACACCAAAGTGTTTCTGTCTGAAAACAGAATCACTACATTACTTCAGCTGGAATAAATAAATGAGACTGCGAAAGTACAACTGAAGGTAACTGCTAATATTTGTCGGCAATTTAGACAAAAGACCACAAAAAATTTAAGAATTGCAATTCTTTTTTACTGAGAATCATTTATATGTAAACACTATAGATGTCACCAACCTTTCTCTTATGGCCAACCTTAAATTGCAGCCAGCTGATGTGAGCCTTGGGTTCTTCGTGAATTACGTGGATTTTCACAGACCAAACTGGACAAATCAGCTGAGATCCCTGATGTAGATACACCACGGCAGTTAAGAAAGGTGGTTAAGGCATGTTTTTTTCCCACATCATCCATAAAACTTAACTTTCCATTGGGAACGCACATAACTCCAGGAATAATGCTGCTGCTTATTACAAGACAATACCTCTCCAACTGTAATCATAGAGTACTGTTCCTATGCATGAATGATTTTCTGTCTCTAGATGACATCTTATGGGATAATTTTTTTTAATTTTTTTTTTTAATGTGTATTTTGCTTGAATTTACTGTTACAATTTCCACTCTCTGGTTCTACAGTTGGATAGATCAATAGCTTTTGCATATGCACTGAAAAAATAAAAAAATCCTTTCCCCTGCACTGTTTAAAGACAATGGAAATTGAAACACTCATGGGCAAAGTGAGTGTCTCTTTGGGCATTAATTATGAATAAGTGAGTGCAGAGCAAAAAAAAGATAGATAGACGATCGAAGTTAGAGATATGGAGAACCAGGTAATTAAGTAACAAGACCATAAATAATATCTATTTTAAGCAATAATCTGACACACAGTTTCTTTTTGTTTCTTTCCTTCCCTGTCCCTTCCAGTAATAATTTTTTTTTATATGGCAACGCCTAATTACCTTATATCCATAACTCAGCTAATGTCTGTAAAGGCTCTTTTGCCTTGCATAAACCATGAACAGACTGAAGAAAGGAAGAGAAACACTCCAAGAAAGAGTTCTGGGTTAAGACTCCTGCAAGTACACATTCATTCCCCTGATGCAGTGACCATAAAACAAAACAGATAAATGAAGATGAGGACTAGCCTATATAAATACTAGGCAGACAACCCTGTGCATCCAGATATACATATAGGAAAATGCTTTTTACTGTCTAAACAGCAGAGTCTTCATCTATATGGAGCATTTAATAGAAACCCAGTGAAGTGATAATGATCTGAAAGAGATAAAATCTGAGTTAAGCTCTGATACTGAGAGACAAATTCCAACTTCTTGTAGCTCATCAGCAGAGTGACTAAGTCGAGTATCTCTGTTAGGACATCATTAAAAGCAGAAAAATATGCTCCAGAAGCAGTGTGTAACCACCATTAAGTGCAAGTACTCTTAACAGGCATGTCCTTGCTAAAATTTAGAAATAGATACAGTGGATTTTAAAAATGTATGTCCCTGAAAAGTATAGATAATTTTGACTAAAATCACCAACTTGAATTCGTGCATGAATATGCTTAGCTCCTGCAAACCCAAATGAGACATAATTCCTCTTTCCTTTTTAGTACTAGAAAATAGCTGCTGGCAATAATTCTTCCTCTCCAGCTGGTCCAGGACAGTTTCCCACAAGAAAGAAGAATGTTACCTTTCGCTTAGACAGACTCCCATGAGAATGGGACATGTACTAGACATAATTTAGTACAGCACAGCAGATACAGACAGCAAAGCCAGTTCAGAGCAGTTTGAACTCTACTGAAAGTTGGAACAAAACAGAATTATCTGTCTTGAAATAGTGGAGTGGAGATGGATAAAGAGGTGTTTCATATTCTCTGATGCATCTTCAAAATGAGTAACAAACTGTCACCAGTGCAAGGGAAGTCAAGACTGGTATTTATTAGTAACTTGCCTCTGCTTGGAAGAGTCCTGCTTAAAGCAGTCTGTTGATTGAGCAGTGCCTGTACAGCCAGAACCTTCAGGTACAGAGGTGAGAAGACATTGAAGACAATTTTCTCTGAATAAATTTATGGAAACAGCCAGAGGGAATACAGCATTGCAAGAGATTCTTCTTAAACTATGATCACCTCTGTCCCATTGTTATAGAATGGGCAGCTAACAAAGATTAAGTTCTCTACTACTAGCTCTGTGATCTAGGTTATAAAGTTACTTATACATAAGGGGTCTAAGCCAGAACGTTCTAGACTGTACCTGCCACTGAAAGTGTTGTGTGGCCAGTAAACTGCACCTTTGACAGAAGCCAGTGATCTGAGCCCTAAAAACCAGCGTGGACCCATGATATTCCTCAATATGCCCAAGAATGCTTTGGCTGTTGCAGTTAGCATATGGTATTTGCACAGCCTAAAGAGAAGCAGGAGAGCAGATTCATCAACTAAGAACTCTGAAGGGTTCAAAAACCTTTAAAGAGCTAGAGCATTGCTTGGACCCTTCTAGGCAACAGAAAACACCTCTGAATTCAATGCCACATGACACTCACTCTAAGGTGCTAAACAGAAACCTCTTCTTTGGCTAAAGCAGGGTATTTGTCATTTTCATCAACAAGGAATGAGTGGGAAGGTATGAGACTCTTGTATGCTCGCGAGCTAAACACAACACATCTGGAGATCAAGCAACACTGTAACAATGCTGGGGGCATCTCCGAACAGTCAGATACAGGGACATCCATAAGATAAGGATGACACATAGTTAGAAGCAGCAAGACAGACTCTTTATCATGTATCATTTCAAACTGAGCTATAAGAAGGTAAACTCAACCAAGTGTGCCAGTATGACATAGTTTGCAGGCCAAATACTCAGCGAGTCCCAAGCTCTGGATGTTGCAGAGAAAGGAAGAGTTCTTCCCTAAGGGTAAAGGAAACATTTAAAAAATGGGAAGAGAACAACCCAGAGAGATAGGTCTATCCCTGACAATAAAATAAGCTTAATTCAAAGAACAAAACTATGATGAGTGTTCTTAACTTCTCTAGTAGTTATGGACCTAAGGGGAAAAAAAAGACGTTACAAGCTGCATGACTATACAACTGCCCTTTCTATAGGCTCTGCCAAGACGAAAAGATCCTAAAATTTCAAGTATTTCTACTATAAAAAAATAAACTGCATAAAGTTTAAACGTCTGTGTAGACTGAAATTCACAGATAGGATAGAAATACTACACACTTTCAGCACACGTACTTTGAATTTCTCTCCTAAGTATTTCCATATTTGGTATTCCCTTAGACTCTGTCTCCAAATCCTCTTCTGTAGGACAACGAGTGTTTAGCTAAATGATAGAAGACTATTTGTAGGAGAGTAGTAAGTACTACTAGCTATGAGAAGAATAAGTATTTGGTTACATATTCTTTTTCATATCCATTTTGTCAATGTGTTTTGTTACCTATATTAATACTGAATTTCTCCTTGCTGACTGCAACTCCAGCTGCAGGATTTTTTTCCAGGTAACTTCTGAATTCAAGCTTCTTTTAATGTAAGTTAGCTACTACTATTGAACAAGTAGATCATCAGAGCACTACATCGTAAGAGCAAAGAAACTGACAAAACAAAGTAGGGAGGAAACTTGTTTCAGAAAGCCTGCAAGTTTTATAATGGGTCAACAGTATTAATCAACCTCTAATGTGACAGTGTAAATCTGTGCACAGAGGAAAAGGTCTTCCTACAATAAACATTCCTCTAAACAGGGAAATATTTAACATGGAAAGCAACTTATTCATCACAGAAAGAGGCCCCTTCCTTATAAAAAGAACCGATATACTTTTAGCTGTAGTGCTCTTACAGTCTTGCCTTCTTCAAAGCATTCCTTGGCAGCACATTCCTAAATATACTCCTGCACCTTACTTCTATGTGGAAAGACTACTGCTGTTTTCAGAGTTCAATTAGCAAAGTGGACATTTGGAAGGTGAATGAATCAATTTACACACAGATGTCTTGTTATTCAGCAGTGACAGCTACTCCTTCCCAACAAGTACTGACCTGGAAAAGTGTCTGAAAAAGAAAAACTTGAGTAGGTGTATTAAAAAAACCAAAACAACCAAACAAAAACACACAACCAAAAAACCACACACACACAAAAACCCCACATCCCCCCAACACCCCCTCAAACCCTCCAACAACTCAGCCACTTTGATTTTTTAACTTACATTTGAAGTGTTTGTTCTGTGAAGGGCATAGTCTATAAATTTCAGGAATGAGAGAACTATTTTTTTTTTAAATCAACTGCTTGCTAACAGCAAATTCTACATGATCCTTTTTTACTGTATTCTCGTGAAGACACACTCACGTGTGAGGAGAGCAAAATGCTAAGCTGCAATAGAGCTCAACAGGAATCACTTTTCATACAGTCATGCAACTTGTTATTGGATGCTTAACAGAAACTAGGAATAAAATACTTCTATAGCAATGCAGTATTACACTCCTAAGACCCTGCATTTTATTCTGGAATAGATTACTGCTATTAGTAAAGGAATTTAATAGCTGTAAGCCAACCATCTACTTCAGAAGGCAAGGAATGCTGCCAAGAGAGAATGACGGCAACATTATTCCACCACTGCACTTTCAAAAAACAAGCATTAGAAAACATGAATTAAGCTAAAAGACAGTTTTGTCTCCAATTACAGCAACATATGACTTTACATAACCTTAATCGTCCCACTAACCCTCCTAATCAAAGGAAAGAAAAAAGACTCTAAGGTTCTTTTTTTTTCCCTTTTGCTGTGTAAAAGCAGGGGAAGAGGGAAGCAAAAGCATTCCATCCTCTTTCTTTCCCTGCTGATTGTCCTCATGCATTTCAAACCCTTTCAACCCATAACCTCTTCTTACAAGCCTCCTTTCTGACTGTGGAAAGCTCAAAAGTGCACTTACTCATCAGACAATAGGTGTATAGAAACCTCTTATTTTACACTTACTGAAAATATTTCTCTCCAACTGGATGTTAGATCTGAAGACCCACTCAGGACTTTAAAGACCTAAATTTTACCTACAGAAAATGCATTTTGCTACATACAGCACCAAGCCAAGACCTTCCGACCTTTCAGAAGAAAGATACAATTAGTAACATGGTAGAGAAGGCTATAATAGAGGAGATGTATTTGAGGCAGAGAAAAGATCCCATAGGAAGTGCTGCACATCTTATTTTTCCTTCCTGTTGTTAAAAGCTGGTTACTCTCATACTTGCCATTACTGTTATTGCTCCATTTGTTTCACCTTGCTTGTATTAGTTTTCCTTAGTTGCATCCATTTCCTCACACTTCTTCACAGCTTCATAAGCGAAGCAGTGTGACATCACGAGTACATACCTCATCTGTCCACTGTCTCCTTGGGACTCTGAAGGAAGTGAGCACCTGGGTCATGATTCTCTTGATAGGAGAATCACTTTCTACAAGGGCCACAAATTTTCCTCAAGTGCCTGTTCTCAAAGCTATCTAGCTTCCAGTCTCGGACAGTGGCAAATCTTCCACCTAAGTGACTATATGAACAAGAAGACTGAGTTAAGATTCAGTTTTGCTCTAATCAAACAAGCACGATCGCTATTCTTCTATTCTGAATGTTACCAAGCATCTAAGTTTTAGGTAAGACTACATATAGAAACTTCATACCAAACTGAGCCACGAAAAGAGACATCTCAACTGTTCTACACTCTGCTTTGTCTGCCATGGTTACCAACAGCCCATAAACAAATCAGAAAAACATACACAAAGAGAACAGCTAATGCTCACAGCAAACCAGAAATAGCAGCACGGGAAACTTAATTTCCAGTTAGTACTTGAAGTGAACTATCAGCAGTGACGATCTGGACCTTCTAAAAACAAAGCAATATAGTTTAGACTATAGAGTCTATCAAAAACAGTAGTAATATGCTAGTCAGATCTATAAAATCTTCTCGTAGCAAATTCTTAACATAGGACTTGATGACCAATAAAAAAAGTTAGAAAAAAATTTTGCAGAACTGCAGGGAGAAATCAGATTCACTTTAAGTCTACAACACAGCAATTTTTCATTGTTGCTCCTGAACATATTATATGTAAGGACTTCATTCCAAACAGCATGTACTTAAGCTAAAATAAAGTTAAGACTACTTCCTCAAAACATGTTCATTTGTCAAATTTAACATTTTCAGGTTTTCTGCTTTTACCTTTTAAGGGGCAAAATAAATCACTCCAAGCAAATAAGCAGAAAGAGTTTATTGTGACACTGGCAGCTTTACCTTTCTCAAGTAATACTGAGTTCTCTAAATTTTTTTTTAACTGCCAATTTAAATATTTCACCTACATCTGCATCACTACTTTATAAAATTTAACATCTGCATCTTTTCACCTGATTTAACACAAAAACAGAAGCAAAAGAACAAACTCTTGGAAACATAAGGAGTTGCATCATGGCAAACGTAATCTTTAATAGAAAATAAGAAAAACCTCCCTACTGACCTTTATTCAGAACAAGGAAAAAGATAAATATCCACAGCTCTTTGTTCCACTTGGTAGGATTTTAAGATCCATCTATGCATGTACAAGCACAGAACACACAGTTTTAGCCGCACTGGAACCACCTGAACAGAGGTTTTATGTTCCATAGTTTTTACATGCATTCCACCCTTGGTCTGCTGATTATAGTACAGGGATTCTGTTCTTCATCTACAGCAGCTTCAATTTAAGAATACACCATAAGCCAACTTAAAGAAACATCCATTAGTTGCTAATAGAAAGAATCACAGGAAGGTCTCACAACAGTTTACTAGAACATTAAGGTTTTTTTTTAAATCACAGTTTTCAAATATAAAAATTGGATTTTCCCTATAACTGAAATATATTTACAAGGACATTTTTAAAAAACGGTCTGTAATTTAGATCTAATCACTGTCATCTGAACCACCTTCAGACCCCTCATCGTTGGATCCTTCTGGTTCAGATTCGTTACCGGATCCTCTGCCAGAGCCCTCGTTGTCAGATCCTCTCTCGGAATCTCTGTCCGAGTCAGCGCTGCGAGAAGCTGGGCGAGATTCATTTTCTGAACCACCGGACCGACTTCTCCCCGACTGCACAGACTCGTTGTCAGAATGCTCCGAATCTGACCGCCTCCTTTTTCTAGCCGACCTGTCACTGTCAGAATCTTCCTCAGACGGGCGGACGCTGGATCTCCGTGGACTACCAGCCTCACTACCAGACTTGTTCCTGTTATCAGAATCGCTATCAGAAACAATGCGTTTGCTGTGCTGCTGCTCCCCGTCATCTGAATCACTGTTGCTATTCCTAGCATGTCTGCAGGGAAAAGAAAAAAACAAACAACCCAGTATTAAAAGATGCTATTCGTAGCTTAAAAATGAAACGAGACACCAGGGTTTGAGTAATGCTAGCATTATCAAAATAAGAAGAATGAGTGGAATTAATCTGCAACGGAAAGTGATGTTGTGAGTACAATAAAAGGCTTCTCATTATTTTTGCATTATCTCATTATTAACACTGAAGTTTCTCTTAAAAGAACGCGTTGAAATTTTAGTACATACAAGGTTAATTAAGGTTCTTACCCATCATCGGCAATTTTGAGTTTATCCTCATCAGAAGAATCATCACTTGATGAAATGATGGCTTTTGATTTGATCTTCCCTTTCATTGAAGGAGGCAGACGTTCTGGTTTGGGCTGTACAGGGGAAAAACAAAGAGTTTTCTCTTCATGTGGCTGGCTAAAGGATAGTGCCAAAATGCAGAAACATATTCAGAAAACCGTTCATGCTTTTAACAGTTATTCTAAAGTCATTAGATCAAATTTTTTCCATTTACTATCACTTAATTCTAGATGGCTTTGGAAATATCCTTTTCACCCTCGAAGCAGTTATAGCAACAAAGGAGAAGGACAAAAATAAGCTCAAAGGCAGTTTGCTACAAGAAGTTTTGTTGTAATTTTCAACATTAATAGATCTCTCTTGACTAGGGTAATGCTGAACTCCAGATGCATATTTAGAAAGCAATGCAGTTATTCAGGGTTTAACTTACAGCCTTCTTTTTCTCTGCTTTGGGTGGACGTCTTTTTTTAGGTCTCGGACCATTTTCATGTTCTTCATCATCGCTCCCCTCATCTGCTTTCTGGGGTCTTAAATCAGAAACATATTTTATATGATGTAAAGCAAAACATTAAATTAAAAAAAACCCACTTAACACATACAAAAATATCAGTCTCAAGAAACAGACAGTTGATCAAGTGCTACTCATTTGCAGAGTGGCTGTTTACATCTTATAACAAGCACATGTAAATAAAAATTAATCATGTGAACTCTTGACAACAGTACATTTTTTTAAATAGTTATGAAGGATAGAAGGATATACTTAAAAGGCATACTATTTCTTAGGGGAGTCTAACATTAAAGTATCGATTACCTCCTCCTCTTTTTCTTCTTTCTTTCACCCTCCTCTTCTTCCCCATCTTGTTCACTACCACTGCCCTTCCTCTTCTTCTTCTTTCTAGACACGGGCAGATCTTCATCACTGTCGTCGTTTACGAACTCATCAAATTCCCCTGCTCCTTTTTTGGAACGCTATAATAAATAAAAGCCCCACAATACAGCCTATTATTCCCCTTCTAGGTAAAAAGCTACCAGAGGACAATTAAAAATGGAAACTTTATCTGAACATGTTTTCAAAGATATGAAAATATAGACCTTCTTGTGCCAACTTTCCCATAATCGCTATACTGATGTCACTAAGAAACTGATTCCAAATTGGCATATAATAACACAATCTTATTCTGTTATTTTAACAATTAAATAGAACAAATTTTGGTGATATCACCATGCTTGTACTTTTCTTGTACATACCACTGTACTTGTACATATCACGTCTTACATTTGAGTATTAAATCTGTGCAATTTCACTCAGTGAAGCCTAGGAGCATGAAATTAAAAACCTGTGCTACTGCAAGAGACCATATATCAAAAGGGGAAAATGTAGGAGATAAAAAAAATATATATATATTTTTAAATTAAAAAATTCTCTTCTACCCTGCCTCCACCGCCGCCACGTTTTTTTTCCTTTGATCCTTCTACTTCACCAGTGAACATCAGGATATTCTTGGTTTTCTCCACATATTGAGCTCTTTGTTCCAGAAGTTTCTTCTGTTCTTCTTTTTCTCTTAGGCGCTTCTCTTCCTGCAACAGAGAGAAAACTAACCATTACTATTGTATTTGCAGCATTGCAGTGACTATAATTGCAAGGATACAAATTATTTTCCAAGAATTTGGAAAATTGACTTTTGACAGTCTACGTCATAGCAGAAGGTCCACATGGCAAAAAAAAAAAAAAAAGTTTTCTGTAAGTCTACGCTAGCGTAGGCAAAAGTCCAAAAGAACTTTTGCACCAAGTGTTTCCCCATTCAGCCTGTCAGTACAGAAATTTGATGGCAGACCCTCTGGAGCACAAATTTGATCTCATTATAAAAATAAAAATCTATGTCTGAGGATATGGAGAGAATGAGTGAGTGCCACCTGTTAGCTATAACATTTTCTTACTACAATTAAGAAAAATAGCTACCAGATGTTCTATCAGTAATACCAGGTACCACCACAAAGCAACAGGAACATATACATTGTTGACAGGTATACCTTTTAAAAACATACTTTTAAAAGAATTTAGTTTACAGTTATGTAACAGAATATAACCTGTTCTTTAAGTAGTTTTTGGCGAAGCAGCTCCTTTTCTTGCTCTTGTTTCGCACGCAGCTCCCTCTCTTCTTCATCCTGCTTGCGTGCTCGAGCCACATGATACTGGGCTTGACTGAGTAAGTCGGAGCATTGCCTGTAACATGCAATGTTTTCAAGTAAAGGAAGGTGGCAGGCACAGACTACAAGAAGAAACAGTTTTATAACGGGCATGCTTCACAATACTACGTTCATATCACCAACAAAGGAAAAAAAGCTACCTGAAATAGCACAATAAAAGAGTACTACAGATTTTTGAGGAAACTAAAGCACTTTCTAGTAAGCTAATTTATCTTTAAATTGCAATATACCATTTCAAAACATACTGCTTCACACTTAAAGTTTAGCCAATTCATATACAAAAAAACCCCACATGAACATAAAAGCTTTTTTTTACCTGGCTTCTGTAGCAGCAAGTGCCAAGTCAAATCTCATCTTGTCACCTACTTTACTCAAGTAACTGAAGTACCTGGAGGAAAAAACACCACCACAAAAGGAAAAATGGCATTACTTATATATTTATTGTAATTTTGTCTTAAAACAAAGCATTTACTCCTGAATTACAATTCTCTAAAACTCAACTGATGAGGAAACCTCACCATTTTCGCTGTGTGCAGCCCCTTTTAATACAACAGTATAAAAGTACAGAGTTCTCCAAATTTGAAACATTCTAAAACCACTCTAGAACAAAAACTCAGAAAAATTCTAAAGATAATTTTAAGATTTCATTTACTGGCTCCCAGCTATAAGTACACTGCTGACCCCAGTAGATTTAGTCCTTATCTGTCACAGCTTAAGCGCTTGAAACCAGCATAAGAAAAGGAAGGAGAACTTATTTTTTAAAAATCCTTCCAGAACAGCCTCCTTGAACCTGGGTGATAGGCCCTTGTGAATATAACACACCTTTGTGTAGATGGGTAAGCTACGATAATCAGTGCTTTGAAAACAGTTTCTCCAATTCATTTAAAGGAAAACAACTTTCTTACTTTCCAGGTTCCCACAGTTTCTTCCCATATTCCAGAGATATTTTAAATGAAGTGGTTTTGTGCCAGACTGAACTCAAGTTCTTGTACACATGAAAAAAGTAATTCCTTGCTCAAGTTTTAGATTACGGAAAATATTTTCCAACACATGACAGGCATTTGAATTTTTAGTTAATGGGTAAAAAATAAAGGCTTTCATGCAACTTTCTCAAGACAATAAATAACAATCTTCTAACTGAATGTAAGTTAGAATTTGTGTTCAAATGTTTAGCTTGCATCATATAAAGCATTAGAATTGTGAAATGTTTACTTGTATGAAAGACTTGCTTCAGTTGACAAAATTACTGAAAGGCAACATCTATCCTTGACTTAACAGCAGAGGTAGGAACGCATAAAGCAAGCACCAGCTACCACCAGCAATACCTAGGAACAGAGTGGTTGAAAGCTTTGTGTTCAAAGGACAGTGATGACTGGATCAGATTAATCACCCTTTTTTCTCCCTGAGATTTTTTTAACTCTTTTTTTTTTTTTTAAAGAGAACTAAAAGTTCTGAAACGAATTTAAGAAACTGCTTCTGTTATAAGCCACATGAATGCTTTGGCTTTACTTGCCCACAGGAGAGCAAAATTAGTTTTCAAGGACTACCGGTTATTAACTACGCTGATATAATATAAACAGATGTGCTTTTGAGCCTTATAGGTTGTTTTAAAAGACATCAAAAAAGTATTACATTCATAGGATAATTTCAACATTTTTTTCAACTATGCCCTTCCAGGAAGAAATACGTCTTGGTCATAGTAATACAAAACCCTTTGAGAAATAGATATTCATAACTTGGCCAAACAAAACTGGCTCCGGAGAAAAGTCTGAATATGTAGTTTTGTGAGGCCCAGTCTTTGTTTTCCTACTACAAACACTAGGATTACATAGCTTTTCATAGATAATTGCTCATTTTCTAACCACATTTGTGACTTATACTGCAAATTTACTGTAAGGGAACAACAAAATAGGTTATAATGACTAGAAATAAATCAGCTTTACCTGTGGGCTAGCTCCAGTTCTTTCACAGCATTAAGCACCTCCTTTAGATTACTTTTTTCATCTTTCAGGACAGAGGTAGCTAGTCTTTGTAGCACTAAAGCCACATTAAACATAAGGACTGTATCACTGGGGGCTACGTGCCTGGCCTGTAAATAAAACACATGACTTTAAGATATGCTACAACATGATACAGAGGTATACGGAAGTGACATAAAGAGAATAAGCACCATTATTTCAGTCCCAGACTATCAAATTCAAAGAGACAAACACGCATCGACTTACAGTAATTTTATTCTGTGACTTATGATGTTTTATATTTGTACCTTTAATAAAGTTTGTTTGCATTCCTGTAATTTGCCACATTTGAAGAGTGCCCGGGCCAAATATAACAGCACTTCAGTATTTTGATGCTTATAGAACTTTCTGAGGCAGTTTTCATACTGAAATGGAAAAAAATCAAATGAAGAGGTGACAATGGTTAGTTATATTGGTTAGCTAACTCCAGGAAACGTTTCTATTCCTATAAAGTATTATTGCTAATACACCTTTTGTTTTTAAAGTGTGTCATGATACATAGACACCACCTTATCACCCATCAGAAAATTCTTTCTGCTATTCCATAGTAACTACCTGATTTTTACGGAAAATGGCAGCAGTCCAGGAGGCTCTTAAAATACAGGCATAGGTCTTAAAATACAACAGAATACTTTGCAAGTACTACCTATTGTAATTAAGTCCAAGAAACATGACTCATTTTAAGAGCACTCAATTATTCTCCACAGTAGGAGGGGGGAATTTATTTTGTTTATTAATACAAGATACTTTATAAATCGAAATACATTTAATGCAGTAATTCCATGTCTGATGCAATTAGTTAAAAATAAATCCACACCTTTCAGATAATGTCAAATTTGTTCCATCCACCTAGCTGACTAACTTGGCACATCAATAGACATCTGGTCATTCTAAAGCGTAAAAGAAGACTCATTACTATAGGTTTTGTCAGTCTAGAATTAAAGCTTCTAACAGTTATGAAACTCATCTCTTTCAGTAACAAGTGCCTTTTGTTTGACACACCTTTTTTCCTCCAGAAATCATTCACCCTTTCTAAACCTCCAAAATAATAAGAATTACCAAGTAATTTTTATTTCCAGCTCAAATACAGAAAATGCCCTAAATTGTAATGCCTGAAGTCACTACTCTTGGATCACACTCTGTTGTGAGTGCCCAATTTTCACTCACCTTTAGAGTCATATATTTTGTATTTAGCTTAACTCTGCCTTGGATTTGTATGCTTTATTGTAGAGAACTCACTAGAATAATTGTTGTGGCTGCAGTAAACTAGGCTATTAAATTAGATTCATCTTCCCTTGAGTCCAATATCACATATTTCAGACTGTGGCTTGTACCAACTGCATAGCAGGACCCAGGGAACAATAAAACACCTCAGTAAATAAACAGGCTTCTACTAACAGCTTTACTTAAATTTATTAGCAAATGAGTACAATATTTTGCTGACAAATCAAAAGGTGAAAACGATACCCAGCTTCCCACTGTAATTCACTGCTTAAACAAATGCTAAAAGATTTTCATTAGGCTTTTTGTAGACAAGGTGTTAGTGGACAAGTAGACAAGGTGTTAAAAAAAACAGACCCTCTTCAAACACAACAGAATGAATCTGATTGTGCTACCAAAGCTTGTTAACAGTAGTTCATGGGAGGACAGCAACTACTAAGGTCTTAACCAGGTAAGAAAGGCCCAGTATCCCTTCCTTATAACCATCACAAATAGCTCTGAATTAAGTATTTTTAAGCCTCAATGTGGACTTGATCTTAATGAAACAAGTTTGTTCTGAGCTTCTGGCCTGTTTAACGCATACTTTTCTTTTTTGAGCTTACTTGTACACTTTCGATCAACTGAGTCAATTAAATTAGAATAGGCTGATACTTGGAAGTTAACTTGGTTGAGCCCGTTGAACCAAATGACCTCATCAGATTTCTTCCAACATGAATTACCTTATGATGTTAACTGTGGTGAAAGAAATCATGGCACAGTCAGCTTTTCAGACAGCTCTGATTGTTATTTATGCAATCATTTGTAAGAACAAAAATAGGAAGTGTTGCTATTTTAAAAAAATCCCAGCAGCAAATTGCATTTACTTACTTCAGTAACATCTAAATGTAAATCGCATACAGTAACTACACTGAATGAAACCTCTCTGACTAAAAATTAATTCCAAGACCAAAATTCTAACCCAATTATGTTTTAATTCTGCTACAAAAAAAGTGTACAAGTTGGTAGGTGCTTTGTTACCCGTTACACTCGGTAGTTTGTTTTTAGATCTAGACTTGACAGCCAACAGCATGCTAGAAATAGACCTATACCTTGTTACAATATTATTCAGAAACTTTTCCAGCTGCTACGACAGCAGAGAAACATCCAGAGGTCATCTAACCCAACATATTATGCAGTTCAATTTAAAGATCTTACCATTTGGACAGCACTGATGTACTGTTTCTGTTCTACGTAGATATGTGCCAAATTCAGCCACACATCACTGATATCTGCTGTTGCCTCTCTCACTTGGGCAAAAACATCACGAGCTTCACGAAAATATCCTTTATGCGCCAAGACAGCTCCTAGGGGGAAAGTATTATGTACAGCATAAGTTTCCAGGTTCACATGCTATGTACTCATACCAAAGAAAACAAAATATTGCCTGAATAAATTTTCCCATCAAAACCAAAATGACAGCTGCCATATCAAAGCTATTCTTTCCTGTGCTCTTACATAGCATTCAGGCCCTGCCAAAACAATTCTATATTCAAGCAGAAAACATAAGAATATCATCACCTCAGAAGGAAAATTAGAGTCTAATATTCACCTATGCCATTAGCAGCATACAAATTCTTTGGATCATTTCTGAGTACTTGCTTGTAGATCGCTAATGCACGGTCTTGATGACGCTTCTCCTGCAGAAAGAAATATTCCAATGGATCACTCTTTTCTAAAATGGGGTATTAAAAGATCTACCCAGAAATTTTATGGACTATAAGATGCCAAGGAGGCATCAAGTAAAGGCTCTAAGCAGCTAACAGCATACAAAAATTAAATAAATAAAACTGCACACAGGGCAGACAGATGCCCATTACCTTTTCTCTGTCTCTTGTGGGTTGATGTAGAGTCTGCAACCAGACATTGCCAAGAGCCAGCATGGAATAAGTATCATTTTGTGTGGAGGGCTGTTTCAATATTCTTTCAAATTTCTTCTGTCCTGGACCCCACTCTTGTTTAGCCAAATGAAGATTGCCAATCAGAGACCAAGCATCTGGATGGTCCTAAATAAAGATTCACTGTAAGTTGTAAAAGTACTGTTTGCCCTTGCAAGGTTATTTTTCCATGTACAAAATGTCATTTCTCTTAATTAGGATTCCATATTTAAAAAAAACACAAAAACAAACAAAACACAGAGAGCAGACTGCAGTAGTTGTCTCTTCTTCCCCTAGTTTATGTGAACAAACAAAATAAAAATAAAATTTTAAGTTAGCATTTCAAGTTCTTTAACTCTAAACACTTAAAGGGTTACAAACCTGATTTATCTGAAGTGCTTCTTTAAACCAATCAGAAGCCTCATAAAAATTTCCTTTATCCCTAGCCATAGCTCCCAAGCGCAAGTAGCCTAAAAATAAAGATACAAAATAAAATAAAAAACAGGAAACAGGCTGAAGTCATCTCAAACAAAGGAAATAATGGCCATGCATGACTTTCAAAAGCATTCTTTTTCTTGATCTGCTAAGGACAGCAAACATTAAGACACCTTTCATATTCTATTCACAATGAGAAACACCACGTGAAGAAGAACATCCATCCACAACGGTGACACAAAAATTGCAGAATTCTAACAGTTAAAGTAAGGTAAATGTTTTTAATTGGTTTCATAGGTTAAAAATGATTGAGAAACCTCAAACAAAGAAGGATACATCAGTTACATAATACTTGTCCCTCCACTTTAAAAAGCTCTTCCGTCTCCATGAGCTTGGGAAGAGTATCAGTTAGCAAGTGATAACAGAAAACCAGCAGGGGAAAGGCTGTAGACCAGGCTGGGGGACGCTGTGTTCTGTTGCTTGCTGAGCAAGGATCACCACCTCGCCTTTCACTGAATTTTCACTGATTTTTAGAGTTGGAAGGGACCATAGAGATCATCTAGTCCAACTAGATGCAGCAAGTATCCAACTAGATGCATCTAGTCCAACTTTGCAGCAAGTATCACGCGCCAGCTCTTAGGCGCAAGAGCAGAGCAAGGAGAAAAAACAGGATGCCCCATAGAAGCTGTCCTAACACCCTCAACAGTCCTTCTTCCCTGAAAGAAGGCCACGGTCTAAGATAAAGTGATTCTCCCTAAGGGTCTCTATTTCCACCCTCATAGGTAGAGTTGCAGAGCCTGGGCATATCAAGTGGATGGCCTTCACTGTACCTAAGCGCTGAGGCTTTGACAGGGTTGGGGAGCAACCGAGCAAAGGCACACGAGTCTAGATAAGCTAATTTTGCTAGATTTTGGGGTACAGTATAATTTACCAATAACTAGAAGGCTTAAAGCAGGAGATTGGATTATAAGGATGATGCAGGCCTTGAAAAAAAGGTAGGAAAAATAGCAGGTAGGTAAGCAGGCCACAAAACTACTATAAAAAGTGAAGACATACAATGAGACCAGAACACACTGTAAATGGGAAGATTTTTGGTATTATAAGGATGACTGTGGAACTAAAATACTAAATGTTTCTTACAATCAACGTAATTAGGATGTTCTCTTAAAATGTTTTTATACAGCTTTTCCGCTTCATGAAATTCACACATCGCCTCATATAGTCTGGCAAGGTTATAGGACGTTGTTACAGAGATAGCATTGTAATAATGCTCATCATGTTCAGCTTCTGCTTTTGCACGATCCAGTGATGCCAAAAAATATTTCTAAAGTAAAAAAAAAGAAAAGGAATAAAGCACTCCAGAATATTCTTAAAGGAAAACTTCTTGGTGATCAAGTCAAACTTTGAGTAATTACATACCTTCGCTTCTCCCAGATTTCCCAGCCTGAAATGCAGAGCACCCACATTATTCAAAATCTCTGGTGGGACATCAGCCTGTACTTTCTCTTGCAGAATGCGTGTGGCTGTACCATAGGCTGACAGTGCACCCTTTACAAAGAAAGAGAAAGTGGATGAAAGAAATAAGAGAACAAGTTCTATGTGCTCTTATGAAAAGCACACACATAACTCACCCAGTGTATATTAATAATACCTGTATATCAGTCTGTTCTAGAATTTGGGCTAGCTCAATCCATGCCTCTACATCATCAGGATATTGTTCTGTGACTTTCTTCAGATGTCCCTGAAAACCAGCAGAAAATAATTATGCCTCTCTGTGGATACACAAACTGTTTTTAAAAATATAAATAAAATCAAAAGAAAGAGTGAAGGTATTAATATCAACACTAGAAGATACACCATGCTGCAAAAGAAAACATGCTAAATATCTCCACAATTTGATCACACAAAAAAAAAAAGCATTAGTTTCCTTCCTTCATTATTGTACTTTTCTGTAGAATAAAACATCTGCTTGAGAAGCAGAAACTATTACACTAACAGGAGAAGCTAGAAAAGTGATGTCTAACATTTTTTGCATTTATTTCCCCAACGTTAGATTTAAAACCCCTTTCATTTAAAAAAAGCCTAACATTGTCCTTCCAGCTGAGCTAAGAGATGTATTTTCTGGAAATCACTAGCAAATTTGCTGTCTTCAGGAAATCACTAGCTAACTTAACATCCAGAGAAGTTTAACATATGTGGGAAGAATTCTGTCCTTTTCACAGTACCAAATGCAAATGTGAGGCTGGGACTCCTCTAAATTCCTGGGCTTGCTTTAGGCAGAGCTCAGTAGGACTTTCAGTTCTGTCCATAAATTGTGACTCTCCACAGTTAGGAGGATCTCTCATGACAGCCGATATAAAAATATTCCATACCTACAGCCAAGTAACCCTGAGTTTTAAGCAACTTACAGTACAGTCTGATTTTCAAGTTCTATTCTTGTATGTAAAAGCATGAGACAGGCAGAAGCAAAACTCACCTTTGCAATATCCCGTTTCTCCTGGTCTTCTGAAGCAGCATAAAGAGATCCAAGGATTTTCATAGTCTCATAATTGTTAGGGTATGCTTTCAGAACTTTTTCAAAGCATTGTGATGCATTCTCTTTGTCCCCTCGGTAAATGTACATTTGACCCAAACCAAAAAATGGAAGTACAAAAGAAGATGAGGCAAACTGAGTGGCCTGGTAGTAATACTGGAAAGCTTGATCATAATCTTCCTAATTAAAAAGAAGTAAACAAAAACAGGTAATGATTTCACAGGTGAGCTTTGTATTAACTTTTATAACACAAATTTTTAAGTGTAATCTCAAAGGGGGCTTTTAACAACTGCCCTACCTGTACATGAAAAGACCTAGCCAGCTGATAACAACTCTCTGCCTGCATTGCTTCAACTTCTGTATTATGGAAAGCATGAAGAGCCAGGTGTTGCACTTTACCATAGTCCTGAAAAAAAGGAAGTAAAATGAAATTTGAAAGCCTTCATTTAATTTATGGTCAAGTGATGTATTATTCAAACAAGGACAGCTAGAAAATACAATAAAGCTTTAGCCACAGTTCTGACTAAGTTAATAATAACAGATTTAGTTTTAGTAGTTACTGTTCTTTTCTCTATTTCATATTTTAAAGCATGGAAGAGGTAGGAGAAGGAAAAAAGACCGAACTCCAAATGAAAACAAAAAACCCTTCAGGACACAAAGGTGACCTTTACTTAAGAAATAAGTGTACCTTTTCTTGGCTCTCTTGAGAAAAGTTTATATAAAATTTAACTCAAAAACTTTACGCTTGTCCATCTAGATTAACAGTTCCATATTAGGCAGCACTTTGCCTGACGAAATAAGATTGAATCTAACAGCAAGAATCCTTGCTGTTAGATGTTATTGAGTATTTAACTGTAAAATTCCATAGACCTCTTACCTTCTTAAAGAAGAAGTGATTAGCCAAGTGATTCAATACCATTGGGTTACTGGGATCAATTGTGTAAGCCCTAGAGAGGAGTTGAACACCGTTCTTGATGGAATCAGCCTAAATGAAACATTGAAAGGGATCAGCAACATCTCAATAGCTGTATCTTATTAACATGTTCAAAACTGTACTTCAGTCTAGCCTGCTGCAGGAACTCTGACAAAACCTTGCTGGGCTCACAGAAAAAAAAGTAATTCAGCTACTAGCTTTACCCCCTGCAGCATACAGATGGAAAATGTGAAATGAAGCCACCACATAGGCATGGAAAAAAGCACAGCAGGACTTCCTAGGAAAAAAAACAACCACCAAATTTACTGGGGTCCTTTGGCATTCCACACTCACGCTCTGATAGCCTCCCTTCTCCCGTGCAATGTCCCCAGTACACAATTTGTTCAACAGCACAATGAAAATATTCTCCTGCTCAAATTCTAAACAAAAACTTCAGATGCTGAATTAAGAGATGCTAGTACTTAAGTTCTAATTTTAAAAAATGGTAGAAGTTTGAGATGTTTACATAGTGAAATCATTCTATCAACTTACTCTTTTCTAAATAAACTTTACAGGTCAAAGAAAGTTTTCCACAGGTACAAATTTGACCTAACTACAAGTTCAAATCCATAACTGATAAAATAATTGCTATTTATTTGGGACACCCATGAGATCCATATACCAAGCATGTCAACTTAAATCTGTATTTATTTCTCAACAGAATTATCAAGAACAGCATCTAGTAATCATGTAACACCTGTGCTTTACTTTGCAATTATTATTAGCAGAAAGCTATCTTATTGAACAGATTAGGTTTTAAGAGGTTTAGACATAATATGAAGTCCAATAGGCAGCTAAAAAACATAATTTCAGTTTGAAAAGGCACTATCTTTCCAAACCTGGTGTAACAATATACCTTGATTAGGAGATATTGAATAATTCTTGGTTTAATTTTCAAAGACAAAGAGTGTTTTAATCACGCTATGTGTGTGTCTGAGTTCTCTGATAATTTGAGTCTAATGTCCAATTTCAACCAAATCCAGTACATAGTTAGAGGTCTCAAGGCTCCTAAACACTTTTATTAAAGAAAAACAGAGATAAGAAAGCCCTCAAGGAGAACACAGTGTAATCTCAACCCTGATTTGACATCACAGCATCTTCTAGGAGGGAGAAACATTAGAAATATCTAAGCACAGAAAAGACATCAATTAGTAGTTTGCAACTCAGAGACAATCTTTTCCCCAGAGAAAGTGTTCTCCCTCCTCCAAGCCAACTCTTTGGTGTTATACTAACTTTGCAGTCCAATTTGTGAAAAAAAAGTTTGAAGTAAAGCACAAGTGATATATTTCTCACAAAGAACAAAAACTGTATTTAAATGGCTCATCTTTTAATTACAGCTTTTTGAAGCTTAAGGTAAGGGAGCTCATCCCTTGACTTTAGTGAAAAGACCTTTAGGAAATAAAAAGCAAAATACTACGTTTCACTTGTTTCTCACCCATGGAATTATTTATGAAAATTTGACTTTAGAGTTTTTTTCGTTGTCTCTGTAGTTTTAGAAAACAAAACTCTCATGCCCACATTTTTCAGAATTCTTCAGACTTTCACAAGTCTTAATGGTTGTTTTTTCCCACAACATAGTAAACTAAGTAATTTCCAGACACTCTGTGCTAACAAAAGATCTTTTAAGGAGCTATGTGTTCTACAGATAGCGTAACACTAAGATACAATTATGTAACAAGTTTTAATACTTTTTTACAAAAATACTTAAAGCTCTCGTCCTCCACTGATAACTTCCTTAGCATGGATTAACCATCTCAGATCTTATGATCCCAATTAAGCTATATGAGCATATGTATTTTTCTAGTGACACAACATCTACAGAGGTAGGATCACCACTTTATTACAGTTTTATCAGCTTACTTAAAATTTGTTCTTGCCTACACCTTGGTTTACCACATGGTACGCATGCCAAGGTAGGCTTGAATGCAACTTTAACACTTATTTGAAAGCTTATGTTCCTTAAAGCCCAGCACTAACCACCTGAGACTACATCTTTTACCTTGACCTTCCTGTTAGCAAGATGCTTTAAAAAAAATAAAAATTCCTGATGCTCTGGAATAGAGCTGCCATTGCAAGTAAGGTCACCAAGTACTTGAGGACTTTCAGGGCATGTCAAGTACAAACTGATTTAGTTAAGCTTCATAGAGTCACAAATGACTAACTAAGGCTTGCTATTATGCACATTATAACTATTGCTCATTAAAGTAAGATTTTTAAATCAGCAGTTTTGCTTTTTTTTCAAGGGATTGGACATGCATTCACATATCTCATCATGGATATTTATTATTTTAATTAAAATAGTTAACCCAGCACTGCTTTTCTGTACTTAACACCTCTATAAGCAACAGAGCTGATGATTGTTAACAACAGAACAAAGTTATTCAGAGTGTGCTGCTCACATCACAAGTACATATCTATAACATCATTCAAAAATGACACAGACTTAAGATTATTTAACAACAAAATTTATTGCCCATTTTGAAAATTGGGCTACCTTTCAAAGTATAAAAAGTTTGCTTTTTCAGATAAGAAGGAAGTAAAATGAGCATGGATTCTCGTCAAGCCAGACCCACCTCTTTATTATTGAGTTCCAGGACAGCCAGTCCAACCAAAGCACCTACGCATTTTGAATTCAGCTCCAGAGCCCTGCTGAACGCTAAGCGAGCTTTTTCCAACTTGTTCAGTTTCACGAAGCAGTGGCCCATACCTAATCGAACCTCAGCTAGAGAACAAGATGACACCATTCAGAATCCCAAAATTTCAACTTTATGAATTTTTTACATTCTGGACATCAATTAAAGTAAAAGCACAATTTGCAATATTTCTGTAAAACCTGTAAAGCCATCTAACGATTTACTATTTTTAAAGGCAGCCTCCCACACTTGGCAGCAAAGCTAAGTTTAACAAATTAGCAAGACTTTATTTCTCCGTACCTCCCCGAACATTGGTCTGCATCTCCAAAAGACTCTGATACTTAAAAAATAAAAAAAATAACTTTTATGGAAACACCTTTAAAAATAATAGATAAAGACATTAAAAAATTGCCAGACGAAAGGGCTGGAAATTTCTTAGGCAGGGTAAGTTTGCCTGAGACTACTAAAACACAGAAAAATAAGTTAGCTAGACATTTCTCCTCAAATGATCAACTGATTCACTGCTGACAAAATGCTATTCATCATCGTCTAACTTCCATGATTGTGTACAGATGAACTAGTACAAAGAATTCACATTATGTCTGTGTGAAAAAGGGGAGTGAATGAAAGATGTTTGTTTAAAAGTAAGGCTTAGCTTTCTAAATTCACTTTTGCAGCAATGATTCCTATGCTAAACCAGACTACAGAATACATATCAACTTTGTAATAAATTCTTTGAGATAGGTTACAGCAAAGTACACCACATCTCTCAGGAGGCTTTGCAGTATTTATGATCCTAATGCAAATACCCTGAACTAACAGTTCTAAATCACATCCATTGCTTTTATAGCTGTTACCAATAACTTTTCCAGATTTTTCCATTAAGAAAATCATACACCACCAGGAAAATGTACATCATGCTCTATAGGTAGACTTTCACTTTTCATGTCTTGTTTCATTATTAATGCTAATACATCATTTTCTTAATGAATGACCCTTATTTCAAAAGCTTACAGATAGGTTCTGCAAGTCTCGAACAGTTCCTCTGCTGTCCATATAATTATAACTTCTCTTACATGCAACTTATCATTTTCTAATATCTCTAAAGCAAAATGAGAAAGTATTTTCCTAAACACAATTTCCTTCTCCAACAATTAAGGAACACTTCAAGTCAACAAACAACTGAACTCCTCCATAATGAGGGCTGGGGATTTTTTGACAGATACAGATCTGTCAAAAGCCCTTGGGTATTTGAATTAGGAAGACTTGAGCTAGCTTGCAAGCACAGCAAATACTTCCACTAGCAAATACTTTCTGTCTTACCTGGGCAACCTGGATTGGTACGCAATGCTTTCTTGTAGTAGGCAAGGGCTCCTCTATAATCTTTCTTGTTGAAAGAAATGCATGCTTTACCTGTTACAACATACCAGTTATGAATACATCAGAAATATAAACAAAGCAGTTATAAATCTGAAGCTCAAAAGTATTATTTGATAAATTTGCGCTGTGCCAATTTTCAAAAGTTACAGTTAAAAACTAAACAGAAAATTCAGACAGCTACAACTTTTGCTATCTGTGATGATGTCAAGTATATGAAAAAAAAAAAGAATCAAACATGGGAACACAGTAAATTTACATTTTCATGGCTTTCTGCAGATCCAGCGCAGACACTTACTAAGACTAGATTCATTAATGAACAAATTAAAACACAAGTGTTACAGCCCACTAACCCCTCACTAATGGTATCTCCACCTTTGACAGAATTTGCAGCTTCATCGGCATCATCAGGGAAACATAAGTAGTTGGACTGGATGTATGCCTACGGGTCTCAGAAGATGCCAGCTAGCATTATACTTTTTCCCAGCTCTTTCACCTATGTATACTTTCCAAGTTTAAAGTAACCTCTGTCATAAGTGCACACTTCTTTACCACATCCTTTCTACTCACATATGCACCCTCTTCTTAAGCACATAATTCATTCCAAAACTCAACTGCAGAGACCAAGTTTTTAGACAAATACCCATAAACTCATACCAAGAAGGGCAGGAATATTATTTGGAGACTGGTTGAGCACAAAGTGGAATTGTGCATCAGCTTGGTCCATTTTATCACCTTCAAGGAGACAAAAGCAGGCTCTTCCCAACAAGTGATTCTAGATAAAGAGAAAAAATTTGTGTTATGTTTTGCTTTGTAAAACATGATGATTAGTTTACATGAAAGATTAACTGGCTATGCTATAATGCTTTCTATGATTAATTTATTTATCTTCCATCAGAAAGAAAAATAAAACAAAAAGGGTCTTTATAATCCACTTCTAAAGTTCACATATTATTAAGAGAGTAACAACCAGTCCTTCCTTCCCAGCCCCCAAAAATTGACTGACATAGTTCTATCAGGTGTCCCAAGTTAGAGATAATTATTCCTAGTAGCACCACACACATTTCAGACACTTACAAGTTTTGCTTACACGTACTACACTAACATACTTTAAGGGGTAAGCAGTTTCTATTTGCCCTAAAGTGAATCAGTATTGTTTTCTTTACTATCACTAAATAATTTACAAATATGGATTTTTAAACAGAATTTGGTTTTACCTGATCATACATGATAATTTTGTCAGCCATAGTATACAATAAGGTAGCTTGCGTAATAAGCTCCTTCTTGTTATCTTTGTTCTTTTCCTTTCGAGCCTGCTGTACATAGTATGCTGCCAGAGTATCCAGACACGTCATCTGATCTTTTTCATGGTCTCTATAGTCCAGGTTACCATCTATGCGTGCAGCTTCCAACAGCTTCACAAAGTCTTCTGTTTTTCCTTGTTTGTAGTATTCCAGCTATAAAACATACAGTTTTAACAGAAAATACTACCCCAGCAAGTAAGTAGGATATAAAGTAGATGCTTTACATGTCCCAACTTAGTATTTCTACGTCAAAACACAAGTCTTACAGATATTTATAAGCGAAGAATCAACTGGTTTTTCCTCTGAACTTCTATAACTTTTTGCACATTTTGCCATACTTTCTACTGTACAGATGCTGCCTCCTCCTTTTTTTGTGAAGCGCATAACCAAAAGGCACAAACCAAGAAAACTATGGATTGAGAAAAAAAAAATAATCTTACAAAGTAGGCCTTAAGCAGCATTGTTTCATGAAAAACGATGAAATTAAAATCTTAATATACACATGTCAAATCAGAAATAACGGCCCAGAATCAGTGACTGAATAAGCCCATTAAGTTCCTGTTCACATTACAGTTATCCCTGGTCATAAAAGTAAAGAAGCAGAAATTATTATTCGATCTGAATATAGTATTTAAATATACAATTTGTATATATACTAACCGCTAAGGCAATCCATATGTGCAGCTGAGTGTGTTCCTGTTTCAATATACTTATAACTTCATCACCCTCAGGTAACTGATCGAAGTCAAGCTCAATCACCTAGAACCAAGCAATATAGATTTTATTTTCACAAAGCATTAACAGTGTTATCTGTCACTGAGGTCAAAGGACATTTCAGAGCACAAAACATAATTATTTGTGTTTAAACAAGGTTATGGACACAGAAAGAAGAAAGAAGTGATAATGTACTGTATTCTATACAAGACAAAAGTGACGGCCTCTCACAAACATCAGAGATATAGCAACGCAACGTTTGGGATGCTAGTCAGGGAGAATAAGCAGAGATGCTTATTTTAACTCAACTTCTTTCAATATAGACTTCAGGCTTAGAGTTTTTACAGTTCACTTTATAACCAACTTGACTGCACACTGTTGAATTTCTAAAACGTTTCCTACAGGTATACAAAGATCTAGGATACAGTCAAAATCTTCCAAGTAATCAGGTGTCAGAGAATCAATACCAAAACCTAAATTTTGTAAAGTCATCTTTACGCCCAAGAAAATGATGAGATTATTGAAGTGCCAAATATTATAAAGAATGGACTAAATTTCTGAGTATTAACAACCATAGTCACCATGACCAAATGACATCAACAACTTTTCATCATGCAAGCATTATTTCGTAAGTACTATTTACCCATGTTGATCTACTCTTCTGATACAGAAAATGAGGAAAAAGGAACGGTTACTCCCAAGGTGGGATGTTCAGGAACAAAATTTAACTGCTCAGTCATCCCACTTTAATATTAGTCATCTACGTTACAATTTAATTTTACAGCAAGAGATGCAGTTGTTGTTCCCAGGCTTGTACCCTGATTACCAATGCAGGTTCTCTTTCTCTGAAGACTGGATTAGAGCAG
>JAHREE010000118.1:18958733-19023509 GCA_033628505.1 Tringa tobata | reverse complement strand
AAGAGTGTATATTATAGCACTTATGACTAGCTTACTCACAGTGACACCTGTTCTCTGAAGCCAAACCAAATAGTATTTTTAATTACTTAACATTTTGAATCTCAGCATTTGGTTTTTATTTATGCACTACGTATTCTGAATTGAGTTACTTGCTCCAGTGAAATGTAACTAGTGTTTCTCCTACTCATATAGGTCTTTGAGTAGGTATGTACCATAAATACCTTTTGTATAGAAACTTTTGCATGTGGCAGGAAAATGGAGTGACATTGAAATAAATAGAAGTGAAAAAGTGTGATTATTTTTTTTCTTAAAAGCATGCCAAAACCAATGTGATGCAGAGTAAGGTACTAATTAATAGAGTTCCTAAGGTTACTTTTCTGATTTACAGGCTGATTTTTCACAAAGAAACTGCTTTTTAGATATTTTAATTAATGTTGAAGCAATGTAGACTGAAAAAGCAACTATGCAAACTATTGAATTTTATATTGCTTAAAGCAGGAAGACTCCTGTTTTCCATATACACAGATAACAATAAATCACTATCAGGTATGTAGAACTTCTTTAATGTATAAAATATTTTTCTAGTGAAAGCTATAGCAAATTGAACATCCACTTGTGATATTTACATGTTTAAAAACTTCATTATCACATATAGTTGTAAGACTTTCTCAGGAATGAAAATTGATCTTAACTAAGCTACTATAATAATATAATAAAAAAGGCCTTTACTTACCTGACCACTACTCTTTGAAAGCAAAGCCTGCATTTAGAACAGTTGGGTGGTGAGAGCAGGGTATTTTAGTAGTAAAAGTTTCTTTACTTTTGATTGCTAGAGCAAATAACTTTTTTCTTCAGGGCTTTGGGGTTTTTAGAGTAAAGATAGATATTGTTTTAGAAATCTGCAAAATACAATTTAATTCTATTCTAACAGTGAGAGCTAACACTCTAGTTGTCACTTGTTGATAAAGAGATACTACCTTGTAGGTTTGAAGGGCTCAGTAGTCTGCACCAGGGAACAGTGAGGGAACCCAGGAGCTGAGCAAGGGCTTTGCCATCTGACACACACCCCAGAGTACCTGAGCAGGGCAGACATTCAGCAAGTCCACAGCAATGAGGCAGGTCTGAGGTCAAACTGCAAGCACCAATCAGTGAAGTAAGGTCTAACAGCCTAGTGGTTGCCAGGTAGGTCCTTACTGATAAGGCAAGTCTAAGATCAAGAAAGGAATCAGTCCTTAGTCAAGGATCCAGATCAGGAGAGTATCCATGGCTAGTTATGGTGGAACTCAGACCAGAACTGTGGGTCCCGGGCTGAGCTTAAATGGGGCTCATGGGCCGTAGGCAGGATGTCCAGGTGGGACTGATCATGGCTATTAAAGCTTATTAATACACTTAAGGCCTTGACATGGTATTTGTATCTTGAAGAGATTGTAAGTAGGTGTATTAAAATGCTGGGTAGGTTGGTTTAGAAGTGCTAGCAATAGAGGTAATAAGTGTATAAATCGTTTTGTTAGATGGTTTCATATTGTGCTCGTTCAAAAGGCTGTTGAATTAGCTGTGCGTCTCAAACTTGCTACAGTAAGGAATTAAAAGATCCTGTTTTGTTGACAAGGAATGCTAAAGCATGCTCTGTTAAACATATTTTGAGCAACATTGTGGCTATTCTTTTCCTACAAAGCTAGCTCTTTTTCTTTTTGTGAAACATAAAAAGACAGAGCTGTAAGAATGGGTGGTCTTTGCTGCTTTATGTTGTTTTTCTTGAAGGTATAGTATTTCTACAGACCCAGAAGCATTTTTGTGTAGCTACTAAAAAATGTATTATGCTATGCTGCCAGAATTAGTAACTTTTTTGTTGTTGTTCACACTTTTACAGGACTGTATTTTCCTAACTTATCCAATAAATATAATTATGTCCTACTGAGTTAAATAGTCACCTAAGTCTAAAGAATTAGCTTACAAGTAAAAGCTTTAAGAGGCAATAGTTGGTGTTTTGCAAGCAAGTTTTGTGTTTGAAGATGGAGAGAGAATGCTTTTGTATTTGAAGTACAAAATCATGAGATGCTTATACATAAAATCGTAGAATAGTTTTGGTTGGAAGAGACCTTTAAGATCATCAAGTCCAATTGTTAACTTTATATTGCCAAGTTACCACTAAACCATGTCCCTCAGGTCTACATCTACCCATCTTTTAAATACCTCTAGGAATGATGACTCAACCATTTCCCTGGGTAGCCTGTTCCAATGTTTGATAACCTTTTCTGTGAAGAAATTTTTCCTAATATCCAATTGAAACCTTCCTGGTTAGCCAGGACTGCTGATAAATGATTGAAAGTGGCTTGTTGAGCACTTCTATGAGCTTCCTCAGAACCCTTGGGTGGATCCCATCTGGCCCCATTGTGTGCATCTAAGTAGTGTGGTAGCTCATTAACCATTTTCTCTTGGATTATGAGGGGTTCATTTTGGTCATTTCATGCTTAACTGTACTACTGACTTCTTTCTAATCCCTATTTGTCAATTAATTGGTTGCTAGCCTTTATTAGCACTCTCATTTCTATTAACCATATGCTCATTTTAATTCCTAGCATCAGAAACAATAACAGTAAAGTAACTTGAATTTTAATTTCTACCACACCTAGTGTTAAAATCTTCTCTCGTGCCCTGCAGACCTAAAACGTGCAAGTGACTTCACAAAAAGTGGTGTAATACTGGACTTGTTCTAAATACTCAAGTATATTCTTTGACACTTAAAGCTGTTACCTTCCAGGTCCTGTTACCTAGCACTAGCATGCCAAGCATTTCAGCTTTGTACAGGTCTTCTTCTATTAACTGTACCGTTGGTTTTAGTTTGCCTGGGTTGCATGAAATGTAATATTGCTGTGGTCAGGAATATTGTGGAGCTGAGGCTATATCTGCAGTTCTTTCCGGTATCCTTCCTCATGTCGGCTTTGGGGAAGCATTTCTGTTTATTTTTCTGTGGATGCAGAACCTGCTCTGACCACAGTACAGTTCACGGTTGGTTTTCAAAGGTAATTTTTTTGGGAGGGGGATAGTTTTTGCACTGATAGCCTTCTACTTCTGTGGCATTGTAGCTTTGATTAGTAGGTATAAAAGTATCGTTTAAAAAACCCCAAAAGCACAGCCAACAAAGAGAATAATTCGTTTTGAGAGTCACTATCCAGCATTCTGTCTGCAGAGGGTTTGGGCTCTGGAGTTGAGTTTAGCAATTTTCTAGTCACAGCATTTTCCTATTGAAGTCATGTTTTTTCTTTGGCCTTAGTATGTTCCAACATGTCAAAAATATGCTTACATGTTCCAGGAAGCTGTGGCTGATAAACACCTAATTGTTTGATGATAAATTTTATTTGAATGATAAATACCTCATATATAAAAAGCTACTTAGCAAAAGCAGATTATTTTTTTCCCCCTTCTCTTCCTGGTGAAGGCTTTTTCAGGGATTATGCAGTAGCATTACAGATTTAAAATACATGTCAGCAATTAATAGGACAAGCGAGGATTATACATAAGACTGTAGAGGTATCAGATGACATTGCAGTACTGAAATGTAAAGAAATAAAGTATCACTAATTCCTAGTATAGATCATTTGCTGGGAAGAATTAGTGTCTTTCAGATTTTAATCAGATTTACACCTAGAGAAAGAGAGAGGAATTTTTTCTTATTTACAAAGAACTTCAGAAATTTTTCCATTCTATACTCTGTCTCTTTTTAAAATACTTAGTTTTACAAAAGGTTGCACTTGAACAGAGCAAAAGTTTTAAAAACAAAAAAAAAAAATTGAGATGGAGACTACAGTGATTATTCTTTGCCAAAGCTTTCTTCCAGGAGGACTCCTGAGTTCTGATACCATGTTCTTTGAAATGAAATTGTTCAACACAGAGATCAAAATGACCTAACGTTTCAACAGACATATTAGTAGCTAACCCAAGAACATTGTGATCTAGCATCTTCACCATCTTTTAGTCTTTTTGATAAAATTATTTTTCATAAAATGTTTTTTTTTGACAGGTACTTTGACATAAAATAATGATGTTTAAAAATTACTGTTATTTTTCATAAAATGCTTAAAATAAAATACGCTTTCCATATTCAATGCAGTGTTATTTGTGTACTAAAAACTGAAGGTAAGAAAAGACTTCAGAATAGGTACAGAAATCAATATCTTCTGCTACTATAATTGCGCTTTTGAAAATGTTATGAAGGTAATGGAGAGACTACATCTTCTTTAAAATATCTCCTCTTTGCTTTGTGCCACTGCTAAAACAATTCATTCTGAAACCTGTGCATGGTCTCTAAAAAACAAGTTTTTAACAGAAAGTTTGAGGAAAGGAAAACACATTATACAAGTACTTGAGTGTAGAAATCAGTTCCAAAAATAACAATGAACACTTGTGCTGAAATTCTCAGGAAGGATGAAGCCTGAGAATCAGCCTGAAGATGAATAAAGCTTTTGGGAATATGTCAACAAATCTTCCTCTGTTTCCTGGAGGTGGCTGGTTGTTTTCAAAGTCCTTTTCATTAATGTGATTTATAATATAAACTATATACTGACTTCTATACATAGAAATTAGATAGAAAAAGCAATTAATTTTGATGTCTAACATCCATAGTCTCTTCTCTGATGATTTACTTTTCTATGTCTCCCTTCTTTTTTTCTTCTACAGAACCCTTTCCACTTTTGTTTAAGCACTTAAAGTGACCGCGTTTACACGGATCAATGCTCTAACTTTTTGTGGGTGGATCTTTGTCCTGCAAAATGAGATCTGACAGATCTGTTCAATAGCCCGTGACTGCGAATATCCCCTGATCTAGTTTTAAAAAAAATAAAATTAGAAGTTGATATAAATCTCTTTTGTAGCACACAGAATTCTTCTGAAAACTTAAAGCCTATTTCTAATGTGTTTGAAAATATGGAGAGCAAAATTCAGAAGACTGAATGTCATGGATGTTGCAGAAGCTGGGTATGATTAATATTTTAGTTAGTAAATGCTTTGGAGTTCCTACATGTGTAGATGTTCTGAATATGTAAAGTTTAAGATGTAAACAGGAGGCCCAAGCTTGGAAGTTTGAGTACTGTGTTGGGACTTATTTTAAGTGTTACTTTATGTTCTCACCAGTGTATTTTCATATAACTTTGTGCACACCTCCTTCCTGCCCCCCCCCCCCCCCCCATCATCTCTAATGTTACTTTAACATCTCTTTCTTACTTTTTAAATATAAGTAGTTAATTTCTTTTGTCTACACGAATAACTTTAGGTCTTGGGGAATTTTTTTCCCTTCAAGATGGAAACTATTATTCTACTGGATCTAATTACTAGCTGTGAAGTAGGTATAGTTTTCTGTAATTTATTTCATCCCAAGAGGAAAAAGTGAACTTTCAAAACTTGACCTTTATGCCAATGATTCTATATAATGTCTTAACATGCATCTTATTATTAATAATGGAAAATACTTTATTCTTTATCATCCTACATTGTGGATGAAAATTGTAAATCAGATCGCTTTAAAACTCCAGTGGAATAGCACAATGTGTGTCTAGCTATTAATTTATTTAAGAAATGTCTGTTCTGTGTTTCTGTCTAGCACTTGATGTGTTTATTTCCACATTTTTCTTAGAAGGCCAGGGACATTTTGTTCAGTTATTTGAGAAGTAATGTGGATGGATGCCATACTTGAAGACTGTTTTCATACCTTCTATCAACATGTAACTTAAGTTTACAATTAACTTGATCCAGGCAAGTAGAGCCACTGATTCTTAACTTGACCAGGCATATGCCCAGCTATCTTCTTGAATTAAGGCCTCAGATTGGAAAACAACCAGTAACTATTATCAGCCAAAAGCATATGTTATTTTAAGACGAGAGGAGGTATTCTAGGCACTGGTTCACTAGATAATTTGGAACCTATTTCTATGTATTGCTCTGAGTATACTCTCTTGCTCAACTTCGGAAGCCATGTGGCAAGTGGATAACACTGGTGTGTGAGCAGCAATGAATATCTATTTAAAAGTAATTTAACTGAACAAGTACCTGTTAACTGTAACTTCCCAGAAGCAGGTAACAGCATTTGGAAAGAAAAATAATGTACAACTGTAAGTTTTCAGGCATTCCTTTCCCCTTCTCGAGGCATCTTTTAAAATCGGTATTCCCTGATATTTCAGGGTGGCTATATTGGACTTCATATTCTCAACCCATGTTGTTAATGGAGTCTAGGCTACAGTTCGCAGCAGTAGCAAGCTACCAGGCTAGAAATGCTGTATTGCAAGCCACCTGGAAGTTCTTGATTTTGAATATTAATAGAACAATATCTATCATCCTCAAAGTGAGTAAAACTGAATAGTGTGAGGAACGAAATTGGCCTCTCTCGGTAAGCTGCATATGAATGTCTGCCTGGAGTCCAGAGCTGATTTCATTTTCCAAAGGGCAGTAGCGGTGCTGTTAGTATTTTGTTGTCCTCTGCTGCTGGAATCGCCATCCATGATGCAGTATGTTTATAAATAATACTGTGTTTCTATCTTCAAGCTCAGCCTGGGATGTAAAGTCAAGTTGTGTTCTTTCCGGCTTGCACATCACCACTAATAGAGCTGCTACTGGAACTTAGTCAAGAATTCTGTTGATTCAGAAGCCAGTAAAGAAATTCCCAGAACTATGTTTCCTCTGCAAGTATGAGTAAAAGTTTATTTATATCAGTCAAGTGGCTATGCATGCATACAGATCAGATCATTTAAATGAAGGAAGATGCAACTTTCACAAGTTTCTCCTTCTGGTTATTATCTCACTGGGTAAAGAGGGACTCCCCTTTGCACCTCAGCAGATTATTTTGCAATTTCAAATTGAATGTATGTAATTCGTAATGTGCTGGAAACACAAAACTCCCAAGAGAAACACTTTTAACTAGTTAATAACTAAATCCTTTGTGTTAATCAAATGTAATGCAACTTAAGCCACAAACTAGGCGACTCACAAAGGCAAAATTGGTAGACAGAGTACATTTGGCAGCTATGTGACTCAAGTCTGGAAGGACAGATATATATGCCTCAGATTCTTACTTTTGTAGTCATATCTACTTCTAACATTCAGTCCTTTTTTAACAGTGCCAAGGGTGGCTGTGTTTTCTAATGTAATCTTAAAAATATATGTTTATTTTTTAATTTAGATTTGCCATTTTGTGCAGAAGCTGTGCACAAGGAATACAATACTGATATTAATCTGTTTGAAACTGTAGTGATGGAAACCCTTCAACCCTTGTGATCAGTTTCATTGTTTAACCTTACTGGTAAAGTTTTTCAAAAGTTTAGCCCAAATCTCCTTTGCTGGTATTTAATGCTGTTATGTCCCATTCACCAGTACATAGAAAAAGATGTCTTTTTACTTTTCTTTAGGATAATTTGTATTTTACCATGGGTAAGTGGAGCAGTCTGTTTAGTTTTTTGTAAACAGATGTTGCTTTATGAAGAGCTTTATACACCATCATAGGAGATGTTAAAACCATGAATCCTTTGAGTTCATATACATGTGATTGGTAATGTCAGTTCTGCAAACATTTCTCCCAATAACTTAACTCTAATATAAAAATACCTGTATTACTTCCTCTCAGAAAAATTCAGTCATGCTGATTTCTAGTAGGCTATTATTAATTAGGCCATTGAGACTGCAGGAATAAAAAAGAAAAAAAAAAACCAACACCTCACACACAAATTTAGTAATATGTATAAAATAAGACAAACACTTCTGTAGAACAATTAAAAAATTGGACATTAGTGGAAGCATTGGAGAAAAGAATAATTTTACTTAGAAATTAAATTTAAGTAGATGGAAAGTTTTTAAGGGAAAACTTTGACTTCCTTTTGCAAAGCTTTATAGCAGATTTAATAACATTTAATTCTCATACAACTGAGAAAATTCTCAAATGGCCAGTCATGATCCTGACAAGTGTTTGGAGAAGCTGGCTTGTTTTTGTGTGTTGTGTTGTTTTGTTTTTCAGATGCATCCATTTTAACTGTGTCTTTAAAGCATTTTTGATGTTGGCCTCTTAAGTAGAACTTGCCAAGAGTTAATGACAATAAATTACATCAAAATCCTTTCTTTACTAAAGATTATATTGAGATTACTAAATTCTCTTTGTCACTTGCATGGTTTTCTGTATGTAAAACTATAGCTCAGGCAGGTGGAGATGAATGGCTGCTAATTCTTCTTATCACTCTGATCTTCCAGGTTTGGGAGGTTTATCCATCATATCCTTTTTAATCTCATCCTCCAAGTTACCTGCATGGATTTTCTATTGTTGTAGCAAGGAAGGCTGATAGTTCTCTTTGGAGCTTTTTACATGCTCTGGATAGGGTTTTTCTGTAGCTCTGAAGGCTGCTATGAGGTATCCTAAACTTCTATTGCATGAGGGAGAAGACACCTACTTTGACCTTAAATATATACATGCTTTCTAAATTGACCTGGTAAAGGTATTGATCACTTATATCTCTGCCATAAACCTAGAGATTCAGCCTGCTGTAATGATTTGAATATTAGCGAACAAGAACATTGCTAAATTGTTTCCTTCCTTCCTTCCTTCCTTCTCAGAAAGTGTGTTAAAACATTCACATAAGATAGCCTCACAATTTTCCTGTGCTAATAATCAAACTGTATTAAACATCAGCAGAGGGCGGTATTGAGGTATAAACAGAATAATAATAAATTGAAACAAAGTTTTCCCATGTGTTTTCAGTTGTCCTTCATAGAATCACAGAATAATTTATGATGAAAGGGGTCTCTGAAGGTCATTGGGCCAATCCATGTCTCAGAGAGCCGAAGTCAAAGTTAGATACAATCGATATGGTCATATTAATGTGTCTACATTGTTGCATATTCTATAACAACCTGCAGTCACATTAGTTTTCTCTCTAAACCACTTGAATATCCAATTGTGAGACTGGATGTAAAGCATACCTAGTGTGGAAGTGTAGTTATTTTGTCTGAATAATACTAGAAAAAAAAAATTTAGTCATTTTTGTTTACAAGGTCAGTTTTTATCAATTGTTCTTATATGTCAACTTTAATTATAATAGACAAGCACTTGGAAAAAAATTAATTTAATCTTATGAGTATCTTGTCTGTTTCTTGTGCAAGGCAAGATTGACCAGCATGGTTATATCTATGTAGCTTCTGTTGAAACAATGTCTTATCATTGGGTTTTTTTGTTTTTAAGTATAGTTTCTATACTATTTGCTAGTAAATAGTATCAATTTTTTTTCCTACATCTTTATTGGAGAGCTGAGATAGATAGTAACAGGAAGAATTTACAAAAGTGAATGTTGCTTTTTTTTTTTTCAAGATGTGCTCTATCAAATTTGTGGACAGATGTATGGACATTAGAGGCTTCTCCAAATCACTTTTACTAAGGAAATTTTCCTTTTTGAATATAAACACAGGCTTCGCCTGTAATCATTACTTAAAATAATTCCAGTTCCTTTTTTCAGTCTGCTTGCTTATAGTAGCTAAAATTTTATTGGGTAAAATGGTAAACTGTTGAATTTTGTAGGATACAGCATTTTCCTTTAGTTTAGTGAGTTCTGCAATGCTTTTCAAGAGTGTATTTGAGACAAAATTGATTTAGATTCCTGGCAACTATCCAAACAAATTAGTTTAAACTAACTCAGGCATGACCTCATGAGCCACACACATTTTTGAGTGTTGCTGTATATATATCCTCTCAAGAAAAAATACCACTTGATGTGGCATTCAGTGAAGGCTAGAAAGTGCTGCTGAAACCTTAGGTGGATGCAGACTAGGCCAGAGCTGTTTTGTTATCAGTACCCAGGAGAACTTGGGTATGGTATGCATTTCGGTTGTGATCAGAACTTTGGCAAGGATTATATGTTGTTTTATAAGAATAGTTACATTGCTTCAAGGCCTGCACAGCTTGGGTGGGCCCAGTCTGCATATCAGCACTGTACTTCCCAGTATCTCCAGTTCCTGAAGCAGCATGAGACTGCTCTTTGTGTCACTGTTAAAATAGCTGTTAAAAGTTAGAGACAGAGTGAAACGAGTAGACAATATATTTTGATCATTGATAAGAAGCTTTTGGTTTTGATGGATGGGAATGTTTGTCATGCTGGAATAATATAAAGTCAGAAAATGTACTGCCAATTAGTATGTTATTTTAAAAAAAAACAACCTATTTTTAAAAATTCTGAAATATTTTCAGTTTCAAAACACTGAAGATATCTTTGTTTTTTTCTTTAGATAAAATAATTCTTTGCTGATGTTTCTTTTTTATTTCAATAATATTTCATATTCAACATCAGATGAGTAATACTAGGTGTAGAATGGAGGTAGGCATAAACATCTGTAAAGGTAATGTGATAGTTGAGTGTGATGGAAGATGAAGGAGATAAGAAAGTACCTCTGTAGTGAGTTTTAAATGGTGTACAGTGTTGAAGACTTGGGGCTGTGCAAAGCACAGAAAAGGAAAAATCAGTTTAGGACACCTCCTAATGACAAATACTGTCTTTTCTGACTACTGACTGAGACTGTATAATTACTGGGCTTTAAGCAGCACAAAATTCACATCTTGGCAGTCCCAGCAGTGCTCATGTGGGAAGGGCCCCTACTGTAGACTTGTATCTCTCCTGCAGAAAATGTAGCTCAAAAGGGACATCAGGGAAAATAACGAGGGACTGACCAAGCCTTAACAACATGGAAGTTGTGAATAGCTTTTGTTTAAATTATCACTCTTAACTCCCAAGCTACAGTGGTGAACACCATTGTAAACAACAGAACATTTAGCACTCCTGCTGACAATCCTTCTTGCGGTGACTATTTGGAGTGTTCTTGGTGAAGAAAAAGTGCAAGGTCATGCATTGTGTCATCCAATAACTGAGAAAAGTTGAGATACATGAAATTATGTGGGAAAGCAGCTGAATTATACCTGGTAGACTGCAAAAGGAACATATCCCTAGTGCTTTCAGAGGTAGGTACTAAATCTACAAAAAAACAAGTATTGATTTTAGTCATGACCCTGTGAGATCAAAGTTATTCTGATTGATTAGACTCAAGCACATAATGCTACAGATCCTTCATGTAACATCCTGTGTTTTGCTGTTCCCCTTCCTCTTTCCCTGCCCCAAACCCTAGCACATTGCCCTCAAATGGCTGCCAAGTGGTTTTGTACTTGCCAAATGAGATTCTATTGTGTGTTCATTTAAAAAAAAAAAAAAAAGATTGCACTCATTGTCTAGTTTTACGTGACAAACATTACTTCATCTTGGTAGTAAATTATAGGGAGAGTTTTGTGATCTTTTCTGTTATCTGAATATTGTAAAGTTTAGTTGCAATTCTTTTGGTGACTTTTCCATGAGGATGACGAATTGCGCTTTTGCTTAGTTTATATTCTGTTACTATTCTAATGGGATGAGTGAAGAGAAGAAGATATTGTTTATTTTTACTTTCCTCTGTAGGGCTTTGGTTTGTGACACTTCTCTGTGAAATTATCCATATGTTTCCTCAGTAGTTTTCTAGGAAGAGTTAAGTTCATTATTATACATAAATACAAGACATCCAAGGTGCTGCTGTTGTTTTGGCAACTTGAATTTTGTTCCAAAAATATTGTTTAAAATAAAATCAGTGGGATTTACTGTCAAGGATTTTTAAATGCTTCTTGCATTGTGGAAAAGTTAAAGTGAATATAAAATCCTTCCTTTCCCCAAATTTATTCTGAACCTTAAAAAAAAGAAAAAAACAAAACAAAAAAAACACATGGGGGAGAGAAATTTCTTATAAACATTTGTAGGGGCACTTATAAACACATGTTTCTTGAATTCCTAGAATTGAAAGCAACTGTATGTAGTGCATCTTCCCAAATCCATGTAGCTAACTATCTACAATAAACTTTCTAAAAGCATACAGATTAGATCAGCGTATCTCATAAGAAAAGTTTTATGTGGGTACTCTACCTCTGGTCTGGAAACAAAATTGATAGGAATTTTTCATTTATTTTGGAAAGACTGACACTTGTAACGGTGGATTATCTATGTGTTCTTTTACTAATGAAACATACACATAGCAACCATATAAGGAAGGAAGCAAGTCTTTTGCCTTTCATTCGTTCAACTTTTTTTTTTTTTTAAGAAATGGTAAATTAGTTTAATAACTGTATTTCCAAATGTGAGAAAGGGTGTCTGTACTTGGTTCTGTACAATGTCTGTCCTACTGGGCTTCTGAGCTTGGTTCAGGTTTGCAAATTCTACTGTGTTCTTTGAGTCAAATTCTTGACCATTAACTCGGCTCGCAGATATTTAATGACATTTTTTGCAACACTGCAAGTAGGAATGGAGATTTAGTACTGAGCAGATGCTACAGCATCTGAGGAATAATTGGCAAGTTGATATTACTTAAGTTGTTTTATTTTTCTTATTCCTGAGATTCTGTAACAAGGGAAAAAAAACCAAACACCTGAAATTCTGTATTGTTTGAGTGTCTGGGTAGTTTATGCATAACTAGAGCACTGGGCAATGGCTACCTTACCTTGATGTGTGGCAGTAAGCTTGATTTTTATGGACTATTGATAGCCAAATCAGTTTTTATGTTTTTTTTCTAGCATTTTCTCATGTCTGTGTTTGAAGACATGGAAAGAACAATCATTCAAGGACCCTCCAGCAAGTATGCTGTATCTCAACTTGGCAGTTCAAAACCATCAACCTTCAAAGGCAGGCCAATGCTAACCCTGCTTTCTTGTGAAGAAGATAGAACCATGCTCAGCCAGTACTTAAGCCTGCTGACTCCTTTAGTATATATTTTCTGCTAATGCACTCGGTATGTTCCACACAGTATGTATTCTGTGTGACATCAGAACAACCAAAACATTATGTATAAGGGAAATGACCAATATTTTGGAGGCAAGATTAGGAATGCAAGATGCTTTACATTCTGAGTGAGAAAAGGGTGTACATGGGACTTAAGCGCTGTGGACTGTAGGGCAATTTACTGCAGCTCCTAAAAACTAAATGCGTACCTGAATTAAGCTGGGTGCCTCATGAGCAGCAGTATCAGTGTTGTCTTGCTATGATTGCAAAAATAATGTTTTTATTAGCATATTCACAAACTCTTGTCAACTTTGTGGAGTTATTGCATGCAATGTTATATGCAGTGCTGCAAGCAAACAGTGTATTTGTTTGAAAAATATGAACCTACTGCGGAGCAGATGAAGGGGGGGAAGCACCTGGAAATGGATGAAATTCTATGCTGAATGTTTAGATGTCGCGCCTTCTTATTATGCTTTTGAATGCTAGCCAGTTTGTTAAATCTGTCTTCTAAATGAAAAGCTTTTTACATGAAGGTGACTTTAAGCCAATGCCCATGCTGGAGGGTAGGAAGTCACAGGCGAGAAGCTGGAGCCAGTGTTGTCTGTGCCACAGAGTAGTGGCATCTGTTGTATTGTTTGTCTGGACCATGTTTACTCCCTCATTAGGTCAGCTCTGAGGAATGAGGGTGATTGTGGTTTAACAAATACTGCTTCTTAAAACGGCTTTGTTTCCCTGATGCAGAAAGCTTGTAAGAAGGGGACAACGAAGCAGTAACATAGACAGATTTTTCTGAAGAGGGATGGGAGGGTGAGTCTGGTTTCTTTTGGGCAGATAGAAGAGGAGAAATCCTGCCTGATACATGTGTGAGGGAGGTGCGGAGGAGAAGTCTGCTGAAGAAGGAGGTGGAGGGAGGGTGGTGGAGCTGATTTTGTTCTTGTTCTGGGAGTTCTGTTGTTTTATAGGGGTCAGATGTATTTGGGAAGCTAAGGGCTTGACTTTTAGAATCTTAGGCCTAGAAATTTAGGTCTGTTCTAAGACA
This sequence comes from Tringa tobata, assembly GCA_033628505.1. Taxonomy (NCBI): domain Eukaryota; kingdom Metazoa; phylum Chordata; class Aves; order Charadriiformes; family Scolopacidae; genus Tringa; species Tringa tobata. Next base: position 19,009,664 of record JAHREE010000118.1, on the reverse strand, counting down.
GATCTGCCATGCCCATTTTGTTTTTTAAGTGTTGATGTTTGCATGAAAATAGTTGGACATGAATGTATGCATGTGGCAGACCATGCCTTGCCCCATGTTACATCTTAAAAATCAGCAGAAGTTTGTTTAGGGGCTGTCTGTTTGAGTGTTGATTGTTGGTTTTTGTGGTTGTGCCCCTTTTATTCCTGGAATGAACCTTGGAAACTGAAATTTCAGTTCAGTTATGAAGCACCTATAAAAGCATGAATGACATGGCATGGCATAGTCTTAGTCTCTCTTCTGATTCTGACATTTCTATTCATGTGAATGCTAGGCACTAGTATGTAAATGTCTGCTGATGCATGTGCTGCCTCATGGTTTGCAAAATATCATGGGACATGCCTACTAACTTTTGTTTTCATGGGTTTGTTGTTGTTCTCTTTTTTTTTTTTTTTTTTTTTTTTTAACTTGACTAAAGTTTCTGGTTAAGACTCTAGGAAAAGAACAACAAAAAGTTGTTTAACAGTAATAAACTAGGGACATTGCATGCCCAGTAAATTTTAAGGACTACATATTATGACTATTGAATTTTCTGCCAACTAATGCAATTGAAAGGAAAATTTATGTCTCCCAGTTTGGGGGATGACATTTTATTGGCTTATTTAAGTAGTTTGCTTTCCTCCATGCTCCTTTTTTTAAAAACTGTTACCTTAGCAGTGTTTGTTTGTCTCCTTAAGTCCTGTGGTTAAGCAGGCAAGTGCTTCGCACAAGCATAAAATTTTATTTAACTTAAAACTCACCAGGTATTTGGTTCATGGCAAAATTCCATGTGAATGCATTGTTATTAATATGGAAAATTCAGTAATACTTGCCCAAATGTAAGCGGGATAGTGTGCAGGTGGCTTTGATGGGTGTTGCTATCTCTCAAGTCTTCTAAACTTTATTTTTCCTTCTTATTTCATATTGAATGTACAGGATAGGTTTGCTTTTGAGCTTTTATCCTCCAGAGAATTATCAACTACTGCAGATTTTATCAAAGACCTGGAAAGATACTGATAAGCTTCAGAAGCACTCAGTGTTTAATAATTGCAGATTTATATCTTCTCCACTTCTCCATGACTACAGGAGAAAGAGATCTAGGCCCGGTGGGGGATGCTATAGAGGGATTCAGTTATATCAATAAGGTCTTTGAAGGTATACAGAAGATTTGAGGGTGGAGGGATGGGCAATGGGGCAATAAAAGAGAGAGTGATAATGTGGTAAACTCTGTCCTCTCTTAGCTAGTGTCTATGGAAAAGAATAAACAAGACAAAATCACTTGTGTATTCAGTTCAAAGATCTTTTCCACAGTTTTATAATACACGGTGAAAGGCAGTTTCAAGGTGTTTACATATAGATGAAATTGTTTTTCAAACACACTGGGGTGTGACTTGTAAGACCAAAAAGTTATTGCAACACACAGTGAAAAATGGTAATACCTCTATGAAAGCTTATGGCTAGGCAAAATTATTCAAACTTTATAAAAAAAGTCTACAACAATTATCTCTTATTATACTGGTAAATGTGAAAAGGGAAGACTTTCAGAGACCAAGAAAAGTGCTGGTATGCTTGAAGGCTTATCTGTGTTCCTTAAACTTATCAGTTAGTGTAATAAGATGTCTTCTGTATAGGAAATTGAGTAGTAACTGAAGCAGTTACAAGTCCAAAATACCAGCAGGGTTAGTAAAGCTGGCATTATTCTCTATAGCAAAAAAGTCCAGAATCCTCATTAGGAGGGATATTTGTCAGACGAGGATTTTAAGATGGTAAGACTGAACAATGGAATACCTTGCAGCACAGATATAACAACATATGCAGGCAGATGGTGTGGCTGAAGAAGCAGATGCTCAGATGGTAAGCTATTTATGACAATAGCAACTTATGATATAATTAAGTGAACTATGTAGAGAAGTGAATAGTAGGACTACGACTAAGAAGTTGTGAAGGTTGTTGCTTTCCGAGTACCAAATGGCACATGAAAGACATCAGTCTATCTTCTATGGCCTTCTCTTTACCTTGTATGACCTAGACACTGTAAAATTCAATTAAAAAGCAGTAACTTATAAAATCATAATTAAGATACAAGTTTGGTCCTCTGACTGTTGTATTGATTGCCCTCTCCCTTTTGCTGGGTATTCATGAGTCGTTTAATTCTCAATATTTTGTAAAAAAAAAAAAAAAAAGCTAAAATAAAAAAACAAAAACACGGAACAAAAACCCCAACCCAAAACAAAGAAATAAAACACAGGAAAATTTGAAAACATATTGCAATTAAATTAAATTCCAATTTTTGCCTATCTTTTTTGTCAAGACAATTTTTAAAGCTTTCACATGAAATTCACTGGTTTAGAGTTATAACTAAATATCAGTAAACTAAACATTTGTAAATGGAGCCTGTCATGATGGGAGAAGTAAACACATTGCAATAATTTAATGCTTCGCTATCTTCCCTGCCTCTGCTGTCTCCACTCCACCCCTGTGCATAGTCTTCCTGACATTACAACTTAGCAGGATAGTAGTAAATGAGCCAAAAAAGCTTTGCCTCAGCACACTTCTGCTGACTTCATTTGGGTTTCAATGATGAAACTCAGAGATGAAGCAGAACCACCGGAGTTTGTCTGCTAATAGCACAGTGCTGCAAAGCATCAGATGTATAAGGAATTCTACTACAGTAAAGTCATTTTTCCTGAGACAGTCCTTTTCCGAGAAGTTGTTTGTGTGGGGTTTTGTTTGTGGTTGGTTTTTTGGTTTGATTTTTTTTTTTTTAGCCTGATGATTGAACTGCAAAATCTGTAACACTCTCAAACCTTAGCCCTTGCAACTGAAAGTAAACCAGCAGTGTAAGAATTTGTATCAAATCGATAGAAAAAGACAGAAATTATAATTAAATAGGATTTTAGAAATCAGGGACTGTTAGTTTATAGCAAAAAGGGGATTTTATTCAGTTAGTTTTTGTTTGGTCTGGTTTTTGTTGTTGCATAGATATTTTTTGTTGTTTGTGTTTTCCCGGGAGGGAATTATGCCTGTGTTTTCTTGCTGTTTAGCAGACTAATATTTCTCCTGTTCATAACTATCATGGGATGAATTTTTTATAGCAATACAATCATGATACAGCAAGTGTAACAAAAACCTATAGTGATGACAATGCTAACTGGTGTTACCGCCAGTTTATTTGTAGCTGATAAAACGCATTTTTACACTTATGTGTTAGTTGTCCTATCACACACACATTAACGTGACATATATGTGCTTATATTTTTCTCAAGGAAGTGCTTTGATAGATAGTAACCATCTCAAGCAGAAAAGGGAGAAACTTAATCCACTGTTTAACTACTCTTGCTTTTTTTTTTTATGAGAGGAGAAAATGAGTCATAACTAAGGCAGGGGACGAATAAGATAAATAAAAGCTGCTCACAATAGCTAATAATAATTACAAAAAGTACCATGCTGCTCTTAGGATCTGGCTGTTGAGAATAATGCATTTAATAGCAACATCCCTTGGTAAATTCGTGGGAATGAGTATCAAAAGATTTAATAGAGAATGCAGGCATTCCTTCCTGTAACAAGTATCTTGAAAGGCCTCTTTTTTTTTTTTTTTTTTTTTTAGTGAACTGTGGATAAAGCTGTGAACAGGACAGTAATTTTCATGTAATGAGTCACTTGAGGCTCTATCCAGCTTTCACTAAAATCAATGGCAAAATTCTTGCAGACTTCACTGAAGTGGATGTGATCTCAGATGAATGCATTTTCGCTGTAATGAGGAATAATACTTGCTTTTTTCTTGCCTGTAAAGACTGAGTAGTCTTACCTACATATGAAAATGTGAAATTTCTAAGTTCTAAGCACCATTATTTTTTCCTGCCTCTTCTGCTTCAGATGCAGAAGGCCTACATCCAGTCAATATAACCATATGTATCTCTCTATATTCCTGGCATGAATTTCCCTTGATTTCATTTGAAGTAGGATTACTGGCAAAATGTGTAAGCACATATTATAAAATTTGAACTTCCCTCTAAATAAATAAATTATTACCTTAATTTTGTAGAATGTGTAAGTTAGTGTTTAGCAGTGAAACTGGTTATTTTCTTTCAAAGGGCAGTGTCAAAGGGGAAATTTTATTAAGATATACTGGCCTCATTCTGTCTTGGTATATAAGATAATCATAATGATGCCTTTGATTAAAGACTATCGTAAGGACAGCTATACATAAATGGTAAATTATGTGGTCTGAATTTTAACAGAAATGACTTTTTATTCTCATCAGTTTTGCTTCCACTTAAGGTAAAGGGAAGCTATGCAAGCTTGTTCTTCAGCCATTTTCAGGAAAAAATATATTTAGAACATTTTTACTATTGCTTTGATTACCATGAGAACTTTAGTTTTCAAACTAAAACCAAAATTGAAGATCAAGTGTCATCTCTAGTTCATACCAGGTGGAAACATTTAGAAGTATTTAAAGCAGTAGAAGGAAAATTGCAGACTAGGATGCAAATAGTTCAAGCAGCTCAGTTGCTTAAACTATTCTTAAAGGCTTCCACAATTCCCAGTAAAGATCAAAATCCTTTCCAAAACAATGATGGAGAGCAGGTGTTCAGCAGGTGGAATGTAGAAAGAAATCCTTCCACAAAAGCATTACCTGATAAATATGCAAATTCTAGGACTTTAGTTATAATAAATTAAAATTATTCGTTCAGTGGAATAGGCAATAGATTTCATTGATCTTATTGAAGCCATAATATCTTAAGGAAGCAAAATACTTAATGAATAAATTTAGAAATTACTAATGTGCTGAAATGGTTCAAGTAGAATACTCATCAAACTGAAATAGTTTGGAATCTGTATAAATACTTCTATATAAAACTTTGCAATTAGAGAAAAAGATTCTTTGAGTGGGAATATTTTTTTTCTATCTTAGCGTGAATAAATATTGCTTCTTATTAACTATATAATGACATGTGGGGCTTAAATAGTTATGAAACCTGCTTTTTCAGGTGACAAATGCTATATTTTTCCCTTGGAGATGGCTACTTTGAACATAAACACACAAAAGCGCACGCACAGATATTGCATACTATTACTGATAATTGTATCCCCAAAAGCCATCAAACAAAACCTATTTTTAAAAAATTTAAAGACTGTAAAATTAGGCCCTCAGTTTGGAAGTGATATTTAGAAGGCTTTTTGTGCTTAAAACTTCTTAAGCAGACGCTAACTAGTGCAGTTGCAAACTTGTCTTTGTGTATGTGTTGTACAGTTTCTGTCAGTGCCTGAATCTCATGAACAATTACAATTAAAAGACATTCTTTTGTCATCATACTGTCACACATTGTCAAACATATTTGTTCTCACGGGTTTTGGATTAGCTAATACTATCACTATTTAAAAGGAAGGAGTGCTTAACTTCTGTGAGTCTTCAGAAATCTTTGTTACTGTCTCTCATGGAACTTGCTGGGCTTGTACCCATGCTGCTCCCAGTCTTTCCCAGTCCTATCTGCCTTAACCTTCCTAAGCAATTGAATTTTTAAGTTTTGTAGGAAATAAATGGAATAATCACATGTGACTTGATGGTTTTGGTTTTGCTTAGTTTTTCTTGCATTATGCCAAAAGAGAAGCTCTATTATTCACATCTTTGTCTTTCAAAACATTTTGTCCTGATATTTTTCATCCCTCAGCTTTCAGCACAAATTTCAGGATTTATGACACTGACTTTCACAACTTTTAAAAGAAAACCTTTACTTGGGGATCTGGCACAAAAACTAAGTATTTCAATGACTGCTTGTATTATGTTTTGATCATTGTCCTGTGAAACATGAATAAACCTGGAAAGTAAAATCATTAAAATGCAGTAGCACTTTATAGTAGAAATTTTTGAAAAAGAACAACCTGATACACAGGTCTCATAATTCTATTGTCAATACATATGTTTTCAGAAATCATGCTTGCAGTTGCAAAATAAAACTTTCTTCATCAAGCCTTTCAGTTTCAATTGAGTTGAATTCACTTGTCATGGAAAGTTAAATCTGACCAGTTCCTGGTTTCATGCTGTAAACAAAGAGCGAGTTTATTAGCAGTTGCATATTTCAGGTAGAATTTTCAAAGCACTTACTAGTGTAAACTGTGCCCACTTTGAAAAAAGAGATCTAGCATTAACTGATTGTGCTAGAGGTGGTGTAAATGTGGTGCAAAGTAAATTTCATGTGACATTCTTATTACTTTTCTAAGTATCTTTTAGGTAAATTCTTTTTTTCAAGAAATGTAAATTAGTTTTATAATCTCTGCCTTAAAAAAGCAATTTTAGCAACACAGTGCAGTTTTAATTTGTGAAGCAAAGTAATAGAGTCCAATTTAGCAAACACTTAGATTTCTGAGATAATCTTTTCATTTTATGCCCAGGTATTTAGTTTCTCCTTATCTTACAATGACACTTCCATGTGTATGGTGTTGATCATAGTAAATATACCCAATCCACTCACTGGCTTTGTATCTGTGGAAGAAACCAATGTATTAGCATGTTAAATGGTTTAACTATTGGAACCATACTGTATAAGAAATAGGCAAGCCACATTGGTTCAGATTTACTTCAGTAAGTACTCCTTTTGCTCGTAGAAAAATTTTAGCCCCCCCCAGGGATAGATTGCTAAGTGTCAAAACAAATTTTCACATTTTCTGAGAGAAGTCACAGTTCTGAGTTTAACAGTGAGCTCTAGATTTTGAATTAGAAAAAACAGTTATTTAATCAAAAGTTGAAAACCATGTTGTCTGGAAAGTGCAAAGAAGTTATTTATTCTGAGGAAAATAGTTAGAAGGCTGAGGAAAGGGAAATAAAGATAGATGAAATCATGAAGAATTATGTAAACCAAAAAATGGAACACTGGGATGTCAAGCAGCATTAGAAACAATTGAAGACCGTAGTTTCTAATCATGTTTTTCTTAGCTAAACATATGAGTGATATGCTCTTGATGAGGAGAAAGGCATGTCTTTGAAGACATCTGAAGCAGAGTTAATTAGTGCAGTGACATTGTTGCTGGCCCATTCCTTAGGGTTTTTTAGTGTGCTGCTTATTTGGAGATATGTCTTTACTGAAGGAATATATGATGTGGTACGGATAATGTAAGCCAAAATGCCAGGTCAGTGAGATGGGATATTTGGTATTGTAGAATCTATGCAATTTGTTTCAGTTTCCTGACCCACTAGGCTACACATGAAGTCTATGAAGTTACCTTCTGTGGTCAGAAAGGTTTGAATGGGTAGGAAGACTGAAAAGCATGTAGTGGCAACTCTGAAGGCTCAAACACACAGCGGTGGTCACATGTCAGCTGCTAGAAGTAATGAAGAATGTGCTCACCTGCAGCTAAACACATATTGAAACAAATTTCTACCAAGTGAAGTAAAAATACTTTGCTTAAGCCTCAATGAGGTATAGCTGATATTTGATCATTCATTGAACTGTAAGATGACTTACGTGTAATCATTTCTTCTGTGTACTGAGGCTTTAGGAGAATTTTTAAAATGTTGTAAGAATCAATAAAACTTGTTACTAGACATGTATCTGAATAATATTCTCATATAAGAATATGGGAGGCTAAATTTTGAACCAATTTTCAGATGACTGTCATTCATCTGATGTAATGGGTTCTTAATTTCCTTTTTTAGTTGCTTGCTACTTCAAAGCATTTTATTGCTGTGTTCTAAAAATCACATTAATTTATCTGTTGCTGCCTTTTATAGTTTCCAAAGAATGTCAGACTTGCTGTGAGAAATGCAAGCACTACAAGGAGGTGATGAAGCAGTAACTTCTCTCCTAAAGGCTCAGCTGTATGTTCAATCGTTTCTCAGGCTTGCTTTCGGAATTGTTCACCGCACAGCAACATGTAGAAACAACAGGCAAATGTGCCTCTGTTTCAAATGTACACAGGGGCAATAGCTAGTTGCTGGTGGTTGTGACTGTGTAGCTCTCATCAAAGGGAAGGTTTAGTAGAGTGTTTTAACAGTAGAAGACTCCGTTTTAACCCCTGGGAACTGCTGCTAGTAGTTTATAAGTGTTTGTGTTTCTCCTTCTGAAATCCTCTTTTTTTTCATGAAGTAGAGAGAAAATAGTATTTGCATCTTGAATTTACTATTCGAGTCAAATTTGTTGAGTACACACTCAGCTCTAATAATAACAGAAATTGGCCTTCGTAGCAGCTTGGATACTACCTGCAATCTCTTGATACCACTCCTGTGGTGCTTCCTTTTTACCTATTGTTCTCTTCCGAATAACAATACTACCAATATACTTATTCTGTATTCCATCACTTGTTTAAGAGAATCTTGGTAAAATTTCGCTTCCAGCAAGTTTAAAATGTGATTGTTGATCACTGTGACTTTGATGACTGAGTCTAACAGCTCTAACAGGCAGTCTTCACTGGCCTTTTCCTGGTCTTTAAAATGCTGAAGAAAAGTAATGTTTCCCAGACTGGAAGCTTATGCTTCCTCTTGTTGAAAGTTCAACAGCAGTTGAAAAGTTCATTAAGTAATGCTTGTTCTTTCTGTATGTTGCAAGGGCTGCTGTCTAGATTCACTTAAATGTAGTTAAAGAATTGCAATACTTAGTGAACAATCAATATAACCTTGTCTAATACACTCATATTTAGTATGAGTTTATTAACTTTATATTTTTAACGTATTCATTTTAATGCATACTCTATTGTATGTGTTATTAATCTCTAAGAAGATAGATTTAAGACCCATCTGCTGCATTGGACTTTGCAAACGTGCTGCCACTTTTTTTCTTTTACTGGTTGATCTATGTATGTGCTGGGCAGCCTATTTGTTGTCAGATCAGTGCAGTTCATTTTCCAGGTGAAGATTTGCTTGTACACTGCAGAACAACTGACAGTAACTTCCGAAACACCAGAGTTTCTGTAAAGAAATTAGACCAATAAGCCAAATTTTTAAGAAAGCTATTGAAAAGAATAAAATCTTAGGGTACTCTAAAAGCTAAATTAAAAGTAGCCTTGTAAAAGTATAAAAGGAATCCTTGAACTCCCATCTGTTCTTGTTGCTAGGCCATTGCAGTCTCTTTAGATGAGATAGTCCAGCCATTTTAAGCAATCTTTGCACTTATGGAGATGAAATGGGGGAAGTGAGAGCTATTTGTTCTGGATCTATAGCAAAAGCTGCTCTAATTCATTATTTGTAATGAAAATATTCTTGCCCTTTTCAAATGCTAGAAACTGATAGCAATGTATTTTGTTTCTGTTGGCATGTTGTGTTTTGTCCCCTTGGGCAGCAGGGGATGTTGTGTATGTGTGTGTTTTCCTCTTTTGCTATAAGTTTGAAAAATCCTATGAGTTCTTTCTGGTCTCATATCTTGAGTTTCAGCACAGTAACTGGGCAGTATAATGTGAGCATGTAATTAAATGGGGAATTATTTTTTTTTCCTTTATTGGCAAGGTAAACGGCAAGATAAATTTTGAGAAACAAAAGAGAATAACAGCGTGGACAGATGTGGGCAGATTGTTCCAAAGCTGTGTCTTGTCCATGAGAAAAAACTGGCACTGGGCATCTGTGTGTATTTGCAGAGCTATGGTTTGTACATAATTCCAAGCCAAATTTATTCATACTTAAGACATGTTGTGTTAAACTGGTCTTTTAACCAGGCAAAATATAATTTAGAGAATCCAATCTACTTCACATTGTGCATTTAAACCTACTTTAACATGATAGTTAGGCTTGTGAAGGTGAGCTTGAAAAAGGGAATGAGGAATCAAAGATCTCAAAAGAGGGAATTAGTTTCTTTCTTTTCTCTCCTTATTTCCCCACGAGATTCCCCAGGGTATTTGACTTTGCTAAAAGGACTTATTGTGGAAGTACCAGCAACCTTACCTATAAAAAGTGAAAACATAAACTTCCTCTCCATTAATGAAGTTGCTACTTTTTAGGAAGAGAATAAAGGAGTTATAACAAGTTAGACTGTGGGAACTGGAGGTAAATGTCTGGTGGTATGGTGCAAGGAAACATAAAACACTGATGTAGGTTACCAGCTCTGTTGTGCCTGCTTTTGAGGGTGCTGTCACCATAAGGCCCGTCTCTTAACATCTCTTCTAGTATTGCTTTCAGGACAGTTAGGTCATAGCATGGTATCTGATGTTGATAATTGAATCTTGCAGATAATGAGTTTGAATGTAGAGATTTAGATAAAATACAGCCCTATAGCTAAATTTATATGGCCAAAAACCAAAGTGAAAGATCACTTTTTTACTTCGTACAACACTTAGATTGAAGTCAGTTTTGATCAAGTGGTATGAAGTAGATCAACAGTCATTCATTTGTATTTTGCTGTAGAGTTGATTGTTATCTCACTTTCCTTTTCAGAGAAACAGTGGGACTGCTGAAGTCTCCAGATATTAACACAGAGGCCATAGCAGTTGCTCACATGGCCGTTGAAAGAAAGCAAACCCAAAAGCTCTTTATTATTGAACTCATGTTCAATAGTTTTATTTAGTAGAATTTTGGCTTCCAAAGTGGGATTAAACTGTGCAGTTGCAGAGGTGTGGAAGCCAAGTTTTTAACTAATGGTATTAGGAATCTAGTAAAATGTTTGAGTGAGTGGACATGATGCAGGATGTTAATGCATCAAGTGGTTTATCAGTGCACTGAATTTAATCCTTTTAGCCTTTTTACATAAAATACAAAGCTTAACAGGATTATTAGTAAAGTATTAATGAAATCCACCAAACTATGCATATGTCTAAAACGTATGATGTACCAAACCAGTAAAGTTCATTTTTGAAGTTCTCAGAAAGATAGGGCTGTGAAAGAGACAGTTAAATGGACAGTGACAAACAAGATTAAAGGCCCTGTTATCTCAGAGACAGATAACGTCTTTCTTAACTGTATGCAGCAGAATTTTGACCATCACTTCCCAAATAAGTAAATCTGGTGTATCAAGTGGGATGATAACGAGAGATGGATGCTAGATCTAGTAATTTTAATTACCTGGATTTGTTCCATTGAAATGTGGTTGCCAGGATATTGTTGCCTGAGTTATATAGAAGACAAATGCAGATGCTATATTCTCAGTTGTACAGAGTATAAGGATGACAACATTTTGCAAAGTTTTCCCATTTGAGCATTTCTCATGCAGTTCAAAAATACTGTTTAATAGTCATATCTGTATACTTGAAGTGTTGTATTATCTCTGCTTCTTAATGGGAACAGAGAAGTTATTCTCTATGTGAAGAATCCATCTTAATGGAAGACACAAGAGAGACATCAGCAAGGTAAGAGATTAAATTTGAGACAGATATTTTCATTTCTGGTTTTATACTTGTATAAATGAACATGTTCAGATCATTAACTGAGCATACTGCTCCACCAAATCTCAAAGTTTTATAGGCTAATACAGGATTATACAAGAGATAAACCGAAGTAGGATAATTCAAGCTGCTTCTTCAGATGACTTATCTTGTAAGAATTTATAAAAACTGTGGTCCCTGTCCTCTGTAGGCTGGAGTGTGACATACTGGTACTAAGGCAGCACAAATGAGCTAGCTTAAGTACTAGCCCAGCAAAGGCAGCATAAAGCTAATTGAGTTATCACAATGCCCAGGCTGTCTTCAATATTTCACTTGATTTGGCTTAGCTATATTTGGCCTAAAGCTTTAGGACTGTACAGGTTCAGAAGAGGACTTACTTCTTTAAAGTCAGTTAATGACATTAAGTTTGAATAGTTACTCCTGCAGGACAAACATTCAGTTATCCTGTAGTAGATAAGACAGCCATGTGTTTAAAAGCTGATAGGCATTGAAAAGAATGTCTTTAGTTTATTTCTTACTTCCCTTCTGTAAATTTGCATATTTGTAATATATAGCTCATTTGAATGTAAAGCATTTGTAGTTTTCTTTAATGTTCTCTGAATGATTAAAAGAAGAGAGCATAAAATCTATCTTCAGGATAGAAAATGTTGAACTGTCTTTCAGCAGTTTGGTTTAGGGGCTACATATTTGAATCTGACATCACTGATTTTTAAATTTTTTGTCTTCTGCTTAATAATTAATTCTCAAGTTGCTGAAGGAGGTTTGCTGTTGGGTTGTGGTTTTTTTTCTTTCTTTAAATGTTTCATCAGTAAAACATTCCAAAATCCTGTTTTTTTAAAATTTATTAACTTGTGGTCAGGATTTTTAATACTTTTAGGTCTGTTCCTGGGAGTAATGTCTGCTTAACGTTCCTTCTTTGCAATACTGCATCTTCATTCTCCCATGCATATGCAAACAACCTTTCTTTCCCCATTCCTTGTTCCTGTTTCTGGCAAGAATTAAATTCTTCTAACAGTCAAAAGAATTGTCCTAAAGTTCCTGTGATTTGGCTAAGAAATAACATCTCAGTAGCATAAGCTTTTCTCATGGTCAGGTTAAAAGAAGATTTTTAAAAATATATATATCTTTAAAAAAAATATGAAATTGAAGAGCTTATTTTATAGTTAATATACTTGTAGGTATATGTATGTATTTTAGCAGCACCAAAAATCCTTTCATGCAGTATCTAGAAAACAGGGGGTTTGTTTTGAAGGTTTTCTATGGATGATTATATTGGTGAGAGATTTGCAGCTTCCTACTGAAAGCCTGGGATTTCAAAGTGATGTCAGGGCATTGCATAGTTTGTTGTATCTTTAACACACCAAAAGTGCTGGTGCAACTCTGAAGGTGCATGAAGAACAAGGAGGAATCTTGCAATCTGGACTAGAGGTAGTGTCAAGAAACAAAGGGGGAGGTTTTAAGACACGTTAAGACAAATTAAATTTTTCACCCAGACTTCCAACTGCCGTGTTGAACTCTCTTAATTCATCTTTGAAAGGTATTAGTGTGGCAGACAATGGCAAAATGAAGCGTTTTAAATTAATGCCAGTGATCAGAAAATGTACTTGATCATTCTAAAGGAAAAAGTAATTTATAATGGGCATCCACAAGTTATCTTCAGTTTTACAGCATGTCACAAGGATTCACCTTTGATCTATGGGGGTCATGTCCCATCCCATACATGGGACAGCGCAAAGACACAACTCTGATGGCAGGAAATCTTTTGTGAAAAGTGGTGTAGTAACTTAGGCCTGAGAAAGAAGATGGAGGTGAAATTTTAATAGGCAAATTAGAAGGTTACTAAAGGTAGCAGAGAGAATTAAATTTATTAATTTAAATAGCAATTAAAACAAGAAAGGGAAGAGGAGGGGAATTAGCTTCAAATCCGTGAAACTTCAGAAAACCCCACCACAAAACCGAACTAACCAACGAAACCCCCATTACTTTTGGAGTTTGGGGAGAAACTATCCAACTTTATTTAAAATAATCTTAAATTCAAAAATCAAATGTAACTGCGAAAATGTGTGCAAATTTTACTATTGATTGTAGGGAGGGATTGCCATTCTCCTGCTGCAAACACACACAAGCCTCGCATTCTCTGAAATTATTGCTTGACAGCTGTGATCTTTTACATATTTCAGTCTTCACAATCTTGGGCTTTCTTACCTCTGTTTTTTTCCCACATCTACAGTACTCTACACGCAGGTTAATTTTTCCTGTGTATTTGTGAACATAGGTATACCAATCTTTCACATTTCAGTCTCTGCTCTGATTTGTAAACGGGTAGTTTTTTCCTCTCTCAGGTTGGTGCCTCTCCAACAGCACTGGGGCAAGCGTATGCTGAAGGGTATGTTTTGTCATTGCCAGTAGCAGCAAGATGGGATGAGGTTTTACTGTATGGGTAGCGAAGAAAGGGCAATTATCCATGTAGCCAGCTTCTGCCCTAGAGACAGCATGGGTGACAGCTACCAGTTTCCTGAGTGCTTCTGATTAAGTTTTGCTGAAGAAGATTTTATGAACCCACTTTTAAGAAGCTGTTTAGCAAAAAATCTTTTTTTTTCAAAAGTACCTGTTGTACCACAGCTTTCTTAACTTATAAGAATGGTATCGATGACAAAACGTTATACTTCCTCTTAAGAAAACAGCATATGAAATCCAGTGAATTCTAGGTTGATCTAGCTAAGTAGAGAAACAGAACACGAAAACCATTGATTTCTCTCCAGGTGGGTGGACACTCAGTCATCCTTTACATAAAATTTACCTGTCATATGTTATCAAAATGTACAAGCAAATTAAGATGTACACAAAAGACATGGCAATATTACCATACTAAAAAGGTACATGAAGTGGTCTCTGGTAACCAGGCCTAGTATAGAATAATTCTCTTTCATCCAAAGGCATCATTAGACTTTTCACCAAAGTGTTTAAAAAAAAGGATAGTAAAATGGCAAGTAATTGTTAAGTCATTATTAGAAGAGAAATAATCCTAGACTTTACCTGAGGAAATCCTAGAACTTTTCAGATAGCACTTCTGGTTTATGAAATTTTGTTTGTGTGGCACTGTTCTGATAAGTGAATCATTTTGTTTTTCTATAGTGCAAGCACGATCTCATTTTAATCATGCTGAAATCCATGTCTTTTTCATTCTTGGAAAACCTGAGAAGTAATCTGGAATTCCCTGCATGTTTTAACAAACAATAGATACTTTGATGAGGTACCTCATGACATTGCTTATAAGGCTTTAAGCATACGATCTGCTCTGAAGTTGTGCCACAAACATGGTAATACTCTTCTTGTTCAGGCTTTTGTTAGACTTCTGTCCTGAGCCCACAGGGCTTGCATGTAGTAAGCTTCCAAAGATTTCAGTAAGCACTGACATGCTTGCTCTGGCTCTGGCATTTTTCCTCTGCTGCTGCTTCACAGTAGTAGGATTCTAAATTCTGGCTGTTTTGGAAACATGCTGAATGTTTGGTTTTCTGTTTTGTTTGTCTCTGAGGACAAGTAATTGCCTAACAGATTCCTCACATAACTCCACAGATATGTTGTCTGAGAGTTATAGTTCAACTCTTACAAAAACGATAGAAGCAATACAAGCAACAATAGGTTTGAGGGAGTCCTAAAAAAAACATGAAGCTTTATTTAATGGCATGAAAAATACCCATTTTCAACAAAAAGAAGTACATCTTCCTTTGCCTTTGTCTTCTCTGACCTGCCTGAAACAGTCTAGGGGGTGAAAGAAGTCAAGGATCTCTGTCATTGTTACTGTCTTTTAAACCATGAAGTTTTTCCAATTTAGTACGTTTTATCCTGACTAGGTTTTTGCTACTAACCTTCTCTGTTTCTTATTGTCTTTCCTTTCTCCAGATTCATGAAGATTGTGTTTCTCTCTTCTTTGTTTCTGTGGATTTAGTGCTTGACCTTTTTTTTTTTTTTTTTTTTTTTCATTTTCTTGTTTAAGGAAGGGGGACTCTCAAACCTCATCCCTGAAATGGATGGAAGTAGTAGCTCTCTCTAATTCTAGCCAATATCCTTAACATTCTACTTTTTTAGCCAGAACAGTGGAGAAATTTCTGCATTTTCTTTTGGTCCTAACTTAGTGAATATAAACTGTACTAGCAGAAATTAACTTATTCTATGGATACCGTGATTTTTGTAGTGATAGCCCTGTGTGACGTATTATTTCTCACTGAAACATAGAACAGTTCCCTGAGCCATTATATATGTTCCGTTGACTTCTGCTTAATTTGCATGTCTACCTAGGTCTATGGTAAAAAATGTAGCAGGAAAGTATAAAAGGACTTTATAAGCAGCCTTTTTAGCTTTTCATTAATTTATTACCTTTTTACAGTCCACGATGCAAAAACAATTATGCATTACTCCAATTGAGTTCCTATTGGTTAGAAGGCTTATTGCCACAAATCAGAGGAATCCTAATGTAATTTTATATGTAAAATTCAAATCAGTAGGGGTATGTCTGTGTGATTTTTGCACACTTTTTGTTGTCCCTTCCTGATATCAGGTGGTTTAACAGATTAATCACCAAACCACTGTGTAAACATCTTCTGTTTGTTGCCTCTTCTATTTGATGGTGAGTTTCTTTCTCCCTGAAAGTACAGACAGGCTTTGTATGTATAATTTAAAATAAAAAGTATAGGAGGGATAGTTAGGTAATCTAGTGATACAATGGATTATAATTGGATTACATAGATTATTAGTTATGGTCACTCAACTCACTTTAAACTGGGTGCCAAATCTGGATTTGAGAGGAATTTTCTCTAGAGTGTACAGGTAAGAACCTGTTGTTCGGTTGTTACACTTAAGTTTTATTGTTTTGACCGGGGAAAATGCTGCTAGGTGTGTTTAGGGGTTTTTGTTTGTTCCAGGTGGTGGTTGTTGCAGTCACTTTTCCCTTCCGTCCTAAATCTTGGATGACAATGTGTAACGGCTGAATTCCAGGCCCTCCCGTTTCTTTCTGTTACCTATATAATAGAGTTGTAAATGGATATTTTTCGTTTTCATTTCAGAACATAAAATAATTTTTTTTGGTTCCAGATTTGAACGAATCCCTATGAAATTAAAGCTGATCAAATTCTACTGAAGCTTCTACAGAAGTCCAGTGTAGTTTTAGACTTATTTATATAGCTATTTCTAGCTCTATCTAATATATCCTTCCCAAAGGAAAAGCATGGAGTTATACAGAGCACTGACTTTGCTATATGCATTTTCTGATTTCTGTAGCTTGTAAAATTGCATGATATTTTTACATGTTCATTTATGATTTATTTTTAAGATGGCAAGCTCATCATATGAGATTTTACATCTTAACTTTTTAAATGTATAATTGTCTGATATCAAATAATTGTGCATATTCTCCTCTGTAGCTGAAATATCCTGTCTGCGCCTCTGTCTGTACCACTATCTTACCAACTGAATCACTCCCAATTCATTCTATTCTTTCTCAATTGTTTGCTTTTTACTGAAGATTTTCAGAGCGTTATTTCAATTGGATGTAAACGCAGCCAGTATAAGAAGCCATGTGTGAAAAGAGAAATCTGAGTTAAAGGGGTTGTTTTTTCATATTTTCAGCTATAAAATTTTGTCAAAATAGAAATACATTTGAATCAATTGGGAAAAACATATTTGCTAGATACAGCATTCCATTTTTCTTCTACAAAATAGAACAGTGATAGTCATGTGTACAAATACCAATACACATTTTGACATGATCAGACTGAGGAGTTAAGAAAATACTGTTTAGCATAGACTCAAGAATACAAGGACTAGCAGCCATTCGAGACTAAAACCGGAAAAGAAACAAGCCTAAGAAATGTAAATATAAAGAACATAAGTCTTAGAATAAAACAGAATGAGCATAGTAGATTTGTGAAGAGGCATCAAAGCAGTATAGAAAGCAAGTTTTAAAAGGTTTATCAGAAAGTATTACCCAACTGTGCATTTCCCCAAAGAGAAATCAAATACTAGAGTGAACAAACAGAACTTTGAAGCCTAGTATTTTAATGTGCTTTTTCAGCATGCTTTTTGCCGTTTTTCTTGCCTTGCAGAAATCAGTAGTGCAGGTCTATATAAAGCAGCAGTCCCTATAGTCTAATAGGTAGATGGGTAAAACGATATTTAGCATGCTCTTCTTCACCCAAGCCTTCTTTTGCTGGGTGGGGGGACGATAGACTTTTGTGCCTAATAATACCTTTCATTTAATTGTCTCTTATTCTTCTAAAATGATAATTGCTTCCTGTCAAAACAGTAACTGCATGTTTTTCTAAGAGGACTGATTTCAAAAGAATAGGTTGATAACTTTTAGTGGCTATTCTAACAAAAAATCAGCAGGTTATGCTTTACTCTGTGCACTAGTTATTTTCCCTGGCTTTTTTCTCAGTAAGAAATTAGGCTTTATGTTTGTGAATCAAGTAAACAAAGGATTTGGGATCTTTATTTATTTTCCATTTTCTAATTTGTGATTTACTATGTGTCCTCACCACCCCATCTGAAAATACTAAAGGATATACTATACTTTCTTTATGGGCTACTACACTTCATTGTTTAGAGTGACTTTTATAGAGGAGCATATTTTAACATAAATGCCTTTGGTCTGTGGTATTTTGTGCTTGTAACTGAATGTAAAAAGTATTTTACATACATTTTTAAAGAAATAGTTGTCCATATAAGTAATCATATGCAAATTGCAGTCTGTAACTGCATGAATGTAAGTTGTCTTGCTTGAATATTTTAATGACATTAAAAAAAAAAAAGGATTATGGGACCAAGAAAGTGTCATCATTCTGTTAAAGATACTTTATAAACACTGCAGTGCAGAAAGGTTCCATTTGTGGCATAACTAGTATCTGGCATAACCGATTCAGGTATGAAAGATCTCCATGCAGGTTCTGAGGATAAAGACAAGAATGAGAGTTATTTTATTGTATTCATATTGAGGAATCAACCAAGAAAAAATACTTTTATTGGTGTCTTGAGCAAGTTCCTTTATCCTACACAGCTAAATACTTTCTAGTATTGATAAAACTATTCACAAGAAATATGGGTTTCAATGCACGAAGAGGGATGAAAATTGTCAGGTAGAGAATTCTCCTCAAGGAAATAATTGTTTTTCAAACTGTGTATTGTTTCAAAAGACAAATGTCATCTTAACTTACAACTGAGGGGGAGAAATGTATGTCAAGTAAGTAAAGTTCTAAGAACATTTGCATAGCTTGGAGCAAAAGCTCGGAGAAGGGTGAATTGTATTTAAATCTCAGGCTGCCTTGAATGCTATAATTCTATAGCGATATAATTTGTCTCTCATAATGTCATACAACTCAGCACTTTGCTGTGGAATTGGCTACTTTACAATTGATACACCTCCTTGGTTTATTTCTCTGCCTGCAGCTGCCTTTTGTTCTCCAGCTCTTCTCACAAAGAACGTGTAATTGAATTGTATTGTACAGTAGCCAGATTGCAGAGGGAAGGGTTTGCAGCTCACAGTCAGGGTGGAAGGGGAGTCATAAGCTTTTGACTAACAAGCTGCTTTTGAGAATGATGCAGGCACATAGGACAAGTACATGGCTTTTCTGCAAAATAGAGACAGCACTTAAAATGCTGCGAAACCATGTGCTTAACTCAAGAAACAACGGGAGCATTTTCAGGGAATGGTGATAGACATTTTTCCTACCTGAAGCAATCCTCTGCAAATACAACTAATGCTATCAGTCAGGAGAGAATGATGAAGCAATACTCAGTAGTTTTCTTCCTTCCCTTGGTAAAAGCTATGCAGCTTGTTCTAGGGAAAACATCAATCTGTCAAAGCCTATGCCACCATCATCTCCATCACTGTGTGGAGGACTGGAGCGTGATTTTGTCCATGCTGTGTTTACATTCCTTAGAGGATAGTGCACTGTACAGGGAATTTGAGCACATGCTTGTGTTTGAATCCCATTCAGGGTGAAAGAAATGGGCTTTAGATGCCAAGCCGCTGCCAGCTCTTCTTGTCCTTCTGGTAAAAGCCCAGATGTTCTGATGAACATCTGTGGGCTAGAAGGTAAAAAGTGTAATGGCTTTCAACATACCCTGTTTGTTCTCTTACAAAAACAGAAAAGCTGTTTCTACTCTGTTCCAACCCTACTGGAGGGAGAAGGAGGTAATGTGAACTTGCTACCAGCTTGGGCCCTGCAGAAGCACTGTGCATTTATTAATATCCGTACGTTATGCTAAAACATTCATTTCAAAGCATGCTACTATGACACTCCCAGAAACAAACCCATCCACAATTTATATACATGGGTGTGCTTGTTGGCATAGTTATATATAACACTTTTTTTCTTACTGAATTGAACAATGGGAGCATCAGAATATAAAATGGCTGGACTCAAGGCTAATTATTACACTTAATATTTAGTTAAACTCTCTCAGTTCTCTCAGATTTTTTGGTGTTTATCTTCTTTATACAAGACTGCTGTTAGAGCCTTAAGATTTCTTTTAAAAGAACAGATAAACATTTCTTTTTTCTAGTTTTGCATATGATATGTCTATGAAAAATAGAGAGTCTTGTTCATA
Organism: Tringa tobata; assembly: GCA_033628505.1. Taxonomy (NCBI): domain Eukaryota; kingdom Metazoa; phylum Chordata; class Aves; order Charadriiformes; family Scolopacidae; genus Tringa; species Tringa tobata. The sequence continues at coordinate 18,989,741 of JAHREE010000118.1, read as the reverse complement.
ACTGAAACAAAAACCCCTGACTTTGCTGATATTTTTGAACAAACACACTTGTCTCTTAAAACTAGGTCATTCACCTTGAAGAGAATCCTAGGAAGAGAACATACAGTAAAATAGGTCACATGGTTGCCCATTAGGAAACACACACCAGGAAATTATGGTCAGACTAATGTATGAGAAGAAATGTAGAGAGGTGGTATTAGGTTTTAGATTTGAGGTGAAACAGATACTATCTAGATCAGAGGGAAGGATGAAAAGGGGTGTGTGGAAAGGAGCAGGCAGAGAAAAGGTGTCGTAGAGTGTCATGTTGATACTGGTATATCTTTGCAACAAGTCGTAAAACTGTGATTTAGGCAGTTGTGGAGGCATGGCAGAAATGCACTGTGCTTTAAGGGTGATCTGGCAAAAATTCTCACTGGAAATGCATCCTTTTAAATGTTGGCAAAGAATGAGGCACCAGTTCTATGCCCAACTGCTACAGCTGTGAGAAGCTAGGAAAAAGAATAAATGATTCTGTTAATCCCAGCTTTCTCCTTACAATGATTCTTTGAGGCAGACAAACATTTAGCTATGTACATACACAAATGGTGACACTGAACATACACAATCAATGGATGTTGTCTTTTGAAAATGCCAAACTCTTAACACATTTCTAATAAGCACATGCTATTTGAGACTTCATTTTTTTTTTTTTTTAAATTGGATAATTCCAAAGGGACAAGCAAGGAAAAGTCATAGTTACATCCACAGATTGATTCACTTTTCTGAAAAATATCAAGTAACTACTTTCAAATTTTCCAAAAATGTTCTTACATATATTCAGCATATAGAACTAGCAATTTTTACTCTTTTTTTGTGAACCATACTGGCTGAAAATCAGTCTTTTGAAGCCAATCATTTTAACCCAAACGATCACAATTTTGTCATGTCTCAAATTATTGAAACTTCAAAACCACAGTGTTACAATGGAAAATGATGACAATTTTATCTATAGATATTCCTATTGATACTCTTTTTTGTTTGCTTTTTGTAGTGCACTACATTAATCTTCTCTAAGGAAGAATACAAAGACACAAAAGATGCAAACCATCTGATGAACCCTGCAACCGCCTGGCAACAGCAGTCATCAAATCAACGAAAATGTGAGTTAAACTTTTCTCTAGAATTCTACTGGTTTTCACAAGCTCTTGCAAATTTTAGAGTAAGTGACAAAGAGTGAAATTCCAGCAGTGAAAACAAGTATTAACCAAAGTCAGTCGCTGGTCAGGGTTTGTACTTATTTTTATTTTCTGCTGTTGGAACAGAGATCAGTTACTGTGGCGCTGATAAAAGCTTCCTACATTACTTCCTGAAAAGTTTATTTTTACCATGTGGTAAATGTACTTTTCACCCTGCAACTAATTCTTAAAACCTAAGGCTCTTAATTGAGTCTGCAAGCATTCTGGATCAATATGGGTAGGATATCAAGTTTCACATGGGACTAAGAATTATTATTTAGGATTAATTCAGCAAGGGAATGTCAGCTTCAAGCCTAAAAAATGTCTGTCTTGTCTTTGCCTTCCTAAGAAAAGGCAAATTCATGCTTTTCTTTCAATGGATTAAAGTATCTTCTTGCAATATTTTAATTTCCCTTTTCTTAGACTGGAATATGACAGGAAGTTCAAACTTCAATATGAATATTGAATTTAGGAAGAAGTATAACTTTACTATTTTGACTTAGGTTAGTGTGCAGTACTAGTTTCCTTCACTTGTAATTTTGAGTGAAGTAGTATGGTATTGTATGTACGTACATCCATGTGGAAGGAGAGGCCTGTCATCTTTTAGAATTTTTTTCTCCTAATTCTTCACTTCTGCTTAACTTCTCACAGGCAAGGTAAGATGGAGCTTAGTCATAGTGAGTTTTAACCTCTTCAGGTTTCTAAAAAGATCACCAGAAATGTCATTGTAAAACTTCATCCCTCCTCTTTTCCTAGAATCATGCTATTGTAGATCCCTTTTCAACCCCTCACCCCTCCCATCCCCAAAATCAAAACAAAAAATGAGCTCTGATGGTAGATGTTCAGTATGGATAATTAATTGGTCAACCAGTGGCCCTGATTATGTCAAACCTTCTGGAATATTTTCTTTATTCGAAAAAATTTCTTTTTTATTCCAAAATATCAGAAGTAGGACTGCAGTTTTTTTCTTTTAGATTGTTTTCCCAAAAGTTTTCTCCATAAAACACAGGATGATCATTTAACAATATATTAAACACATTACTTGTACACATGCTAAGGTTTCAATGACTATTAGCAGAAATTAAAGCTGAACCTTAGAAAGCAGTTAGTTAGACTAACTGAAATGCGTCAACAACCTTGAAATACTCTGTGTGTGCTAAGAAGTGTTTAATATCTTTAACTTCTTGGCAGGCTAGATTTTATGGGCATGGAAACAGAATAACTTCCTTAGCCACAAAGGTTTAAATTTCTGATACTGTTTTGCTTTTCCTGTAAACTATTATTAACTTCTTAATATGGTGATTTCATTGGAACTTCACTTTTAAAACCACTGTCTTAAAGGGAGGAGAAAAAAAAAGACACAACATGAATATGGGAAATGAAAATAAAATAGTTTTTGTAAATGCTTTATAACATTTTTACAGAAAGGCTTGGCCATTTAAACTGTGTTTGTCAGTTTGGATCATTTTATTGATTATCTGGCAATGAATGCTAATAAACAGATTGACATTTTGTTTCTTGGACTCTGTTTCTCATATAGAGATTTCTCATTTCTCACTGGCTATTTTCAGACTGAGAAAAATGTTAGCTTTATAAATAAAAAGGCTTGTTATGGCTTAATTAGTAGGTTTTCTGCAAGCAGTTGGAGCACTTCTCTCTTAAGGTTTCAAATCTTTCCACGTAAGATGGACTACTTTACAGGATCATCTGTATGACCTCAAAGCAATCTTTATTAACGTTGTTGTCAATATAAATGTTTCCTTTAAGATGACTGGGCTCTAGCCTATGTCTCCTTGTTCTGTAGGCTTTTACTCTGTGATGGCATATTCTTTTAACTTAACGTTTCTGATTCATATGAAGTACTTCTCTGCTGCTGTAGAAAGTTGGAAGCTTAACTTCTGCCTCTCATAAGACCCACCTAGAAAAGAAGCTGCATAGACATTATGAAAAGTACCATAAAGTTTTGTTACATTTTGCGTCAATAATCTAGCATAGCTGCTCAGCAGGCTGGCAGGGTAAATATTGACTAATGACATCCTGTTGAACCAGCATACATTTTAGGTGAAATACTTTAGATTCCAATTGGGATTTAGTATACAGCCGAATGAGTGAGTCCCAGATGTGGAAAGTTTATGGCATGTTTTGCCTTGTATATTTTGCCTTGTATATGTATCAGACCTGTTCTTGTTTGTTTTTTTTTCTCCTGTCTGAATAAAGCTGGCAGATAAGATTGCCCCACAGTGTTAGGGTTGCATACTTAAGATCTGCATAATGGATGCCAGCATAAAATTACTTCTGTGTGCACTGTTGCGGTAGCAACATACAAGCCAGAAAACCCACAGAAAACACAAATCTGATGCAGGTTAAGTATTTAAATGCGCCAAAAAATTCTGTGCAAGAAAATGAAGGCACAGTTTACACACACAGTTTGGGCACAAACTTTAGACTCGGGTAACTAGTTTTTTCCATACAGTTGAGGAGAAATAAGATGAAGAGTACAGTTAATACAATTGATTCAATAAACAAAATTGTCAATGCTCATTGGCATTTGTGAGGTGGACCTGAGATTGACAGAAATGTCAATTGTGGTAGGATGTGGTAGATGTGGTAGGATAAAAGTCTTCCCTGATAAAAAATACTTTTGGGATGTTTTAAAAGTGAAAAATCATGTCATAGGACTCCAGTTTTAGGTGCAAATATTATCACTACTGCTGCAAAGTTTTAGCCTGCCTGATTAATAATCTTTATACTTTAGTAACTGAATAAAGAATAAAGCATACAATCATGTCTTGCCACTTACACTTTATCAGCTATGACATGCTTCTTTTTTGTCACATGGATGACTGTTATGTGTGGGCAGAAAGGATAATAAACAACAGTTTTATTACAATGTATTTTAAAGTCATGAAGCATAAATTCTTCAAAATAATATGGGAGTTTTCTTTTGTATAATTATTTTCTAGGCATTACTCTATACATATGGTGGATAATTTATGGCTTTATCCTGAGCCTATTAAAAGTTCAAATGTAAACACCTACAACTATGTCTACCAAATAAACATTTGACTTAAAGTTCCTTTATCTCAGACTGCCCAATTAAAGCCAAAACTAGAAAAAAAGTGTGTAGCAAGATCACCTTTCTGCTGTTGCTCAAACTTGAAAATGGTTGTGCCCCAAAAATGAAGATCCTGCATGAAACATTACTTATGTAACTCTCAACTATTTCAGTATGACCAGGATTTTACTGCCTGTGTTCATCTCTTCAAAGGCAAAAGTTCAAATCTTTAAATTTGGGGAACCCAAGTCATGTAATTTAGGATACATACATACTGCCCTCCTTCTTACATAAGTCACAGATAACAGAAAGTTAACTGGTGGGGGCACATATATCTCACTGCAAGGCCGTATGTATCCCCACAGAACTGCATCTACCTACTCTGAGATAGTTCAGAATATTTATAAAAGAATAATTTTATGCTATTCCTGGGGAACACACTACCTTAATACTCGCAACATAAATATGTTGGGTTATGTGAGAAAGGGGGGGAGAGTTTGCTGCTACTATATGTGGCCAGCCATCTGTATTAGAGTGTTTTAAGAGAAGCTGGTATCAACAGATCTTAAAACAACAAAGCCAACGCAAATGAATAAACAATCCCTGTGAAAAAATTTTCTAACGTGGTACATGTTACTATGCCGCCTTTATACAATGTTAACAATCTAGTTAAAATAGCATCTGAAAAGTAATTAAGATTACCTCATTCAAGAACTTAGATTTTAGCTGGAAAGTTTAACTCGCATTTGGTCAGAGATCATTCATGTTAAGCAAATCTCTGGGCAATGCACCTTCCAAAGCATTGAGCATGGTATAGGATACAAAAATATACAAGCAGTTTCAGAAACTGAAGATTGATGGAAGCATCATTTTCCCCTTCTCATGAGTACCCCCAAGGTCCTTCTGTGTCCCCTAAAAGCTACCTAAACAGCAGGGATCGTGTTTGCATGGTGCAAGTGAATGGGTCAAACAAAAGAGAACCAAAACTCTGTCACTATAGGTTTCTCCCATAGCAGGGGCAGTAGCTTAAATCTCCTTTAGAAACTACTGACTTCATGAAGTTTCTAGGAACTTGAAAATATTTTGATACCTCCATTACATTTACAAATTTTGGCTAAATTTGGCTAACTGTGGTTATAGGGTGCTAGAACAATGAACAAGTGACTTAATTGAGTTTTTTCCCAGAGGATGGTAGTGCTAAAACTCAGTGAGCAACTTGCTCTTGCCCAAGCTGCATTCAAAGCAGTCTTTCAAAGACTTTCAAAGCTATGAAATGGGTGCATGCAGATTTAAGAGAAACACAGCTTCTAATGCAGACAAATTAAACATTTGACACTTGTCGCCTAGAAATTCTGAGAAAATAAAACTGAGTAATGATGAGTTACAGATGCTAGTAAAACTTCTGTAGCTGCAGATTACTAGGTTGAAGATTGTGACCATACTGAGCCACAAAAGAATATTTCAGGACTTAAGTCTGTGAGTAATGAAATGGTAATTCAGGAAGATTAAAGGAGATACATCTCTTGTCAGATATCTTGTCAGATGCCATTAATAGGGCAAAGGACTGTAAGTGGACAAAGGACATCAAAACCTGAACTGGTTTTTGAAACACCTATCTACTCTTGTTATTATGGGATCAAGCTTAAATGCCAATGTTAGCAAAATTTTTTGGAATTTTTTTTACTATATTGATTTTGGGGGTAAAGAATGTCTTAAGTGCAGAATAATAGACTTATTAATACAAACTCAAGACTGATATGGCACAAATGAGGTACATAGCCTCATATTTCCTTACGTTACAGGGGCTGGGCTATGTTGCAATCAACTCAACTTTACCCACTTCTCTTATGAGCACCCTCATGTTTCCATGCATCGCACTCCTGTGGAGTGTGCTGTCCAAGTCAAATCATCAAATCCTTACTTTTCTTTGTCTGATCTGATTCTGCCTTGATGCTCTTATTAGCCATTATCAAAAGGAAATTAATTTAGTATCTTCGTTTGCTCCATTCTTTAAAGCAGGCCTAATATGTCCCTTCCAAACTCACTGTCTAGTAATGTTACATACATTCTGGTGCAAATTTTTGACATTTCCCACCCTCATCTCTCTTGTCTCTACTTGAATTGTAAGAAGTTTTTTGAACAGGGTTTGGCTTTCTTACATTTAAAAACTGTACAGTATCTGCCACAAGCAGAACTCTTAGTTTGGGATCTGTGGATGTAATTGTAATACTTATAAATAAATAGTCTGAATTGGCTAAAGTCCAAGTAAGTATCCAAGTAAGTAAGCTCTATGTCCATTTCAGAGCTGAGCTCTGAATCACATGCATGTGATTCTCCTGCAGGTACCTGAATATAATGCGGTAAATGTTTTGTGGTTTTTTTTTTTTTTCCCTCTTCGTGCTCCATTTGTAGCTACATTCTCTCATGGGATGCAAGCAACTTTAGTGGACTTCAATGGGAATTATTCATATTTTGCAAGTGGAGAGCAGAGCCTGTGACTGGACTGAAGCCAATGTTCTTTAAAAGTTCACATGCCTTGTATTGGCTCTCTAATTCAGACTCCTTCCGACCAAACAAAGGGGGAGGGGGAATGAAAAATAGTAGCAGCTGTTTCAGTAAAAAATTCTAAGGGTTAACATAACGTGATGTAAACTATTTCATGTGTTCTTCCTACTTGCCCATTTTAATCAGAAATGAGTAAGAAGAGCCTTATATGCAGTGAACTTGAAGAATGCTAATGGGATGTCTGCATCGCGTTGTACTCAGAGTACTTATGCCAGAATAGGAAAGCCTTTTATTCTGTAATTCTCTGAGGCAAGAACGATGCTTTCTGAAGAGTTACTTTAAATTTAAACTCTCATTCTAATGTTAGACAGCCTGTTGGATCTCTGAGTTAAAAATTGCTTCAGCTTTAGTTACTAGAGCCAGATGTAACATTGACCTTAAATGGTAAAAGCTCCCAAGAGTGAAAGAGAGGCTGGCCTGAGGGGAAAAAGAGGAATAACTGAAGTTTTAGGTAAGTAATCTCTATAACTGAGAATAAGCTCTTTTTCAGCCGTGAAACAGAACGGAACCATATTTCCTCCTTAAAGGTACAGTACCTTGTTGTTGTGATACCGAGTAGTTGGTTCTTTCTACCTCTTCCCCCTCACTTCCTTCAAATTCTACTTCTTCATGAAATTTTAGCTGCTTAAAAAGTGGGTGTAGTTAATGAAACCTAGTTCTTCTTACATACTGTTTGGGAATATACAAGAATGAAAAAGAAAAAGCTGTGTTAATTATACTGAGACTTGATTAATAAAGGTACGTAGTCAGTAATTCAAGGCAACCTGATTCACAGATGCTGTTATGTGTATTGTGCTGACCATTAGAGAGTCTTAGCAGCAATACATGTTCTAAGGAAATAGATATTTAGCAGATCTCTTTTTTCTTTTTTTAATTGTATGACTTTCCTTCCCACATGCTTGCTTTTAACAGTGCCGGAGTTGTTCATTTTGATGGATTACTTACTTGTGTCTGGAACCTATCTTTTAAAAAGACATTTCCAGAGCCTTTTCTTTTTACAGTATGTGTTTGCTTTTAATCCTATTAGAGGTAAATTAATACCATGAAGCTGTGTCTAATTGGAATGCTGTACAGAAAAAAAAGAACACCTTCAAATTTTAAACCATATTTGCTCTAGTATGAAAAATCACAAGATCTACATTTCCTGAAATTTCAGTCTTCAGTTTTATCTGTGCTGTTTGGCAGGTACTCTGCACTAAGGTGCATTTTATTTTCTTGGCAAATGAAAACACTTTTTTTGTCTGGCTAATCTATATGTTAAGCTCTTTTTTTTCAGATAGCAGTATGTAAACTATGTGAAAAAATTAGGTCAGTACAAGGAAATGCTGGCTGAAATTGAAGACGCAGGTTTCTGTTACTAACTTGTATTAGTAAAAACTTGCATTAGTGAGTTGATTTTTCAACTGTATAGAGCATGGTTTTATCTGGTGAAAAATTCTCTGCAATTAGCAGTAGCAAATTTCCATTTTTGTGGAGTGATTAGACAGTAGGTTTTAGTTTATGCCATGCAAAGATTGGATTAATTTAGAGTTCTGAGCATAGAGAGTGTTCCTGCAGCTGCTAAAAATTACTGCATTTATATTTGATATGGCAGGTGTTTTGTATACTTTAACATAAGATCACTTCATCTAGCTTCAAAAGAATGTGATAAGTGAACCTTCCTTGTTCGAACACTTCAGATCTTGTTGCAAAACTTTTATTTAATTATCCTTTTATTTTTCTCTGGACTGTCATTAGTGAAGAGCTTACTACTTTTAGGTTAATCTCCTAACTAATTCATGTTTTAAATCAACAATTTTATCCAAAATCAACAATTATACCAAACTTGGAGCTTAATAATCTAGCAATACAAGCTGTAGAAATCTAGGTTTATTAGAACTAACAGTGGAAATTAAGAAACAGTCCAATATTAAATGCTAAATACTAGAGAGTCCTCACTCTTTTAATATTCTCGCATTTTCTAGCCTCCAGAGGCCCTCATTCTGATTTGCTGGTCTTGCATATGTTACTTTACATGTGGGGAAGAAGGCATTTAAATTTTAATAAGTGATTTTTGACTTTGTGTATGGACTGGAGTAACTAATTTGTGTCTAATTTCTCCACATCTGAACGAAGTATATATTTCTAATATATGATATCTTGTAGCATTTCAGCTATTGCTCTTATTCCACACAATCATTTTTTGGTTTGTAACTTAGAATATATTATATAGTGCCCATGAGTAAATTTATCTTCAGTAAAGATGTTATAATGACAATAAGTGTAATTTAATACAAAAACTACAGGTTACTCATTTGTACATAGAGAAAATTGTGCGTTAACATCAGCACTATGAAAAAGTACCTAGGATTATAAATACATTTAATTTACATATATCCATCTGCTTTAAACATATTAAGCTCTAAATTGGCTGTGGACATGAAACCTACATACCTCACTATCTCCTCTCTTTTTATATGTTTGAGTCAGTTTTAATACCTATAGTCCTATTCATTTGGGATGAAAGCAGTGGAAATTAAGAATTATCTAACAGCCAGATTCATAGTTTCAATCTTTAGCAACCAGCTTCTTCTATCCTCCTTTGGATCAATCTGCTTTCTGACAGCTTTTAATGATAGTATGATGTCTAATCATTTTTTGAAAAGCCGGATAAGACAGAGTATGGCAACTAAGGTAGAGGGAGTTGGAGCTGAGAAGAGACAGACATGTAAGTTTCTCATTTCAAGGGTCATATGTGTATGTTCCTTATATGTCATGGAGTTCTCTTGCCTCATCTAAGCTGCTGTTCTTAGAGAAGTCTGTAAGTCCAAGAAAAAGAAGCATCAGATGGCTTGTGAGTGGAAAGGGAAAAAATCCTTACTGTTTTAAGGTTTTGGGCTATTTCAAGATCTGGGGGATTTGTGGGCAAGGAGAGATCTCTTTTCTGTCCTAACTTGCAGCCTTCCTGTAAACTAAGCATAAGAATTTCCTTGTGGTGTGTTCTCCACTTGTACTTCCTTTGAAAAGTGGGTCAAAGAGATGCTTTGGATCTCAGTATCACTGACAGAAAGGTTATCTGAGTGGGTGATGGATCTTTGTAAGCTTATAAACTAGTGACTCGACATGAATTATTGCTTATGTACAATGTAGTGGAGAACTAAGACTGTGACTGTTATGGTAGCACTTTGAAATAATGACTGAGTTTCCCTCCTCAGAAAGTAGGTCCTATGAATTCTGAAAAGGAAAGAGGGATTTGATACTTAGAGCAAGTGGACTAGTAGCCTCAGGTTTTGTTGGAGGGCTTGGGCTCTAACAGCATCTCGGGATTTAAACCTCTTCAGAAGGTAGATGTAAGAGGCATTTTCTTTATTTTTCTTTACTTTGTTTATTTCAATGTGTGTATTGTTAATTTTACAATCTTGAAAATAGCTTTAGAAATTTGGTTTTACGTAGGAAATACCAAATGTATTAAGTATCTGAAAGATTTAAAGAACAACAAAACTAACGATGACCGACACCACCCACCGCTAATAGCTGAAATCAAGAATTCCTTACTATGTGCTGGAACTTCTACCTGCCCTTAAAATGTTCAAACTACAAAGTCTTTAAGTATCACAAGACATCATGGACCTTTAATATTGTAAATATGATCACCTCTAGGTTTGGACAAGTAAAGCCTGTAGAATAAGATTTTTTATTCTTTTTAATGCTGACACATATTGCTTGGAGGGGGCAGGATGAGAGGGGCAGGGAGGGAAATATATAGACTTGGCAGGTAATGTATGTCAAGTGTGTATGTAAACCTGAAAGTTTCTTCCCCCAACATATTCTGTTTTGTTTTGTCATGATACAAAGTTATGCTTTAGAGTTACTGCGCTGTCCCCTAATTTACAAGCAAATACACTTAGAATGTCACTATCTCATGGCTATAAAATGATATCCACTGGGCTAGTTCCTGCAATTTCTGCAAAAAGCAAAGGATTTGAAAAGTTGATATAACAAACTGGGAAGGGGGGGAGGGAGGGAGAGGAGGAGTGGAGGGGCTGGAGAGGGGAGGGAACATTCTATGTAGGAGTTGCACACTTTTATTGTTACCAGTTGATAGGTTTTGCACCCTGGAAATGGACACATGGTAGACATATTCTGTGCTGTGGAGTCAAGTACAGCAATTGCTTTGGGCTAGGGGCTTGCCTTCAGAGTAAAATTATTACCGTTTATATAATTCCGCAGAATGTTTTGTAACGCTGAAGTTATACATGGGGAATTTGGCTCTGAGCCTTCGCTTTTGAAATCATCAGCAAAGTTTCCATTCACTTTAGTGGTGCCAGATCAGGCACTTGGTGAATACCACAAAGGTAAAGGCTATGTTAGACAGCAGTAAATAAGAGTCTGAAATCTAGGAGAAGTTGAGTAGGAGCAGTGCGTCGCTTTTTGACTGTCTTGTTTTGTACTTAGAGGGATGCACTAACAAATGTAGGATCCGTAGAATGTGACCTGTTTCTGAAATTTTGGAAAAGAAATATCCATTAATTCATTTGCAAATGTTCCCCCAGTTTCCCTGTAATGTCTCTGAAATGGCCTTTTTAGAAGGGTGTGTATGGGTGCAGATAGAAGAATATAATAAAGGATGCTATGTCAATTAACATTTCCTGGTAACAATTCTAAAATTGTGCTGAACTGTGCTCTAGCTAGTGAACAGAAAAATTAAAAATAAAATTTCTAACCATAAGTTGAAGAAGAGCTTGTGGAGAGAAAGGGAAATAATTTAACAACATATAAAAATACGCACATGCTTCACAATTTCAGTGACTGAATTTCCCATATTTTTCTTTTCAAATAGTGAATGAACATGACTGACCTCTGGGCTCATGAAAATAGCTCAATACCACTAGGGGCCTAGTGGCATTGGAGGGTGGAGTTTGCCCCAGGAGGAGGTGCTAAGTCAAGTTGATGTTCTTCACATCTAAGACTGGAAAAATCTTGTAAGCAAATCTAAATATTGGTTTTAGCTCCCTATGCAAGTGTAGTTGTGCCTATCATCTTGACTTCCCTGAGGGCTGTTGCAGTTAATAAACTTATCAGTCCTGTTCTTTGATAGGTATCATTATCAGCATTGCTCTAAAAGCTGGTTTTAGTAAGTGCAGTGGTCAGTGGAGCAGACTGTAGAAAGCCAAGTACATGAATCAGAATTTCCAAGTAGCTTAGATACTTAAAGAAAGATTAGGAGACTTAAAAACTGCTCTGTTTTTAAGTTTTATTCACTGTTTATTCACTGAATTAAGTGAAAATATCTGTGATAGACAGGGAAAAAGAATTTGTGGGATATATGCTAAAACCTCAACATGTAAAACTCAATTTTTATGTGTGTGCTGAGCTTTTGGGACCTCTTTGGAATCTCTCCTGCATAAAACATAGCATTAAAATGTCCCTTCCAAAATTCATATACTGTGTGCTAACAGAAGACTCACTGGAATATAAACAACCTTGTACCCTTATAAGAATCTCTTGACACTTCCTGTTGGATTCATTTTTTTAAGTCTTTCATGTTTCCTGTTTAACAGATTTTAAATGTTTTTTGTTGGCAAAATGGCAAACATCAACCATCCCATTCTATACAAATCTGACATATAACCATAACAGAAAGGTGAATAATACCTAAAGATCCCCCAGGAAATCTGTCCTGTTGCTGCTTGGTATGTTCGGTTTTAGGATTGTGTTTACAAATTACATTTAAACACCAAGTAGTGTTTTTCACTGATTCACATGTAGAAATGAACTTAAAGGACTCGGAGCAAAATACTATACCAGAGAAAATTAGCCTTTCTTAGGAAAATAGTGAATTGTCTTTCCTTAAACCACATAGCAGGTCAAACTCTCACTGCCTGTAAATGACCGTTCCTGTGTTTGGAATGTGCAGAGCTTTGCCCGTGTGCATTTACTGTCTGTCTCAGTGGATTTTGATCCCTCCTGGGAATCTGACTCCACTTAATATGACAACAGTTTCCCTTTCTCTGTTGCTTAACAGGCAAAGATCACACTTGATCAGAGCAGAACCTTACAAATTTCTTGCACATCTCTTTACAAAATAGGCACAAATCCATGAAGTTTTTTGCCTAACCTTGTTCTCAGGTGGTAGTTGGTGATAACGCTTCCTCAGAGCAAAGTCCTTTAAAATTACAATATGCCTTACACTTATCGGCTTGCTTATATGATTCAGAGGTTGTGGAGTTGGGAGGTTTTTTCTTCCTTTTTGAAGGTGGATACCGTACAGTCGTCTTGTGTACTTATCTTCTGAGCATCTGCTTGGAAAATAAAACAACATGCCATTTTGACATCCAAGAAAGTGCTATAAATAGTCTGTTGCTATGTTTAATGCCTACACTCAGTTGCTATAGCAATAAAAATCTCAAAAATCGTGTACGAATTGCCATAGTGCATTACCAGCCCTTTCTGGGACAGGGAGACTGTGGGACTAAGAATATGGCAAAGATGCTCAGCATATTAGAGGGCAGAGTTGCCACATAGTTCCAGGTGCCCTGTGTTGTTATCTGTGAGCAAAATGTGGCCTAACTGTATAAATCCCGAAGTGGTGGTGTCAAAGTTGGAACCCTGCTTAATTCAGTCTCTTCTTCATGACTTCTGTGACAGAGTTCAATACTTGGAGCAACTTCCCATTTATTTGCAAGAGAAGTTGCTGAAAACGTTGACCTTTCTCTAAATTCCTCCAGTCCCATGATATCAAGTGTGAAAATCCACATGCAAAGTGCATTGGTCTGTGTAGATTTCCTCTCTCTAACATTACAATAGTCAGTCTGAAATGCCCTTGCTCCTGAGGCAGCTATGGGAACCCTGCTATCAAAAAGAAAAGAAATGAAATAATAGCTAATGGAATCCTTAGCATCTCTCTGGGGGTATAAGCCTTGAACATTCAGTTGCTTCTTGAAGAGAGCAGGAAATTCAACTTCCTTCATAAAACATAGCAAGTAAAGGAAGGCATGTTATTTCGGCAACTATAAGTTCAGTTATGGAATTGACTTGTTACTTCAGCCATTTCTATGCCTTGTTCGCTCTTCTACTGAGGAACAAGTTAGGCAAAAAAAGACTTGGAAAAATTGTAACCTTGTTTGAAAGTGATGTAACTGTTCTGTTCTCTTTATTCCTAATTGCTTGAAGAATCCTCATGGTTCAGATGAGATTGGCTCAAACTGTGTGCTGTTCAATTAGAATATGGTAATCCACAACAGTCACATAATTATTTCAAGTGTTCTCGTTAACGTATGCTTTGAAGTCCAATCCGATTGAGGGATCTGATATCAAGAATGTATCAGTGGTAGAAATACCTATTTTTAATTTTTGTTTCAGTTGTTAGATGGTGATTCTCAGAGGCATTACAGTACCCTGTAGTTTAAGGGCACACCTAAATCCTGCAATAATTCTAAGTACATTTGGGCTACATTATTTTAGTAAAAAGTCTGAATAAACCACTACCATATACATGGCTTATTGTTTTTCTCAAAATAAAAGCTGCAGTGTTACGTAGATAGTATCACTCTCTCAATTCTACTACAGAATAGCCTGTATTTGCAACCTCTTTACACTGTTTTTCTGTAAGAAATTTTGAGCATCTTTGGGATTTAATTTTAGTATTTCGATTTTCTTTTTAACTGTTGAGAAATTTGATGTTTTGTAGCTTTGTAGCTGCACAAATTTCCATGCACATGGAAGCATGCACCTTTTTAAACCTCTATATGGATTCTTGGTATACTTCCCTTCTCAACTGTTCTGCATGGGGTGCTGGACAGTCACCTTCCGAACGAGTTTATTCTTAAACAAAACTGTCAACAGGACCGGTTGCAGTTTCGGTTTGTTTGGGGTTTTTTTAACAGAGCTCATAGAGGAGTCCAAATGTTAGATCCATAAATATGTATTGATACTTGTTTATTGCATTTTTCTTAGAATTCCAGTGATTATCTCTTATGTCAAGCTTGGGAGATTCTTCTGAGATTACACATAGTGAGCCTGTAAAATTAGCACGTTTATGCTTCATTTACAATAATGTAACTTTTACAGGTGACAACATGTGGTTATATGAATAACCTAATTGAGGAGGGGGAGAAGACAACAATAGATGTGCAAAAGTTAGAAACTGTAGCTTTTTTGTTTCATGAAACTGTCAAATACTTGAAATGCAGAAATCTGATTTTCCTTAGAACTGTGTCCTATACGTGAAGCAGCAGCACCATGATTGTTACGACATCAGTTTATTCTGTATTTCAAAGCTATTGTGTATAGTCTCTGTTTCAGATGCTGGACCCCTAATCTTGGATCTGACATGGAAATGCAAACTGCTTGTTACATGCCATTCGCTGGGTCAGCTTTGGTTGAAAGTGATCACCAGCTTCAAAAGCTATTGCAGTGCAGCGGGGAAGAGGGGAGAGTTGAATAGACAACATGGCTACATAAGCTTTTACAAGGAAAAAAGTATTATATGGTTATTGGTTGGAGACATTTCTCATTATATATTGTCCCCTAGCCTTCTTTAAGTGTTAGTGGTGCATTTATTCTTTCCAACATCTATTTTTGGTCTTGTTTTCCTTGGAATAAAGATTGTGCTGTTATTCTGGGTGTCAGCCAACTATCCTTCTCCCTTCTTCCCTGCCCTCCCTTCATTCCCTCCCAGTAGCCTTTGAACTTGTCCAACTTGCTAAATTTGGCAAGAGAGGGTCTCAAAAGTCTTACGTTCTTACAAGTGAAAATCAGTGGTGTGGTGAGAGGAGAGACCCAGCTTAGTGCTGCTAAGGGGGAGAGGCACCACTGTGAGCTGAAATCATAATTGATTCTGTTTGATCTGCCAGCTGGCAACCTGGCATGTGTGAAGCTCAAAACCAGGCACAGCAAATGCTGTCTCTTGTCTCTCCATACTGGCAGGAGACTAGGAGACAAGTGAGCTTATTATGATGAAGGAGGATCATTCCTTCCTAAGGATCATTAAAATAAAATCATTAAAATCAATCATTAAAATAAAATACCTGAAGAAGTGGTTTTCCTAGCTCAGGTACTTGGAAACAACTTGGTTCTTAATGTAGAGAGACATAGGTAAAAAACTGTCTGTTTTTGCACTGGTATCTTAACTTTATTTTGGAAAGCTTTTGCAAATATGTGTGAAATAGATCATGAAAGCTACATGCTGATAATTCTCCTGTGATTTCACACTAAATTCTAATAATTGGTGGCAGTCCATATGTTTGTCGTCTTTCCAACGTAGTGCAGAGCACTGTTAGGTTGTAAAATAGGCTCTCATCTATTTTGCAGATTTTTCCATCGAGGCTGCAATGCCTAAACGGAAAAGACCTGAGGTTTCTGCAGTCATTGGGAACAGGGTATAGACTCTACTCAGTCTGCCCTTCAGGCATGTCAATCAGGCTCATGGGAATGCTGTTAGTGGACAGGTTCTTCCCATGGAGAATAAATGTCAGCCAGCTGGGTAGAGGCAGCCATTCTAATTGGGCTTTCCTTATATAACAGATGTTTTGAAGCTCAGCCAGGGAGAATAAAGTAATATCTAGAGACAGCAGCCCTCATCTGCTTTCTGGTCATCCGAAGAAAGCAGCTGAGGATCAAGAATCTGTTCTCTGAAAAATTCCTTGCATCTGAAGTGGTTTCTCCACTAATGGTGTCCCTTTGTTTGTGCGTATAAGAGGTCAATATGCAAGTTCTAAGGTTGATGAGACTCCAGGAGTTCCACATCATGGACACTGCTCACTTGTACCTTCTCCTTTAGGTACCCTTTTAATCACCTGTCATAGATTTAGGGTTTTTGTTGAAAATATACAGCAAAATAGTGGACTCTTTCTCTGAAGATTATTCAGAATATGCAAATATTGGGTTTATGGGTCAGATCATGTGTGTTTCACTTCTCCCCCCACCCCGCCTCTTGATTTCATGGGTTTTAAATAACACTGGGAAAAGCAGCAACGCTAAACAGATGTTCACAAAACCAAAAAAGAGATGGTAATCCTGTTAAAGAACTCCTCCTCTGGCTTCCTTCAGCTCATTTTAGAAATTTCTAGAGGCCATTTTTCTTGAAGTTAACTTCAATAATAAATGGCAGAATAAGATCTTATTTGTTCTTAGGCAAACTGATTAGCTATTCTGTGATTATTTGAAAGAAATTAACCTATGGTAACATCCTGTTTTCTTTCTTTGCTTGATCATCTATTTGGGAGGAGTTGTTTGTTTTGCTTGAACAAATAAAAAACCCCTTTTCTGTCTAGAAAACATTAAATTTGTTTCTTTTTACATTTACAACAGGAAGATCCTGCCTACAGCATTCCAACCATCAGCCTACTGAATTTTCACTGCCCTTTCTTCACAGGGCACTCTGCTGACCATGAGAGTTACAGACCGTAAATTCCTCTGATAGGTAATGTCTAGCTTTCTGATTACATTTTTAATTTTGC
This sequence comes from Tringa tobata, assembly GCA_033628505.1. Taxonomy (NCBI): domain Eukaryota; kingdom Metazoa; phylum Chordata; class Aves; order Charadriiformes; family Scolopacidae; genus Tringa; species Tringa tobata. The sequence goes on along the minus strand of JAHREE010000118.1, from coordinate 18,972,468 downwards.
TTCAGTTATTTGAAACGTTTGGGCTAATTTCTCATTTGCGGGTCTCATCCAGTGAAGTGAATAGGTGTCTTGTGCATATAAGAGTTACGTAGGTAAGCTACTTGTCATTCTGACAATTTTTAAAAATATTTCAGTCAGTTTTTTTGTTGATTAAAATATATGTTCGCTATTTGCTAGTTTTTAAAGTGCTGACCTACCAAGTCCAGATCAGAAATTGAAGTTAATGAACTAGAAGATAAAAATCATTGATGGATTGCCTAATTAATATTCAAAAGCTGTGGTTTTGTCCATAACTATCAAACATAATTCCCAATGAATTCCGTGCTCTGCCTAGATGGATGCTCAGGAATGGAAGTGCCATCATAAAATTCAGTACATAACTGCATTCTTGCTAACTGAAAGTGTAGTATGGTTTGGGTATGTTACAAAAGTGAGATCAACATGCAGTAAACTGTTCCAGTGAAGAAGTAAGATACAGTGGCTGGTTCCTCTTAAGTGCATTGGAATGATAATTTCTTCTTCACAGTGGTAAATCTTAGGTATATTAGCAAGTGTTGATTTGAAAAGGCTGAAGGATTATGTTGGTAGTATTTTGAATGTTCTGAGGTTCTTAAGTAGGTCTTTGGAAAAACAAACAAACAAACACACACACCCCTAAAAAAAAAAAAAAACAAACCCTCACCTTTCCTAAAATATTTGCAGGATATAATGAAAGTAAACACATGAAAGTACACAGTGAAGAACCAGATCTCTTAAATAGTTCAAAGCTGAGCTGTTCCATCCCTCACTTTCTTAAACACATGGTTCTAGTATTTTGTGCTCATTTGCGCTATGACATAATGATTTAAATTGGTGAATTTGAGTATTGTACCAATGTAAAGCATATTCAGCATGCTTTCAATACACAGAACTCTCTATGGAATATTAACCCATCATAGTAAGGCTTACAACTGTGTAGCTTTGTGAAAGTCAATTGAGCAAATAACTGCTGCATGCCTTTGCTAGAAAAGTTATGTGACTTACTGTTGCCAGAGTTTTGGCTTGGTATAGTTGCAGAAATATAAATGAAGACAGAATATGAACCTGATGAGTGAAATAAATAAAATTCCATTACTCCACTCTGCTGCAAAAATTGAATAAGAAAATGTAAATTTTAATACCAAGAGCACTAATATTGAGTCATTGGTTACTCTGTTATTGAATATTCATGAAGCTCTGCAGTACAATGTTCAGTTAGGATATTGGTTCTAACTGAAACAAGCTCTGTGATTAAAATTTGATTTTTGCTTCAACTTAGTTCAAAAGCATGCTTAACATGCATTTAGAATTGAAGTGTTTTTTCTTTCACATGGGTGATAGAAAAGTGTGGTGCCATTCGCTCAGGTTGGCAAATGAATTGTTATGGAAAGTATTGTATTTGTCCTCTTTGTTTATCTTCTAGATTCTGTTTCTTCAGAAAATCATTTCTGAATTCACTGGATAATGAGAATTTTGGAAAAGAAATCATAGCTGGCTCTGACTTGAAATTTAAATATTTCCTTTAACAAAAACACAAAAATGGCATGTTCAGTTAGTAACTTTATCCTCTTTGTTCTGTAAAAATATACTTTTTTTTCCTCCAAGGGGGTTAAAAACAAAACACTTGGAGGGAACACTTAGAAAATGAATTTGTGGGTTGCCATTAAGCACCATGGAAATTAAAATAAACATTGTTCTAACTAAGAAACATTAACAACAACAAAAAAAGTTTGTGTTGGAAAAAATCTTTACATGCCTTAGAAACATGTTCAACACAATTTAACATCATCATCTTTACACAAATCAAACAGTATCATAAATTTAATTGTATTTTTTTTTTTGCATAGATATAGACATTATATACCTTGTTTGTTAAGCCAGTTTGGCAAGTGTTACTTATTTGTTGTCAGTTGTTACATATAATAGAGAAGAAATAAAGGAAGGATATGGAAAAAGATTAGTGGAACACTTATTAAGTGTTTATAGAAAACATAGTTCTAGTTTTCTTATTTTTTTCAATTTTTGATGCAAGGCTATCGGGAAGATGGGTTCCTAATAACTACAGCCTGGGATTTGGATAGAAGAGAAGACTAATAGAGAGAATTAAGTTTTTAATTCTTAAAAATTTAATTGCTTGGCCAATAAAATTAATGATTAAAAGAAGCATAGAAGCTATCTCTCTTTAGCCCACTATTCCTTCCCCTGCCCCAAGCAATTTGTTTGGAAGGTAATCTGAAGTAAGTCACTTCAGGAAAGGGGCTTATATAAAAGAAGGTTAATTTTAGCTTAATGAAGTTTGTCTCCTCAGGCTTCCCCTGCAGGCAGATGAGAAGAGAGAGGTTCCTCCAGAATGCAATTTGGATAGCCTAAGCTGAGTTCCTGATTTTAGAGTGGGAACTTAAGGTGACTTAAAAACAAAAAACCAAACCAACCAACCAAAAAAATTAGGGAGACAAATGGCCTTAGGATAAAGTGAGTCTTCATGAAGGGTCCCCTTTATAGATATTCTTGTGCCTCCCAATCTGTTCAAGGCGTGTTATAATAATTTTTTTATTGAAGATGAAGTACAGAATGGAATAGCTCTAGGCTCTTTCTTCTCTTGCTCCTTACACTGCCAAGAAGATCAAATTTGGTGTTACTGGTTTTGTTAGAAACATTTGAAAGAAGTCTTAGCTATTTAGCAACTGTATCCGGCCACATCCAAATTAATGAATCTTTGAATGAAAACACATTGTCAGTTGACAAGTAAAAGCAAATTTGCATTGTCTGTAAGCAAAAAAAAAATAGAATAACTTCCTCAGCTTATTAAGTTTTGCTTTCTTTATATCAGCTCTAATAACTAAAATAGGTCTAATGTAAAACTAGTGTTCACTTCAGTTTAATTGAATTGATAAAGCAATATAAGTAAACTGGAGAAAGTTTCATAATAGGTACCAAAATACGATTCCTAACGCAAAAATGCAAACATGAGAGCTTCATGGGGAAGAGGGATACTGAGATGAGAATTTAACTTTTGGATGTCTTTTGAAAAGTTCTCAAATGCTTTTTTTATGTGCCAAAGCAAAAAAAAAATATTGCAAAACGCTCTTTTTCCTTTAATAAATCGTCATCTTAGTGATGGAATGAACAAGTTATATTTTGCTCCTACTTTGTAGCAAATGTGTGTGGATATATTTTGTTTAGATAAAGTTCTCATCCTAATGATTTTTAATTGGAAGAAAAGATACCATTTAAAATCTTTGATACTAAAGCATTGTGTTTGTATCACAGAAGCTTTGAGCTTGTAATATATCTATGATAAAAATGATGAGTAACATTTCATAACAATTCCTCCCTGGGCCAAAGACAAGAACTGGAATAAAACCTTTTAAGTGAGAAAAACCATACCTATAAAGCTGCCTAAGGAAGCAGTCACAAAAGGTAGACTAAAATTACATATATATCTCCCTTATAATAAATCTGTTGCTTTAATGATGTATAAAAATTATTTAGTACTTTAATTAAATGGAATTATTCTTAAGACAATTTCCTTTTACAGCCAAACAGAGGAAATATGGCAAAACTCTAATAGAAACAAATAACTTTTAATAAATTAGTGACATAAGGCTATTTTCTGTTCTCAGCCATTTCTATTTTGAGAATGCATATGCAAAAAGGTCAACAAGCCCTGTCTTAGCTCATTTATTAGTATTATGTTAGGAGTGCTACAGTTTTGTGGGACAGATTCTCACTACTAGAAATTTATACTTTGTGTGCCATAAAGGTGTAAATCAATCTATGTTTGACCCACCTCAGCTGAAGAGGCAGTGAACTGGAAGAGTGGGTTCCTGTTCAAACCAATTCTGCATTAATATTAATCGTTATTCCATTTTTTCTCTTCTCTTTCATGATAAGTTTTAATTCCTTTGTCATCAGGATTGAAAAAAATTGTTTACTTTCTTTCTCAAAATAAAGCTTTACTTAGTTTCATGAGCTGTTTCAGGTGTAGCTATCAGAATGCAATTTGATAAGTAGCTGGAGAAGATGTTCTGCAAGATAACAATCATAGAATGGTTTGGGTTGGAAGGCACCTTAAAGATCACTGAGTTCCAACCCCCCCAGCATGGGCAAGGACACATTCCACTAGACCAGGTTGCTCAAAGCCCCATCCAGCCTGGTCTTAAACACTTTCAGGGATGGGACATCCACAACTTCTCTGGGAAACCTGTTCCAGTGTCTCATTACCCTCACAGTGAAGAATTTCTTTCTAGTATCTAATCTAGATAGATACTCCTTCTTTCAGTTTAAAACTGTTACCCATCATCCTGTCACTACACTCCCTGATAAAGAGTCCCTCCCCATCTCTCCTGTAGGCCCCTCTTTAGGGACTGGAAGGCCACTATAAGGTCTCCCCGGAGCCTTCTCTTTTCCAGGCTGAACAACCCCAACTTTCTCAGCCTGTCTTCATAGCAGAGATGCTCCAGTCTTCTGATCATCTTTGTGGCCCTCCTCTGGACTCACAGGTCCATGTCCTTCCTGTGCTGAGGACTCCATACTCAACAATAGAACCCAAGTATGTGGTAAAAGCATGGAAAATTATATAATTTTCTAAAAAGCCTGATGTTTCATTTAAAATTATTAGGCTGAGAAGGATTGCAGGTCCTTACTAGTCTGTTATCAAGAGATGAGGGGGGTTTTTCTCCAAAATTTTCATATTGGCCATATCCTGAGTAGTCAAGCAAAGCTCTTGTGATGTCAGTAGGTAAGAATTTTGGCTTTTTTATTTCAGAAATTACGACTTACTTTAAGTTCCTTAATGGACAATTATTGTGCTCATATTAATATATGCTCCCCTTACTCCACCCCAAAAGACAGATGTTTGCTGCTTGCTAAGTAACTGTCTTCTAGGTGAAGATAATAATGGAACAGGTATTCAGAGACCATGCATGAAGCATAATAGCTCTTTAACAATGAGGGTCGTTCCCTGCTTGGTATCGTGTTCCTTTGCATGTCTGTACTCCCAAAATTTGATGTTAGTAAGCTTTCCTTGCTCAGTCCTGTCCTGCAGGCCTTACAACAGGAGGACAAGATCTGGCTCCCTAAGGTTAAAGGCATAATATTTAAGTTACTGTTGCAGCAACAGGGAAAACTTTAAAGTTTAGAAGCAAACAAAATGTACAGTCTGCCTCTTCAAAGCCTTTCTGTAGTGAGTGGAAGCTTTGATTGTGCTTTTCATTACTGGAAAGGAAAGTAGGTTGCTTACAAAGTTTGGTAGACAAGAATTAAATATAGTTTGTCAGCTTTGATCTTGTGCAGGAACTGTTAGTTGTCTATGTACAGTTACCCTATGATGTAGAATCTAGCAATAGCACATGAAAAGTTATAATGATATATATAATCTCTTCATTGTTAAAGCAATCTCCTTGTGGAATTTCTCTTATAGATTCAGCTTACTAGGTATGCAAGAGAAATATTACTTGTAGTATGAAATAACTTTTAGAGTTGTAAAATCATGTGGCTGATAGATAGTATTTTTAACTTTTTTTTCAAAATTTGAAAACCTCAGGAGGGAAGGCCATCCATCTTATGAGACCAATTTTTTATTTTTTTTAAACATGTCCTTGCCTACTGAGACCTGATTTTTGTACTGGCTGAACTAGAAAGAAATGTTAATTAGAGAAAGAGAAGAGATTTTTCCAGCCTTTATCTCAGAGAGTTTGATTTATTCCTTTGCACTCTTGGTACAGATACTGTGGGAGGAAAAGAGTGGGAGTTGCAAGAGCATCTTAAAACATTCCCCCAGTTTGTACCACTGATTTGAGAAGAGATTATTTTCATGTTTTTTCTGACTCAGCCACATGTGAGGAGTTGGGAGCAGGAGTGTAGGCAGCACTATGCAACTGACTATACATGATAGCTAAGGGGATAGCAAAGGAAGAAATGGGTTGGCTAGGATAATAAGAAGAATATACTGTTTTTTACCTGTGTCTTCTATTAAATAGTATTGCAGCCAAAGGAAGTTTTTTTCATACAGCTAAAAAATTGGGAATGTCATTTAGTGTGTGTGCGAGCAAATATGTGTATGTATATGTAAGACTGAAAAGTTTGAAAAGTGCTGGCTCACTATCTTTTATCTTTTCTCCTGTGAAATCCGGTACTTGTATGATGAATCTTAAAGAGCTGAAAATACTTTCAGTTGCCTGCCACCCAAATAGCCTCTTAAAAACATCTGAAGTTTGTTCATATGCAAGAATCTAAAACGTGACAAAGCAGGGAGATGCCAGACATTCTTCAGACTGAGTTCTATTTACTTCTTCAAGAAGGCAATTTAGGAATCCAGCACAGTACCATCCTATGGCAGCAGGATCTTAGTCCTGGCTGTGGTCTTAGCATGTACTGTCTTGTATTGACTAGAAAAATGTAAGAAAAAGAGTCTTTTTCTCCCATTGCATTCTTCTTTCTGTTGTTCTATCTATCCCTTCCTTCAGCATTGCTAACTTACTGTAATAGGCATCAAGGCAATTTTCCTTTGTTCACTTTCTATAAATAAATTTCTTTCAGAACTTGAACCTGGTTCTACCAGTGAACATTAGAACTGCATTATTATATCGTGCAAACCATTCACCTAATCCCACATGAGAATCATGTTTACGTTATGCCAAAAGCAGGAACATTCTTTAGCCTTCACTGTTTTCAACCATCTGCAGGTTAGGACTTCTCAGATCTAGAGGCTGTATAGCTACCACTACCTCTCCTCTGGATGTGCCTAATTCCTTTTTAAACCCACTTACAGACTCCAATTCTTTTACAAATTCCTGTGATAACAAACCCAATTATTTAATTATATACTGTGTGAAGGAGCAGCTTTTGCCCTTAAACTATTGCCTAATAACTGCTTTGGGCACTCGCATCCTTGTGTACTGTGAGGAATTGTGAGCAAATAATTCATTGCCCACCCTCTCCACTCTGTTCATGATGTTTTTAAAATTCTAACCTGTTTTGATCCTGAAGTGTCCCTTTTTCAAGTTGAAATGCTCTGGTCTTTTTTGTGTGGAAATCATTTGCAACTTCTGACCATTCTTTCTTCTATGTACCCTTTTGTACTTATGTTGCTTTTATTTTGAGATGTGACTAGAACTGTTTTGAAGATTTGGACATAGTATCCCTATAATCTATGTTGTTCTCAATTCTTTCCTACTAATTCTTAACATTTTTGCCTTTTTGGCTGCTGCTGAGTGCTATTTTCAGAGAATTATCCAAAATGACTCAGATCTTTTTCCTGGCTAGTAAAACATAATGATGGGCTCTGATTTAGCTAAGTATATTTTACAGTTGTTTTCCCCCATCTGCATTGATTTGCATTTTTCAGCAGCGAATTTCACCTGCCATTTTATCATTCAGTTGCTCAGTATCCCATAAATTGCCTTGGATGGGTTTAGATCTGATTATCCTGTCTCGTCTTTAATCAGCTGTACACACCCTCTTTTCCAGATTCTTCATGGCTGCATTAAACATCACAGTCCCTGTGGGATTGCAATCTCTGCAGCAGAAAGGCAGACCTATAACTCCTACCCTTTGTTTTCTTCCTTAAATTGCAAGAGGTCTTTCCCTCTTGTCCTGTGAGAGCGGAGTTTCCTTAAGATGTTCGGTAGAAAACTTGTCAAAAGCTCTCTTTGAATATAGGAATTGCTTGCTTTAAAATGCTTGCTGACTTCTGTACAGAAATCCAATGAAATAGCAAAGTTTGGAATGCTGAACAGCCCTGTGTTAATTTGTCATTCTTATATCTGAATCTATTTAGTAATAAACCACTATATTAATTTCTTATGTACGATAGTTATTATCTTAAAGTTAGGAACTAGGATGAAAGCCTCAAGTGATAATAAAATTATAAAGCAATCAGTCCCCATACAACAGATTTGGGTTTTTTTGGCAGCATAGCAAAGCACTTCAAGGTCAACATCAAAATATTGAAGGAATTGTTTGGAGAGAATGAGCATCGTTCATTGCTTATATGTTTGCCTTTATCTCAGTCTCTTTAAGGTTTTTTGTTTGCCCTCAGGTAGTTAATGTGCAGATTTTTGTCTTTGCATTTGCCAGAATGTTTTTCAGAGGCATTCTAAAACCCCATAACTTTGATTAATAATAAAACTTTTGAAGCATTGGTATTTTAGGATTTATTCTATTTTAGATTAGTCTTATCTATGTAGTTCTATGGTATTGTTAAAATTTCTCTCTATATCTTCTTTTAAGACACATTTTCTAAATATTTTACCTTGATTGTATTTTTTATTTCATAGTATATTGTAATCATTGAATCTTTTTAATTCTATAACTTTCTACAACTGTTTTAAATTTGAAATAAAGTAGCCACATCAGTTACTTTAATATAACTTTTAGTTTATTCAATATAAAGAAAGAATAAAAAAATGGTAAGATAATAAATCTCAATGTACACAGACTGTATACTTGTTGTATACAAGTTGTTTATAAGTAGGCAAATATAGCATATCATTTGATCTGATTTATAGATAAAGTTATAAAAGGAACATAAGTAGTTGTACATCACAATTTCTTAAGAGAGTAGCGACAAAACCAATATTGAATTCTAGCATAGCTGATAAAGCACTATGCAACAGGGTTTAGAAAGATGAGTTCTGGTAGATTTAGCTCAGTATCAAGATGTGACTAGTGCTCCTTCCCCACAGTGACAACTTGCTTCTCTGCCAGAAGTTCTCAAACTTTTAGCAGCTACAATGGAACAGGACACATCTACAACCACAGTCATTAGCAGCTTGAGCTGAACTGCTGGTTGCAAATTGAGATGACTGAAAGGCAAATATGTACATTATTCACTTGCTCATATTCTAGAGATTGTGCGCTCTGGAAGAAACACCAAGAACAACCATAGTGGGATCTTATATTTCTATTGCACATCTTGACACATGGTATGTCCTGTTTCTCTTTAAAAGACTCTTCCATGAGTAACTCTGTTCCTTTTGCACCCTCCTCACCTCCCTCATTTTCATTTTAGGTTTTGAGATCAAAATTTTAAAATCTAGGATATAAAATATAAACTCCAAAGTCCACAATTTTATTTCCCTCCAGAAGTAATTCTCTGCTTTAAGCTCTCATCTTTGCTAGGGGCTCTGTGTGGATAATGCTGATAAAACTGTAATAAATGTGTGGGGTTTTTTTAGATGATGATGAGATGAGATTGTGCATAAAGCTGGTACGTTGTTTTTGGATCAACTCCTGGATACAATCAGTGATGGAATGGTGTTAGCTAAATAATTTTATCAGGGAAAGATTTTGACAAATTGGACATGAGGAACATTTTGCTACATTTGGATTGTTTTATTCCAGAAGAGCAGAACTGTTGTTTGCCTCAAAGCCTTGTTCTGCCTAATTGCCCAGAAAAATGTGGCTTTTTGGCACAATACATGCCAGTCAATCCATAAAAATTCATTTCTTGTTCTGATACCTTTGATCTTTATTATTAACTTTCCTCGTTCTGTGTTTTGGAGAACAATCATTGAAAACTGGAAAAATAAGGTTACCAAACCATCTGTTCTTAAAGACTTAAGATTTTTATATTTGGTAGCTTTCTAAAGAAAATGAGAAGTTGTTGTTTTTCTTACCATGCTTTCTATCAGACTTACAATATTTTCTAGCCAATGAGGATAGATTCCAAATTAGAGTGCAAATTGTAAAGCTCCTGAATCTAGAACTTAAGCCAGAAACCAAAATGGGCCTCATTTTCTTTCACATGAGTACCTGTGAATCCTGCTGGAAAGGATTTAAAAGTAAGAGGAGTTATATATTTCATTCACTTAAATCTGGTTTTAGGAGCTTAGCTATGCTGTTGCACATTTGAAAATGCTGACTTCAGTGTAGTCCTTGTTCAATATACATCCTCAAAGTGAGGAAACCAGGAGTAGATGTTTAAATTCTTCTTTGACTCCTCAGTGTTAGTGTCTTGAATGTCAAACAGTGTAGAATGTTTGAACTGCTATTGGAGTGGATGGTCTAAGAGAGCTCTTTAATTTTAAGGACATTTAAGGACACCTGCAAAATAAAAGGTTGTAACTTTTTTTTTCATTACCATGTTTTCCCAGTCCTGGGATTCTGTAGGTAAAGACTTTGTGTAATAGATATAGTGGAAAGGCAGCTCTGAAATATGGTTTTGGTTTGGGGTTTTTTTTTGGTACTAGCAGTAATCTCTCATCCCTCATTTTGGATTCCGATGAAGCCTAAGGGCAGAACTTTGAGAACACAGGAAATGGGAATTTGCTTTTCTTTTCTCACAAACAACTGTTTGCTTTCATTTTCTGACCATCCTTTGTGCAAGTCAGCAAATATCTTCTTTCTGAAGTGATAAGCAGTATGCTGTCTCCCTTTTCCGCACATGAAAATAAAGATTTCAGGTTTATTTTTCATGAAGCTACCTCATCTACATATCAAATTAAGATAAAACAAGGGCAAATTATTTCTCCTGTAATTTTGGCTGTGGGTATGTGGGTACTAGAGTGCAGCCACTGGAAATTCACTTTCTGGTACGCTTTCTGTTCCTTGATCAGACCACATATAGTTTAGGCCAAGTAGCTGAGTTTGGCATCTAAGAGCAGGAGAGAATCATGACACTTAACTCCTCAAGTCAGAGAGAAAGCCAGAGATTACCTGAGAGAGGCTTGCAAGTGCTATCTGAGATTCAGTTTCCCTCCTGGGATACTGATTTTTTCAAACTAGGGACAGTAGGCAGAATGTTACTTTTAAGTAATCAGTTGAAGTACCTGTGTAGTTAGCTGTAATGCTACTATGATACACTGCTCCATTAAAAGTTTCAGTCAGCTGCCCTCAATCTTTTTATTTCAAGGACTTTTTTGGATTGGGAGTTTGGAACTTGCACTGATTCAGATGAGAAATCTGAACAAAGGGTGGAAAGCCATAATGTGGGCTGCTTGCAAAAGGGTTCATCTCACAAAGCTCGCCAAATGGTATTTTTGACTGAGGTTTAAATCAGCGCTGTGGCTGCATTTATGAAATACCCTTCCAGAGAATGCAAATGAATAATTTATTCTATAAGATAAGAACAGCCATGGCATGAGCATGCCTAGTGGAACAGTTCCTGTGCTAACACACACACACAAAAAAGCGCTTCCTCAGAACTACTGAAAGTCTGCCTTTATATAATACGTAAATTGAACTGTCCAGTAAACAGACTGCCTCTTCCCATCACACCTTTTAAATATTAAATTTAAATTAAAAACAAATCAGTTAGGGAATGCTTGCTGTAAGAACACCATAGTGTGAAAATAATACTGTGTCACTGCATCTGAAAGGTAAACTTTAGCGTATTTTTAATATAGTCTCAGAAGCATACTTTCAGTAGCAAGGAATAACACAGCCCACAGAAAATAGCAGATTATTCAGCAATAAAAGCAAAAGACCTTCTGCAAAGTATATTTGCAAAATCTTGTATTACTTTAATAGGTCTTTTGAGCAAGAACAGGGCTTTTGGCCCCAATTCTGAATTGACATCACACCTGAGTGAGACACTGAGAATTGTTCCTCCCCGCCCCTGCTTTAGACGATACTGAAATGGAAGATCATCCTTTCTATGATTAATCTTTTTTTTTTTTTAATTATTAAGACCTGTTTCTGAAGCTAGATATTGATAAGAGAATTTATGTAGCTGCTGCCTTTCAAGTTGTTTCTATTTCCAACAAAAGAGCCTAAAAGATGGCATTACTAAATGTTATTGCTTATTCACAGTTCTATATCATATGTCAGCAGAAGGGAACAGGTATGCATGTTGGGTTTTGCTTCTTCAGAGACACTTAGGCCTGCATAATCAATGTGTAATCTAGGGATAATCTAGGACTCTTTCCAGCAAAAGAAACAATTCTTGTGATCTAGTATATAGCATCCCTGTATCCCAGTTGGGATATTACATTCTAGGTGGGTGAATGGTCAGTGGAAAGAGCAGCTGAATTATTAGATTCAAATAATGTAGTTAGTTCATATTACTGCCATTACATGTCACTTGGCATCCTTGAGGATCCATCCATTTATTTAATGTGGAGGATGAGTAGGAATACATTATCATCAATTGTTGTTTGCCACATCTCACATCTGGGTTTGAGGACCCAGGAAGTTGAAAAACTTGAGCAAATTCAGGGAGAGCTACTATGATAGTCAGGAGGCACCATCATGTGAGGGCATGCTGAGGGAACACACTGGTATTGCTTAGCTTGGAGAAGAAACTAGTTGCAGTCTTGCAACACTTAAGAAGATGTTACTAAAGGTTTACAGAGGTGCATGGCAGGAGAATAAGAGAAAATGACCATTAAAGTACAACAAGGGACATTCTGACCAGATGTATTGTTGGGGTGGTGATGAGAGGGAATTACTGTGAGGGTAATTAAAGATTGAATCAGATCTACCAGAAATTCTGCAATTTCTGTCCTTGGAAGCTTTCACGTTCCAACTGGACAAAGTCCAAAGCAACTTAATCTAGTTGCTTCAGTGCTGACCCTGCTTCAAGGAGAAAATTGGTCCAAATGACCTTCCAACCTGAAGAATTCCTTGGTTCTGGGAATTGATCCTCCAGTCTGACCATCATACAGTAACATAAGTTAACTGTAGTCAAATTCTGCACAATGGCTGATTATTTTAATAAGTTGATACTATAGTTTTTCCTTCCCTGGTGTACAGCAATATTTCTTAAAAATTCAGTGGAATCAGATTCATAGGTCTTTTCTCCTAAACAAGGAAGTGGGACACATTCATGCTCTTCCGGGTATGTTGATTTTTGCAACGTGAACAAAAATGTGTACACGCGTCACTAAAGTAAGCAATTGTGAATCTGATTTTGTCCAGGAAGCATAAAACAAGAATAAAATATTATTTTGCTGCTTTGACAGATATCTATGCAAGATGGAGGGCTGAATATAATGTCCCTGCTTGGAAGACTGCAATTGCATTTTAGGATCACAAAGCAAGCTGTTTATCGTTGGTTTGTTCAACAAAGTGTGCCCCCCTGGGATTACCCTTTGTAATTGGGAAAGAAAGAATTTTGTTTAATATCTTCATTTGGAAAATTTTTTGCTTGACTAGCAACAAGACTCCTGGGTCGCTAAGCAATAGTGTTCTGTCCTAATTGCCTTCAATTTATTTATGTTTCTAAGTTAGGCTTTTGGTAGTTGGTTTTTCCAAATTATATAAGGTTGATAGCCAGATGTTCTGGAAAATAGAATAGTTTATAGAATGGTTACATGTAAAAAATGCATTTTAAAATATTACTTCATGTAACAACCTTATGGTCTTAAACAAGAATGAATTGGCACCAAAGGACATAAATTCCGCTCCCCCTCCCCCCCCCCCCCGCCGCCCCAATTTTATCTGTCTCCTCTTTCCACAAGCAAATTTGTTCTCTTTTTACATTAACTAAGAATATAGTCAAGTGGCAATTTGAGAAAATATCATCTTGAGTTCCCAACTCTGCCTACATCATAGACAAAAATAAATGTGTAACTAGAATGTGGTGTATAATACATGCAAGCCAGACAGAAACATATCTAGGTTTCTCCAAATCTGTGAGAAGGAGTAGAAGAAAAAGAAACACAAATGATTCTGTGTTACTGAGTACATGATGCTCATTTAGGCAAAAGCATGTTTGGTAGTAATATTATCTCCTGGTATTCTTAATACTACTATCATTAACAATTTCTGTTGG
>JAHREE010000118.1:18895859-18958641 GCA_033628505.1 Tringa tobata | reverse complement strand
AATTTTATCTGTCTCCTCTTTCCACAAGCAAATTTGTTCTCTTTTTACATTAACTAAGAATATAGTCAAGTGGCAATTTGAGAAAATATCATCTTGAGTTCCCAACTCTGCCTACATCATAGACAAAAATAAATGTGTAACTAGAATGTGGTGTATAATACATGCAAGCCAGACAGAAACATATCTAGGTTTCTCCAAATCTGTGAGAAGGAGTAGAAGAAAAAGAAACACAAATGATTCTGTGTTACTGAGTACATGATGCTCATTTAGGCAAAAGCATGTTTGGTAGTAATATTATCTCCTGGTATTCTTAATACTACTATCATTAACAATTTCTGTTGGGCGATTTAGCAATGCACAAGTCCTGCATCAGAAGGGTCTTTCAGGACCACAGAACAAAGATTGATGCTGTCTCCTAAGCAAATTTGCATGTTTCTTTCAAATAGTAAGTTTAGGATGAGGACAAGAGCAACATTTTTTACTCACATATAATTTTCAACTTGTTTGGATTTTCCCCTATTTTAAGGCCAGTGCCTTTATGTTGTAAGACAATAGGCTTTTCTCCAGATACTTCCTAGCTTTAAATTCCTTTTCAGCTATCCTCCTGAATGACACTTAATGTTCTGTTCTCCCACTCTTTTCTTCACACTTTCTTATATGCTGTTCCTTATGCTTAGAAATCCTTATTTTCCATGCCAAATATCCACCCACTCCATGTTCGTATTCTTCCTTTAAACTGCTTTTCCTTAAAGTCTATCAAAAATAATCTGCAAGTTAAGAAACATATCGACTCTGCCTTGAGATCTGACAGTCTTCTGATCATCTGATTTGCTACTGCAGGCTGATTTCTTTAACTTGTGCATAATACAGAATAAATCAGGGCCCAATTTTGCCTTAATATTTCACATACTATCTTTTTCACTATATGTTTTTAAAAGTATCCCGAAGTTTAGCCCAGCTGGTTTCCTAGTGGCCGTCTGAATGAGTTCTGCTGCTTGTTGTCTTGTTCTTGTCATTCTAGCTGAATGCCCACTGAAGGAAAAAAATGAGGTCAGTAAGAAGTAGGATGAGGTAACATTCTTGTTTCCAAGTTAACTGAACTTATGGAAACAGCTATCTATAAATTGTAGAGTTGTGGTGGGAGGGCTGCATTGTGAGGGCTTTTTTGCTTGTGTTTTTTGTGTGTGTGTGGTTTTTTGGATGGGTTTTTTGGTTATTTTTTAACACAAAATAAGGGAAAGAATTGCTGAAATGATAAAAGCAAATTTGTTTAGGAGTGATTAGCTGAAATTTCAAATGCAGGAGGCATATCTAAAATCCTCTTGGTGGTAAGATCTGTTAGGCAGTTATTACTATTTTGTGACCTAGCCTGGCATCTAGCGTGCTTGTGCACTTTGTTCTTCATGTGTAGCAAAGGTTTGTTATGTGGCTTTGGAAGATAAAAGATCTACCATAGTTAAAGTTTTAAATCTCTAACGGGTTCATTGTTGGAGAGCTTTCTATAAATATATATTTGAGCATAAACCGTTAGTAAGCTCAGTGAAATATATAGGTGGCTTTTACTATTATATTTTGAAAGAGTGAACATACAGCTTCATAGTCACTTCAATTTCTTCTGCTTTCTGAAGACGCTTCCCTGCTTGTGGCAAAGAAATATGCACAAGTACTTGGAGAGCAATAAAAGAACAAAACAGACAGTGTAGATAGCAAAAAAAAAAAAAAAAAAAAAGCGATAAAGTTCTCTTTTGCCACATAGTCCTTGGCCATATTCATTCCTACTTTGGAGACAATGTCTTAAAAGTGACTCTAGAAACAGCTGCCACTCAAATAAACATATCTGTAGTTTGTGCTGGATGCAAGCCATTGAATAAGGGAGAACATACGGGTAAAAGCTTTCACGTCTGAAATCCCTGAGGAAGTGCCACCTCCCTTTGGTTCTCCTACTACAGCTGTCCTGCTGTCTCCAACATGGAGGGAATGCCAGGTTCTTGCAGGCGCATAACTGGGGAGAACACTCTGCTCTAAGGACCTTGCAGAGCTTTCCTTCTCCATGACTCCTTTCCATACGAGAGCTGGGTCCAGTATCATAGGCACATACTTAACCAGATAAAATTGCGTTATTGGAATTTTGTCTTAAGCCATTAGTTCAAAGAAAATCCCAGAATGAATCAAAACTACAAATGAATCAGAACATTTTTTTGTGAACTTTTTTAACAAGTATACGATTCTGAAACCCATTTACTTGGGTAAATGCTACTTATAACCCCATTTCCTTAAATTATTTTTAGTGATAAATAAAAACAATAAGTGAAAACAAAGTCTCTGCACCCAAAACAGTAATTTAGAAATTTTGATCCATGCAATGTCAACTCCTAATTGCCCCTAAAAAAAATGGAATCAGGAAGCTTTCAGACTGCCTAAAATACACTTACCTTAAAAGAAAAGCCTATCTTTTTTTTTTTTTTTTTTTTTTTATCTGGGTCTAGTAGTCTAAAAAGTTAGTGAAATACTGATCCTTACTATTTCTAAAATATGTGCATTCTTCAGTTTGCTGATCAGCTGCAGAATAGAATTCAGCCTAGAATCCTTGAAGAAATACAAGCATTGTAAGCCACTCCTCTGATTGCTTTGCTGCAAGAGAAGTAAATCTGAACGCTGACTGCTAACAAACAAAAATTATGACTATTGCTAAAACAAATGAAGCTGGCTGATAGCATTTCACAGGAAAAAATGCTGTGTTCAGATACAGTTGTGATCTTTTAGTAAGTTTTACTTTTCCATTTAATTATGTTAAAATAATTGTCTGTGAGTGAAATGGGGTCAAATTGATTTTTCTCTTAATGTATCAGGGAAAAGCCTAAAGCTGGGACCAGAATGGATCCTATTTCAGTTAAGTACATAACTACCAGAAAACATTATCCATTAAACTCTGTGGGAGTTAGTTATTAGATTTCTTTAAACTCTGATATAAAATTTTAGATACGTAATCAAACCATATGTCTTGTTGCAGGAGTTGTTCTGGTTGATAATGGACCAGCACAATCTCTCACCCCCAAACTTTTTGTTTTTCAGTCTCAGCAGAGTGTCATAACCAGCCATTATTAGAGAGACTCTCCTGAGTGCTCCCAATTAGTTCAGGCTGGATATGCATCAAAAGAACATTTTGCTTTCTGCCTGACCTAACCTTTCCTTTCTCTCATTCAAGCAGATTATTGAAAACCATCAAGTTTTATGTGTTCCTGAGCTATGAGGAAAACAGGAAGCAGAAAAGGCAATTCTTTCCTGTCATGCTGCTCTGTAAAGCAGGTCCTACATGGGTAGCTTGTAGTCCTGAGGAAGACTGTACCCACTGAGTTTGAGACAGAAGTTTTTTAGAAGCTGGCGGACATTTGCTGTATTCTTCTTATGCTTTTGTTAGTTTCTTCCTTTAAAATGTTTTTGCGACAGAATTATTCACATTTATCACTTATCTCTGAGGTTGCAACTTGGAAGTGTTCTTATTGTCAAGAGGTGTTATTTAAGTCACTCGGGAATTAACACTCAGGAATTAATCTCAATGCTACTCAGAATGAAAACACATGTTTTGAATTCAAGTAGTAGTTGTGTACACTTTGCATGCCCCAGGAGTATTGGTCTGTATCTTATAAACAGAAACACCGCTTTGTCTTCCAGATTTTACCTTGTACAGATGTATGGATATTAGTGTGGGTAGAACTCAGATCGTTACTCTTATCACAGTGATGCCTTATATTTGTCCTGGGGCTATGACTATATGTTTCGGTAAACTGACTGAAGAAGTATCCTAATATCTTGCAAACTTCAGTATTTAATATGAGAAGCCACTTTCTTGTCATAAAAATGAGATGCAGTAGGAAACAGTCAATTTTTTTCTGTGTTGCAGAAAATAAAGTGTCTTCCAATTTCCATGTAGTATCTCTTGTCACACAGGTTAAGAATGTAGATGAGTCAACTTTAGTTGTGGTTTTGGGTTTTTTCTTTTCCAGTGAATGTTTCTATTATACAAAAATTTTGAAGTCCCAGTGCAAAATATTAAAGGCTTTCTATTAACATATTGTGATCTGGTTTTATAGGTTTTGTTTGTTTTGTTTTGGTGTGGTGTTGGTTTTTTAATTTTTTTTGAGATAGCTAATGTATGCCAACAAACTTTGTGTATCTTAAATACTATAACCATTATAACACCCTGTTTTCCTCATGCTAATAAATTTAGGGGTTTTTTTACATACTTCAAAGCTGCAAAAACTAATTCAAAATGCTACATTAATTCCATATGCTTTTAGAGCTATACAAAAGCCATGCAAAAAGATATCATTCTAATATGGTAACGTTTTACAACCACTTTGCAAGACAACAAAGAAAAGAGTTACAAAAAGCAGCTCAGAATTGTGCAGTCCAGCTGTGTTCATGACTATGCAATCCTCATTGTTGACAAATGAGAGTTGCTTGACTTGACCTTAGGCAGTATGAAGTCAAGAAATATTAATAAAATGCTTTCTTAACTGTTTATTTCTGGTTTTTTTTATATATCCTTGTTGTGAAGTGACAGAGCATTTGAGGTCAACTGCCAAGCTATCAGTGGAGATGGAGTAAAGCACCTTTATCTAAGCCTTTGCAAACAGGGTACTCAGCCGTGACTCAGAGAGGGTAAGTTAACTGATTATACTTAGCTTTCTCTACTATGGTAAAATGAGCTGCAGAGAGAACACACTGAAAGCCAAGGGCCTCTAAATACTTTTCCCTTTTATGGAATAGAGCTCCCAGATCACCATTTCCTGGAGATTGTACTCTAAGCCTGCACAGTGGTTAAAGAAAGTTCTCTGTATTCACTGATCTATATCTGACTACAAATTTGAGCTCAGGGGATCATTTTTTTCCTAACTATTTTAAGCAGTAAGTTTACAATAACAAACCAAAATGTTAAAAACCACTCCATCCTCTCTTCCTGCTTTCTTTTTCTTACTCTTTTTCTTTACATTGTCTTGTCTTAGTATGGAAATAAGCAGAATCTGGTGAATAGGATAGTAATTTGCTGTTTGCTTGTTTTTTTAAAACTCATTTTGTAGGTGCAAAACACTCGTGCAGACTAAGATTGTAGATCTTCGCCCACATCCGCTCTTCTTGTGACATATGAGTTATCTCTGCAAATATTTAATTTTTAAAAGGTAATTTTGAAGCTCCTGCACTTTCTAAAAGACTGGAATTTGGGGTGGGGGGGTGGAGGGCAGAGCGTCATTTACTGTGATAAAACACTACAGTAATCTCATTACATCCTTTGTAGGCTAGAGGTAGGCCAGACAGAGTTTGACCAGTGCTTTACAAATGAAATAACAGAATCTTGACATTGTCTTGGTGACTAGGATGTGCTTATGCATCATGTGCTTATGCATCTTGACTGCTTTTAAAGTGCAGATGTATTTTTTAGTCTATCCTTTCAGTATCTTCAGGGACACTAATTACAGTTTTTTCAGTTGGTATCTCACTATATTGCATTTATTGTTAACTTATCATTTCCTTCTTTGACTGAAACATGTTTATGGTTGTGGAAAGGAGATAAAGCTGGCAAAGCTAATGGCAGCATGATTCCAAAGGCTGTTCAGTTGGCACATGAGCCAGGCACTTTGGCTCAGGGTTCAGTTACGGCTGTAGGATGCTTCAGTAGATAGAGGTGCAAATTTCTGTAGGTTCCAGAGCTGTACTCTTCCCTAATGCTCTACTGAAGAAGAAAAAAGTGTAACTTCCAGGGAAATAAATTTTCTAAGGACATTTCTTTTCTTCCTACATTTGTGAGATGCAGAGAAACTCCTCTAATTCTTGTTAGAGTGTTCTCATGAATCCCCCTTTTTCTGTATGTTTTGACTCTCACTGACATTTACTGTGGCTATTTTCATTGCCCAATCAAATAAGTATAAGGACACTTCAGCAGTGACGGAAAAAGAACATTTATTCACTAGTATCTTCAGGTTCCATCATTTCTAAACCTTTGCCTTTGCTACTTGTATCAGAAGGCAGTAATTGACACAGAAAATGGCAGATTTCCTTGCACAGCATGGAACAAGAAGGTGGTTCCATTGGTTACGTTCATTTGCGATTACAAGATGTGATGTTTGTACTGGTTAAGCATGATGAAGTCTTTAGAGGATCTGTTTTTAAGAACACTGCACAGGTTAAAAATAAGCTTTTAGATTGCAATAGTAATTATTCAGGAGTTCCAAATCATATAGCTTATGGATTGAACTATGTATTTTGTTGAAATACCAAAAAGTAGTAGCCCTTACTTTGGCACTTTAGATGGCTACTGCTATGCAGTCAAGGTGTGCAAAGACTGCTTTTGCTTTGAGAAGCCTCAGAATATTAATAATTATATGCAAGCTTTTGCTGCTCCAATTCAGTCCTCAGCACTGGGGATTTATGGGGATACATTAGGAAAAAATGGGAAGTCAGAAGAAGAAATTTTCCTACTGATCAGCACCACAAAGACTTGGAGCTTTTTCCTATTTGCAAGATAGCTGTGTAAGGAAGACAAAGTTAGGTTCTAATAGTGTCAGACATGGGCTGAACACAGTCCATTCCAAATCTGGGGGCTTTTAAGGTGGTGTAAATTCGTCTTTCTACCCTCCATTCTCCCTTGGCTGTACTTTCTGTGCTGCATCTCTAAGACAACACAGCTCGGGATTTGTCCCTTTCTATTCTTAGACAAGCCTGTTGATATTTTTTTTTCTTCTAAACTTTTTAAGGTTTTGTTGGGTTTTTTTTGCTTTTTAAATCTGAAAAATGAACTGAAACTTGATGTGCTTAATAGTTCTTTCTCGCTTCAATATGACTTGCATTACTTTTTTAAGTTTTGTCTGTACTAGGAACTCGGTTAAAACCGGTAATAAACCACTTTGATGTAATAGCTTATACAGCCCTGTGTTGGACTGCAAATACACTTTGGCCATGACTTGAAACATTCCTGATTTTTCAGGCCCAGCATTCTGCTGAGTTGAGCCTATCGGAACCATTATAAACTCATAAGGCAAACACTAAGAGGGATTAGATAAACAGGCAGATTTATAACTTCTCTTTTCTGTTTTTGTTTTAATTCGAGTTCTTGCAAACTCAGAAATTGCATAGGATGCCAGGATTTTGTTACAGAGATGAAAAGCAAGTCTGTATCAGTTTTTTTAGTTACCTCGCTTCTATCACATCTTCATGTGTTGTTAATAGTTGGTGACTGTTGTTTGATACAAAACTACTTATCCGTTAAAACACACAGATGTTTAATGCTACTACTATCTGTCTATTCTCTGTGGGTTTATACAAATGCATGTAAACATAAATGTCTGTTTTCCATCATATTAGGGACTTCAAATATATTTTGCCTTAATAAACACTTTTGAATCTTCGTTTTATTCATAGAGAGCTTTCTCTACTCTTATTTGAAGTCAAAGGTGGGTAAAATCATGATACAAAAATGAGCTTTCAGTTATTCCATTAGACCTAGAAATTCACCTGTAATGGGTTCAAAATGTCTACAAAATCTTGAAACATGCTGTTCCTACAGCATGTACTCTTCTGAAAAAAAACATGCTCACTGTACAAAGAAAGTCTTTACCTTGGTCTTCATAATAGTGTCACATGTGCTTCATCTTTTCCACAGTCTTTATCAAAGAATTTTGATGAAATAATTATTTTTTCTGAACACATTAATACTTGTATAGAGATCATTCTTGCAATCTAGAAGTTCTGCATTAAATTTCATGTGAGGTGGCTTTATATTCATCTTCTAGTAAAAGAGAAAATTAAGTTTCCAATATAATGTGAAATAAACCTAATAAAAGCATGGGTCCTAGCTGGTTCTGTAGTCCAAAGTTTTCACATATTCTGTGGATATTACAACATAGATTTTTTTCTGTGCAAGCTGAGGTGAGCAATTGTCACTACTGAGGCCACTTCTGTATTTCCTGTGAATAGTTTTGTCTCTTTTTTCTTTCTTTCTTTTTTAAATCAACCCAAGTGTTTTGACAATTTTAATTGTCAGCCTCAGTAAACCGACATGTTTCTGAATACATTTCTCTGCCCTTCCCTGAAATAGAAAGGAAAACTGTAGAAGGCTAAGCTTATAACGCTGCTAATTCCCTTGAACTTCAAATCTTCTCCCCATCTCAACCTCTTTGTTCCATCTATCTTGATTTCCAGAAGAGTAAAATAATGGAGATGAGATTAGTAATTCAGGTTTGAATTGGGAGAAGATAACATATTTTGGAGTTTGAACCTATGCTTGTTGCATGTATTTATCTCCTTGGCATGCTATTGAAGTTATTTAATATTACTGTTTGAGTGTATAGCTCCATTCGATACACAGCTGGGAATTAACTGTAAAGGGAATATAGTTAGCACTCACTGGTCCAGACAGAAACTGTGTACCAGATTGTCTCTGATAACTGCATTGTCTGTCGTCTGTAGGCACCACCAAGGAGTCGAATGATTTATTTGTGATGACTGTTCCTTAACTGTCCGGTAGGTGTCATAGCAAGTCTTGTAATACATATACTGTAGCTATAAAGATTAGTACTTAACATTTCTCGTCTTCAGACTACTGTACAAGCTTTAACCCTAATAATACCCTATAAAGGGCAGTAGCTCCCATTGATACTACAAACAAGAATTTCTTCAGCTAATAGTGATGTTTTAATATTTTTTTTCCATTTGGGCATTACTGCTGTTTTGTTTCAGAATTGTCTTGCACAGTATCGTCTTGTGCAGATGGACGCTGAGTCTTTGCACAATTCACCTAGGCCTTGCTCTTGCTCAAAGGAATAGTGTCACCGTCTGGGTTTCCGGTTTTACTCCTTTCTTTGAGATCTGAGGTCACACTCTGTAACATGAGGACTTTATTAATTACTGAAAGGCATATTATGGATATCCTTCCGAGAGAATTTCAGAGGGTAGTTTGGTCACAGACAAAACCGCCATAGTAACAAAAAAAATCTGTAAAATGGAGGGAAGAGGTGGAATGAGCAATAAGAATGGAGGGTTGTCCATTTTGAATGCATTTACTAAGTTATCCATGATCTTAAAAGCTTTAGTTAATAAAACACAAGATACCATTTTTAATTTTAAACCCTAGTACTGTTTGTTATTGTAAAGTGATCTGTGTTAAAGCATAAAGCTTTAAATGGATTTGACTTGTGCTTTTGGCATCCACCACAGCCTGCAGATCACAAGGCCTCACAGCGCTTATGCCTTCAGGCTAACTTGAAGCAGATATTCTCAGCAGTGCATGGTCCTGTTAGTCCGCATTGCAGTTCCACGTGCTTCACACTGTCCACCATGCCAACCTTACCTGAAGACAAAGGACAATCAAAGGAAGCACAACACAACAGTTCTTCTCCAGCCAAAGTAAGCACTCTTACAAAAAGTGTTTTCTGCCCTTGTTGAAAACCTGAGGCTGAAACCTGTTTATTTAGGAATTTATAAAATAACATCTAGTCATTGTTATGTATTAGTGAGTTTTGATTAATTGATGAAGCTATGAGTGATCTTTCAGTTGATGTTCTTAGAATTCTTCAAATATTTTACAGATTCAGGAATAAGAACTGAAGTTGCTCAAGCACTTGTTTATCGGTTTGATCTGGAGGCTTACGTGTCTGTCTGTTCTGAGCCATTTATATCAAAGCTCTCCAAAAATGTCCTTTGTGATATTATTACAGAAAACTTTAACCTTTGAGAAGAGATCTTAGGCTTGTACTTCACAGTAGTCTTGAAAAATCTAGTGTTGCCTTTACAGATACAGAAGATGCTATGCAATTCACATGTGTGTGCAAGATGGAAATCTGTTTTTTGGTTTGTAGACTTTCTCAGTGCTTAATTTGCCACAGTAGTAGCTGAACATATAATGGAACTATACAGAGAGCAGGTGGGTGCTCCCCAGACATATTAATCATTTTGCTACTCAAATTTCTGGCATCTACATGTTTTTCCAGGTCTTATTTGCAGATAAGTTTAAAAAGTCAGTAACAGGTGATACGTCTCCCTTTTTAATTTATACCACTGATAGAAAGCAATTTTATCTTCAAATAAAGTGTGGCGTTTTTTAAATTGTTAGCTTAGCTGAAGTAAAGAACCTTGCTGTGATTACAAAATCACAGGTTATCCTGTTTTATGCAAACTGGTTTAAGGAAAGAGACGATTTATAATCTGGCACATCCTCAGTTAAAAATGCATCACTGTCGCTGGATGTGAGGACACTGTATTCTACAGCGAGGGTGAAAACATCCGCTACTTTAACACTGTTGGAAAATGCTGTCAGCAGTGAGCCTTACACTGGTTTGTCATGCATTCCATCTAAATTGCGCATTGTGCTGAGTGTTAGTTTCCTGGTTTAAGGTAAACACCCCAGATGGATGCAAGTTCATTAGACTAATAGCTGAGAATGTGTATGAGGTAAAAGAAGATTTTTTTTTTTTTCTCACTCACCCATGTGAATAGTATTTTAATACAAAAGACTTGCTGCATAAAACATACTCAAAGAGAACAAGTATGAAAAGCTAGCAGACATCAGTGAATGTCCTAAACGTGCTTTTCAAATGGGAGAAATGAAGAATTCCAACTACCTAATCTAAAAAAAAAAAAAATTTAAAAATAATATTTTAGTGCATTATACACACCTTTTCAGAGGTAGGTCTTAAATGAACTATGATAATGTGGTAGTTCATGAATCAGTTAACCGTATGAAATTCTTCTTTTTAGGTAAATTGTTATTTTTAGGCACAAAGTAACAGTGGAAGGATTTTAACCAACACACTGCTCATGGGCCTACTTAAGTTACGGCTTGCAACTAGCCAATGTTGTGAGAATTTAATCTTGTTCATACCTGTTATTGCTTTTGGGTTTTGCTGCAGTCCAAGTTCTACAGCATGACTATGTAATAAGTAAAACAACTTATCGTTGTGCGATCAAGACTTGAAAGCAAGGAAGGGCATCAGAAGGAACTAGCAACTGGTGGACTTGTTTTCTGCCATTGCCACAAGGCTTTCCGAGCCTGGAATCTCATCTTATCTAAAGCACAGTCTGGTGTCAAACAACTTCCTCATTCAGTTTCAGAAGGTGCTTCCTCACCTTTTCCCTCCATGTACAAATGCACACACATTCACAAAACAGTTCTGAGAAAAAGAAAATGAATCTTACATCACATGTAGTTTCAAGCTCAATTCAAGTATCTTTTACATGATAGGAAGACCTGGGTTATACTTCTCAAATTTATTTTGGGAAAACAAATATGGTTTTCCATTTCAGTATTTCTTACAGCAGCCTAAATTCACCATTCTGACTACCTCTAAAATGCTCATCAAAGTATTCATTAGCTCAGTGTTCCTGAGGGACACAGATGTGAAATTCCCATTAGCACAGGTGTGTTAGCCTAATTCAAAGAACTTTAGTCCTTTATTTGAAATGTCTGAATTAAGAGTATGTAATGGAACTCTTAGTTTATGTGCCATCTTGCTACAGTAAGTATTGAACATTTTAGATGTGTTGTGTACAGAATTATTTCTCCCACCATAAATCATAGACCTTCAGTCAGATGTCGTTTTTAGTCATTCCCATATTTTAATTTGATTTATTTAATATAGAATAATAGGACATTATAATATGCGTTTACTGATACCCTTAAAAACTGATTTCAGACTTTTAGTATTAAAAATGTAATTTTTGTAGGTGTAATGCATACCTGCAACAAAGAAAATTACATCATTAGCAGTTATGTTATGATTTATAGTGGCTTATAAATCTCCCTACGCTTTCAGGGTTGGTTGTGAGCTGCCATCATTCCCTCTTTTTAAATCAAAAATCCCCATTTCTGTTTCCAGCTTTCTCCTCTCTTTGTACCCCAAACAGTATTTTTCTGACTCTTCTGACTGCTGAGGAAAAGTCTGTGTCAGATGTTCTTATTTCTTGTACACCAATTATTCGATTATTTAAGCTTCTGCATTTCTTTTTTTATTATTCCTATTTAAATTTGTACTGTACTTTTATCAAATCACTGTATGTTATCTGTTTTGTTGCAAAGGACATGTCCCATGTCCTGGCTATTTCAACTAGGTGCAGTTACAATTTAATTTCATTACTTTACTGTCTAAACTCTAAACTCAGCGCTTTACTTAAACTTCTAAAATGAAGCTTACTTTAAAACCCCATCTCACTCAAAAGACTGCTCACTGAGATGCCTAACTTTTGAGGTCTTTCACGTAAATATCTCTTTCAGGCCAAATTTATTCTGAAATTCAGTCCAGATCCTTAATTAATTTCTAAGAATATGGGCAGGTGGCAGAGGATTATTTTTTTTCCAGTTCTTTAAAGATTTCAGGTGGTAGAAAGTAAAGCTTTATCATCTGACATCTTTCTGGTAGAAAGTAAAGCATCATCATCTGACATCCTGGCAGGGTAGCTCTTTTAGCAGAGAGATTTATTTCCCCCCTTCCACTCCCCATTACTGTGTGAATCTATCCAAATTTGGCTGGATTACAAAACTTCTAAAAACACATTTTCTGTATGCTTAGTGAGGGAGGGCTCGGTAGAGCTTAAGAGCCAGAATCTCTGCATATCCGATCTGCCCTGAGCGTTGCTGAGCCTCTCGGATCATCTGTTATGGACCAAACTGCATGTGCTGTCCTCTCAGCCCTGCACAAGCCTCCCTGCAAAACTAGATGGCACGTGATCATCCTTGTAGAGCATGTGGGTCAAATCCCACCTGAGCCATAGAGGTGGAGTCGGTTTTACCCTACATTTTTATAGGAGGAGGGCTTGGGAGAGAAAGGAAGCAGAGACTCGGTAGCAGGCAGACCCTGGTACGAGGAGCTGAGGCAGCTGTCGGGAATAGCTGGACAGCAGACTTGTCTGGAAGCTGACACGGAGAGGTCAGTTACAGGCAGGCAATGGGAGAAACGGAAAACTTGTGTATCGTCTTTGTGCAGATGTACGGCTGTGAGGCAGCTTAAGCTTCCTGTTAGAGCTTCTCTTCCAAGATAAGCATATAGCAGCCCGAGTACTCTTCAGAGTATAAAGATTTCTTTTGATTCAAGCCAGCTGGCCCTGCAAAGAGCTTCATGTTCTAGCTCTTCCTACCTCTCTCCTATACAGATGCACTACAATAGGAGGCATAAGTTTTCACCTCTGTTGAACTGCTATAGCTGCTGACCATGAGTAATGTATTCTATCTGACCTGAACTAGCCTTGGCTACAGCCTTTTTTGTTTTCTTTTTTTTTTTTTCTTTTTAATGAGCTGGTTTTAGCGTCCTAAAATGGACTTGGGTGACTTTAAGGCTGATGTTACGTCATTCAAAAGCTTTGACTGCTCTTTGGCAGTCATGAGATTAGTATAAACAATGTGCATGTGTACTCAGCTGCTTTGCCCTACAAGCAGGGCAGGGCAGTCACCTGAATGTTTGTCGTTGACTGTTCGACAAAATACATTTTAACATTTTCAAGAATACTACTAAAAATTGCTTTCAAAGTATTATCACATGATGTCAGTTGTGCCTTTGCATCACGTAATAGGTCATGCTTTTATGTTCTAACATTTCCAATATTACGAAGACATTTTTCTTAAACTTAAATCTTTGTATTTTTTTCTTGATATGTTTCCTATCCTGCCCTCCTGTGACTGACAAGGAACTGCCGAGGAATATCATATGAGAATTATGAGTACAGAAGTGTAGAGCTCAATGGAATTTATTTATTCTAGTAAAAAAATCCCTGCTATTTACAAAAGAATCAAGAATCCTAGATCAGATGTCCAAACCAAAGCATATTGTATTGCCTTTGAGAAGGAAGAAGGGTTATTGTATATGCTTTAATACTGTACCGTTTTCAAAATGTTTCTAGAATTGTTTGAACTGATCAGAAAATAAATTATTTCCACAAGAGTAAAATGCAGCACTGGGAGCAATGTTGAAAGATCTTCTATTGTATCTGATAGATATTACCAGTCATGTAACTGCTAGCTTTTTGGATGTATGTAATTCCATTTCAAGATATACTCTTGGCTACTTGTTTATTGTAACAAACTTTATGACTACACTAACATCAACATGATAGTAGATGACAAACAATTATTCATTGATGGCTTTTGTTTCAAATATTGAAATAATTTAGTTTTCTCTGTTCTAAATTGTTGACTTGCTAAACTGTGAGCTATTACATGCTTCATTGTGTAAATACCTAAATTAGTGCTTTTACAACAGCTTTTTATTACCTGCCTATTTAATGAATATTACTAAAATAAATGTTATTCTGAATTCATTACACTTCTGTCAATCTCTAGTAGGTAAACATTCTTAAAAGGACTAAGCAAAATTGACAGCAAATGCTATTTCAGTAAAAGCAAAATTATGCTTATAAAAGTTGAGCATAATTGGCTTTGTGGCATGGATAGCAAAGATACCCTTTTAGAATTAAAATTGCAATGCCCCAAGCCTGTCAATGTTCAAGAGACATTTGAAAAATGCCCTTAATAGCATGCTTTAACTTTTGGTCAGCCAAAAAGTTGGTTTGGATCATTTGGATCATTATAGGTCCCTTCCAACTGAAAATTGTTCTGTTCTGTTCTTCTGTTCTCTAGTCCGACGGCAACTGAAGTAAAAATTTCTTATGGAACTTTGGGATGTAGTTTAGATTCCAAATAACTGTATACAGTAAAATACTTGTACATACCAGTGCCTAGCAGAAGCAATTAAGATTTGAGAATTTACAAATTATTATTTAAATTTTACAAGTTGATTGATGGCAGTCCCCTGCCACTTTTGGGAAGCTTTCCCTCTAGCTATAAATACTCACAATGCTGTGATATGTTTTATTTATCTCATTATTGTGCTCGAAAATAAAAACTGCAGCTTCTAACAGATGTCTACACTTTCCCCACTCTGTGTAATTTTGTGCATCACTTCTTTCAACTTAGTGACTGACTGTAAACACCAAATTGTTTATGCAGCCTTTCAACAGTACAGGGGTTGGTTGATTGATTGTTTGGTTTATTTATTTATTTTTGTTGTGAATCTGAATGTAGTACATGGGATAGAAGTAATCATTTTTTGAGTACATATGAGAAATCCACAGTTCTTCATTCTAATTTGATACATCTCCATTTGAGGTATCTCACAGGAAACAGATTCCTTCTCTTGAGCCGATTGGCATCACTGTGGTAGAAGGTGTGAGATTAAGTTCTTAGGACAAGTTCTCATATTTTTTAAGAAGGCAAGCACACATTGATATTTAGTGCTAGTTTCTTTCGTCATCTAAAAGTTATATTGTATTTTATTAAATATTGTGGTTATATTTTTTTTTTTAATTTTTTTTTCCAATTAATGGGAGGGAAAACCAAGTAGAACACTAAAAAGATTACCTTATAACTATTTTCTCGGTTTTTGGATAGCATGTGTACACTTAACACTGCATTTATTCAAGCTTTTTTTGCACACTAGTACCATTGGGAGGTTTTGTGTGCCTAGTTTAACTCTGTTATTTATACCTGCTTTTAACTCTTGCATTTAGCTCATAAATTCACTAAGTGTTGTACATGTACTTCAGTAAAGGAATAGTTTGCTGGAATGGTGTGAAAAATCAGTTTATCTGCCATTTTAAAGCTTTCTCATTAGTTCCATGCTTATTGATTTTAGCTTGTGTGTATTAAAAATTTGTAAAGAAAACAGATGTTCCAGGTCTCCATCATGTCTTTTTACCAATTTAAGTATAGACTTCTAACTCAAATTTGTTTTCTCAAGTAAGAGCTGATTCACGCATAGTTCAGTCATTTTCTCTTTAAGCTAAATTGAGCAATACACATTATTTTCCACATAGAGTGTCAATATTCAGTGTTTTGAATTTCTGTTTAACTACATTTTTATATTTGTCACAAATCATTCAGGACACTACTGTTGAAGGGACAACATGCAGTACACCTTCTATTGTTCTTCCAGAGAATGCTGTTACGCCAGATGTAGAAATTGATAAAAATCTAGTTAACAGGTACTATATAATACATTACCAATCTATGAATAAATCTTACGGTAATTCCAGCAGCTGTGTTTCTAATATATTGCTTTAAAATGTATATTATATTAAAATATTATTGCTATAACTCTATTTGGAATTTGATCATATAGTCTTTGCATTTTGATGATGATTTTTTGGATGCGGGGAAGTTGGGGGCGGGGGGGCAGGAATATAACTGATACTAAAAGAGAAGAGTTTCATCTAATACTGAGCCTGTCAACCTGACTCAGTATACTTTAAATTTATATGAACTTCCTTTTCTTTCAGAATAGTGTAATTTGAAACTAAAACAAAAATGTAAATTTAAGTTTTGCATAATTTGGACTAATAAAGCTGTAACTTTTGAAGTCCATCCTTTTGCTAGCAAATAAAATATGGCCTGGTGAGTAAAAAATTGCTTGGTCAAATCCTTTTGTAGACACATAGTGGGGTGTGTGTGTCTGCGCTACATTCATACACCTACTTCAAGGATGACTGACAGTTGGATTCCTCATGTTCTGTGCATGGCAAAGTGCAAGGCTGTCCTTCTGTCCAAGTTTTAACCTTTACTTAGACCCAGTCAATGAGGAGCTGAGACCAAAAAAAGTACAACTGAGTGTTTCCTGAAGTATTCCCCCCAAATTAAATTTTCCAATTCAGTACCTAAATCCCTAACTCTGGTCTACTAATTATACATGGACACCAGTAGTGCTACCTTTAATCGTATTAATATTTCTACTGAACCAATAAGAACTTTGTAGACTGATGTAGAGCTAGGAAACTAGTCCTTGTGAGACTTTAAAAAATTACTGTTTTTAAATACTAAAGATGTAAGTTCCTGAAGGTATCCTCAGCCATCACTGTTGACTCTAGCAAATGAGTGTGTTTTATGTACAAAGCCTGTGTTGTTTATTCCCTTCCTGAATTAAAGAACTACCTATATTACCATCATATTACAATATTCTTAGTATCATGCTGAAAAGTAGACAGTGTAGCAATAATATTTGTGATCTGTTGTAACTCTTCTGTCTGTTGAAAGGAAAATGCAGCAACAAACTATGTTGTTCTTAAAACCGATCAGTTTACATGACCCTTAAATTATTAAAGTGTGTTTTAATGAAGAAGGAAGGTTTTTGGCAAAAGATGGACTTGCAATGTATAACATTTTGTATAATAAAGCTTATTTGTGAAGGCAGAAAATTTCCAAGGAAGGGTTATGATCACAAAAATACTTTGCAATTTTTACTAATAGCTTTTGCTGTTACTAACAGCTTTATGCTTAGCATTTTATAATTTTATGAACTGCTAAAATGCTTCTTATCTTCTATTGGCAGGTTCAGCATATTACATAAATCTCCCTCCTAGTTGTATGCATAGTATCTATGTTTTATGTAACTTAAGATGGTGCTGGTCAAGCAACTGTTATTGTATATGGTTTCTTTTCTTACAAAAATTGTTGGTGGTCTGGCATTGATGGCTAACTTTCTTTCTTAGAACAATATTTTGAGATACTAGAATATCATTATATTATTAGCCAGCATCTTTAAAGGTTTTCTTCTGAGGCCAAATAAGATATGCTCAGTTCTTTTAAAGTTCTGAGTTAAAAGCATTGGAAATTGAGTTTCTGGACTTTATTTTCTATCAAAAAACCAGATGCAGCAAGTGTAGGCTTCTTTTCCAGCTCTCTTCTTTCCCTTCCTCCCTTGCATCTATTCAATGGTCCTTACTGTTTCAGTGAAGCTGCAAAAGAAACCTCTGTTGCACCTGGAAACTTGTTAAATAAAATACGTATTAGTTGAAAATTCATGTGGATAATGTTTCTAAGCTAGACAATTGGCAGAACTTAAACGTCTAGCTTGCATACTACAGTATAGTGAGTTTTGAAGCAGATGTTTGATCCCGTTCAGGTAAACAGGGCAAGAATAGCACCTTGAGGCTAAGCGTATGTGAAAGCAAGCTGTTGAATGCAAATAATAATTCTGCTTGAAGTTGGAAACTTCAATTCAATTTTGAATTGAAACTGGCTATTTTCAGTCTTCTGATAAAACATACTTCTTGACCTGGGATTTTTAATTTATTGACCTGCCGTTAGACTTAAAATATGGGAAAAAATTAATCAGAAAGTATTGATCATAAATCTATACTATAATTTGCTTGCATTTAAAGTGTACTTCTCCAAACTTCAAGATTATTTAAGACTCAGAATTATTATCCAGCCTTTTAAAAGCAGCATTATTTGCTGGATCAGCATTTAATTTCCTGCAGTTATTTGAGACTCTCACCTGGGTTTTCAATCTAGAAAGTTCCCGTATTACTGTATGGGAACCTAAGAAATTATTTCAATTGTAAAAGTTAGTTTAAGAAGCTCTAACAATTTACAAAGACCAATTTTTTAATTTTTTTTTATTTGCAACATACCGTATTTACATGAGTTTTAAGTCATGATAATGGACTAAAGAAATGTAGTTTCTCTAAGAAATCAAAGTTCACGGTATTTGAGATTATCAGCAAATGTCTGAACTGCTCTGTGAGAGCAATTTCTGTAATTTTCCTTCTTTCTGCAATCTTCCTCCATTTCCAGTTGTTTGGAGATGACAGGATTTGCAAGAGAACCTTTTTTTTTAATTTTTTTTAATCAAAGAAAACTGCTTTCTTTTTAATGTTAAATTTTTATAGAGAAATAGAACTTCTTTTGGTGGCATGCTCCTATAATTTTTGTCTGTTCATTTTTCTCTCTAGGCCTCGTAGTCCTCATAGGAGACATTCTAACCGTACCAGTAGGAATCCAACAAATTCATTGACTTCTGTTGGTAAGAAGTGATTATTCATTTAAACTAGGATGTTTTCTCAGAAAATATGACATGCAATAAAGACCTGAATATGGAGTCTGACTTATTGACTACAGTTTTTTTTCTGTGCATACTGTCTGCAATGCATGCCCAGGGAATATTGCTAGCATTTTGAATTGTGATTGTAAGTTTGTGATCATAATTGGATTGCATACTGGCAAATCCAGGGAAATATGCATATTGTTAGTTTCATAAAGTTGTTATATCAGTGTGTTAGCTTAATATTTTTAGAAGGCTGGACATTACACATGCTTAAAATTCTTCTTGTACGGAAAATACTGTTCAGTAATACTGGTTTTGTTACTTTTGAACAACTGGAATTTTTTTAGCAAGGAGCTTTACAGACACTTAAGTCTCAAGTTATTTAGTTTGGCTATCATATCAGAGTACACCTTAAATGAAAACAAGCTAACCAGGGGTAGATTTTCTTCATTTCTTCACTTGCTAATGAGTCATTTACTATATAATTAGTTCTATTATTTTTCTAGTAGCTACCTGTGCAGTACATTGTTGTTCAAGGGGAGTAATGGTGGGGATGCAGATTTGTGAGTACTAAAAACTGAGATAAATGCTCATCTTGTTAAGTCAGTGGCAAAGCTCCCATCAGTTCTTAGATTTGGTATGTTCACATTTGAATTGTTACTTCTCTCCATTTATGTATTTCCTGTAAAGTAAAAGTTGAAGAGAATTGATAGAATGTTTATATTATCACATGTAAAGGAGGAAGGAATAAGCATATGAGATCTCCTACTAAAAGTGAGGCGGGGGGGGGCAGGAATCAATCATTTAGAATAAATTTTTAAAACTATTTTTATCTTTACAAGGTTACTTCCTCCCAGCCATTAACTTAAATTTGAGCCAATTATCACTCTTTTATGCTGTTCCTGAAAAGAGTTTTCTGTAAAATCATGGATTTGTGTGATCATTGCGTACCTTAAAAAAAAATAAAAATACTGGTTTTAAAGCCAAGCTTATCAGGTGACTGTTCCAATACTCCCAGAGGCTTTTAAAGGGAAGCACCCTTTCTACTATCACTAAGTTCTTAGGGATCTTGAAGCAGATGCATCTGTATCTTTTTTTTTTTCTTTACTAAAGCATGAGCAAACATCAGAGCCCTGCTACCTCTCTGGTACTCAAAATATTCAGAAGAAAAAATCAGTTTTATCAATTCAGGTTGCTTTAGTAATTGAGATTCTACTAAACCCTCTTTATCCTTACTAGTTTGTGATTCTGATGCTTTCATAACTAGGTACTCCGTTGCATCAGTATGCCTATAAAAATGGAGCTGAGAAAGAGCCCACTGAAAGAAAGCTTGTTAGGAAGCTTCAAATACTTGTGACTTCTCATGCATTTGCTCTATTTTTGTGATTGGTCCTTTAAATTGAGTAAAATGTATTTCTTGGCTGCATGCATTCAAAGGGAACTTCCTTTATATGTCCTATAAAACTAAGATGGAGATAAGCTCCATTTGATTCAGCTCAGATCCACTTAAGGGAACTTGGAACACTTAAAATCTGTCCTGCTTGCCAGCAGTTGATTTTAGAGGTAATTAAACTTGTGGAAACTAAATAAAGTTATGGAACTATACTTACAGAAATTAGACTTATACAAAAGAATGATTATCCTTCCATATTTAGTGGTGCAGCAGCAAGAGCTGTTCTCCACCTTCCCCTCCCTTCTCCCTCCTTTCCTTCTCCACCCCCTCCGACCTGATAACCGAATTAGGACTTTATGTTCTGGATGAGTGGACAACTGGACAGGTAAAATATAGGTTGGATGGTTTGGCTCGGAGGGTAGTGGCTAGTTCATTAGTCATATGTTCCCTAGACATTAGCAAAGGAAGAGGCTTCTTTGAAAGAAACAAACCTTTCCAGATGTCTTTCTACTGAAGACAGCTTTGCTTCAAGCCTGCTTTCTGTTGCAGCTGCTGTGGCTGGCTTTTGGCTGTGTCTTGAAACCCACTCAAGAAAATGAGTTGTGTTTTCCATCCTTATCAGTGACCTGGAGGAGGATGAAGAGCACTGTCATCAAATTAGCAGATGAAATCAAATTGTGGGATGAATTAATATATGCTTGGAGGCAGTGCTGCAATTCAGAGAGACCTAGACAGGCTGGAGGAATGAGCCAACAGGAACCTTATGAAATTCAGCAAAGATTAATTCAGAGTCCTAGAAATGGGAAGGAACAACCCTTTGCAGTAGCTACAGGCTGAGGGTTGGCTGGCTGGAAAGCTGCTCTTCTTGGTAAACAGCAGGTTGAACATGAACCAGTAGTGTGTCCTTGCAGCAAAGAAGGTTAACAAGGTCGTGAACTGTACTATTAGAAGCCCTGTCAGTATATCAAGGGAAATGTTTATTCCCCTTTATTTAGCATTCATTAGACTGCACCTAGAAAACTGCATCCAATTTTGGGACCTCCAAGAAACGAAGGGTGTTGATAAATGGGAGTCCAATTGAGGACCACAGAGATGCTCCAGGGGCTGAAACATTTGCCCTATGAAGAAAGGCTGAAGGAGCTGGCCTAATTTAGCCTGGAGAAGAGATGGAATTAGGGGAACCTAATAACAGCCTTTTGATACCAGTGAGAAGATAATTAAGAAAACAGAGCCAGGCCATGGCCAGGACAAGAGGTAATCAACGTAATTTGAAACAAGCAAAGCTCTAAGTGGATATAAAGAACTTCTCACTCACTCTGGATTAAGTATTAGAACAATCTGCCCAGAGAAGTTTTGCATTCTCCATCCTTAGAGGTTTTTCAAGACCAGATTGTCTTAAAAGACCAGCAACCTGGTCTGATTTCACCACTCATTCTGCTTTGAATGTTGGACTAGATGACCTCCAATAGTCCTTTCCAACACGAATTTCTCCACAATTCTAAAATGCTGCTTTTCCAAGTTAGGCATTTTCTAATCAAACCTATTACAAAATGTCTCCGTTTGCAGGTTTGACTTTCCTGAAAGAAATGTAACTTCATGGAAACCTACAAAATCATAATCTTGTTGACCTGAAATAATCAACAAGTGATTCTTTGAACACTGGTCATTTATAAGCAGGTGCTGAGATGGGACGCAGCAAGAGAACCTAAAGGGAATTCATGGGAAAAGAGACAAAGGCAGCAAAGGGGAAGGGAAATGGAAATGGTGAAGAGGCAGAATTCAAGGCAAATATGAAAAGGCAAAATATGTTGAGTGTAGTGATGAAAACTTATTTGCTCAAGGAAGATAGAAATCACTATGCTTTGCAGCTCTTTTGCTGGCCCAAGGAAAGTGCCATGGGAGATCCTTCTCCAAAACTTTCAACACACAAATCTTAGTGTAAAACAAAACCAGTATCTCATTAAAAGTGCATTGCTTTAAGAATATCCAATCAGTCTGCATGCTTTTTGACAGCCTTGTATTTGAACTAAATTTATGGAAATTAAAACCAAAGCAAACACTACCCCCCAAATAAACAACCCCATACTCACAAACCAAAAACCCTTGAGTTTTTGCTGCTTGCTTATGTCCTTGGCTTTTCTGAAGACTGGTTATTCAGTAATGGCTCTTGTAAACTTTTAAAATATTTTTCTCTTATTACCTGATGACTTCCCTCCCCCTTACCCAAGCTGTTCTTTAATAAGTTGTTATTGCAAAACAGTGTTATAAATTCCCTCTTCTCTAATAGAGGCATCAAGCTGGGGAGAGAGACAGTCACAACTGATATTTCTTAGGACACATTTTATTCACTAAGCTGTCGTTAATGTGATCAAGTTGTTATTAACACCAGATAACTCTTCACAACAGTCATAAATTTTCTCATAGTTACCTGAGAATAAATGTCTGATTTGCAGTCTGTTGTTGATGCTAGTGTGTGCCAGTGGCCTTGTACAGATTGATTGTACTCTTTGTGGTCTATTTATCAATTCTTGTAGATCCACAACCTCACTAATATGCAGAGTTTATCAACCCATGAAAAATTTACACACACTAATTTGTCAGCATATATGTTTCCTTTCTTTGGCCTCTTGTTTTCAGGTAACTATTTCTCCATACAAGCCTAGATACTTGTAGAAGCCATTCACACCAATTCGCACAGAAATGGCGTTTCCAACAACAGGATACAATCTTTGCTTAATCATAGCCTGAAGAATTGTAAAAATCAGTGCTCAGATTTCATGGGTTTGAATAATGTAGAAGCCGGGGATTAATGGTTTACTTTCTACAACTAATGAAAAATTGTTTAGAAAACAATGCTTTAATCTAAAGGTCTAAATGTAGGGCAGTGGCTTTCAGTTTGTGGTCCATGAGTTCTCCTGTGTCACTTATCTAACATATCAACGTAAGCAGGCATGAGGAAAAGCAATTAAATGCAATGCCTTCTTTAACCATTGAATATTCTAATAGGATTTTTAATTCCTTTGAAAAATCATTGCAGGTCCACAACACGGTAGAGACTGATTTGCTTTTCAATATAGCTTTATAATTCTCAGGCTTTAGCTATTCAGATTCTGCCTGTAGCTTCGGCAGATGCAGCTTTACTGTTACTTCTGCATTTGTGAGAAAAGCTCTTCTATCTGCGTAGAATAAAATCTTTATACTTCCAAACTTTGCACTTTATTTTATAGATTATTTGATGGAATCACCTATATGTTAAAACTAGTCTGCATAAATAGGTGAGTTTGTGGGACCTTTGCCTTGAAAAATTGGACATACAAAATCCATGGAAAAACTAAGTCTACAATCGAAATGACATGACTGCTATTTGAAATGGGTCTAATGCTGCTTTTACTGATAAATTAGAAAAACTGTGTTGGGGACACACTGTAGAAGCCAGTTTCACATCAGACCATCTTTGATCATAGTGACTTAATCTTGGTGGATTATCTGTGATTTTGAGGACTTGCTTTAAACTTGAGACTATAGCAATATTAGAAGTGAGCAGGCATTAATGTTTATTAAATGCAAGCTCAAAGTGAAGTTTATAGATATGTTTTTTACATGTACTCTGAAATTTCACAACCTATCTGGAAATATGAGGTACAGCTCTAATTCAGATGCTTTCTACCCAGACAACAGTGGTCATGTGATTGATCTGGTAAATGATCAGCTACCAGATGTCAAAATATCAGAGGAAGACAAAAAGAAGAACCTTGAATTACTAGAAGAAGCAAAGAAAGTAACCGAGAGGTTTCTAATGCGAAGAGGCAGAAAGTCAAGAAGCAGCCTTCCAGAGTCACCGACAGGTAGGTGCAGATTCAGAAAACAAGATTTTATATTCTACTTCAAGGATCTGCAAAGGCACATACAAGCATCTACTGTAATGCCTGTGTTGCTACTGTGTACATACACTTTATTAATTTGAAGGTCAGAATATTTCTGCCCCCCTAGCAATTCCATATAAAACAGAAACAATCTGTATATTCAGATGTAACAGTGGAAGATGGTATAAAGTTTTTAAGTGCCTGAATGACACACTGTAAACACTGTAACTGAAAAGCAAAAGTATTTCTACTGGAATATGAAGAGTGGTCACAAATTTCTGTTTGTGAAGATTTTTTCCCTAAAGTTCCAATTGTATGTAAAATGCAATTTTAATGGCAGGATTCATACTGTTGGAAAAACAATCCCCCCAGACATAATTACACAAACTTTTATTCTGAATGTAGTCATAAACTAAGCTAAATGGACCAGATCCTCATTTAAAAACAGCAGAAAAAAATATTTTGTTCTAGAATGTCAACTGAAATTATTTTTTTTCCTCATATGAAGTGTTTGAAAACTAGGATGAAATATTTTTTTATCGTGAAGTATGACTTTCATTTAGCTTTGAAATGCCAATTTGAAACAAAGTTCTATCTTAAAATTGGTTTGATACTTTTTGGAGGAAAAATAACAATACTTTTTAAAATTAAATTTTTCTTTTTTTTTTTTTCCTAAATTCCTTGTGAATCCCTCTCTTGTGTCTACTTCTCTTACAGTATCACAAAACTGAGAAGAGTAAGGATTCTCTGTATCAACAGAATTGTGTTAGTTTGCGGCAGGTATACAACATAAAACCTGCTCTAAGTTCCTTATTGCCAAGTACAGCTTGGCAATTAAAATGACTTGTCAGTTTCTGGACAAACACATGACTGATGACTCTGAGATTCATGCTTTAATCTTTTCTGAATTTTAAAAATTCAGAAGCCACAAGTCTGAAAAGTAAAATTACCTTCTTTGTTTGTTTTTGTCTTTGTTTTAACAAAGCAGTTTCCCCTACACTTAGTCCTAAAGTTTCACCAGTAGCATCTCGGAGCAACTCTCTCACTCTTCCAGTTCCATCAGGTAAAATGACCTATGCAGCCTCAAACTTCAACTTACAAAAGCTAAGCAAAAATGTATTTTTTAATATCTCTTGAGGAGAAATCAAAATATGTAGATTCAAGCGTCTCCTCCTGGATATGACAAAACTCATCAATGGCCACAATATATATTTTTACATATATATTTTTTGTATTATATTTTGTATTATTATTTTTTATTCCTGTGATGCTGCTTGGTTACATGCTCTATGTTTTTATTTTTTTCAATGATGGAGTTTTGACAAGCTTTAATGATTTTCCCTTACTATAATTTAATTATTTTTCTCCTTTGAAATAGTATTTTCCACGTTTAAATTTTGTCCTTAATGTATTACATGGACCTATGCATGTATTTGTTTGCTAATGCTGTAGTAGTAAAAATTTTGAGCAAAATATCAGGATAAGGCCTAATTAGCTATGTGTCTTTCTAGGATCTGATGTATGCACAACCACTAGTGTCGAGTCAGTATCTCCAGGGCAGGTAAGAAAGAGCTACATAGTCTGCACAGTAACCTGGTTATTACAGTACTATATTACACTATGCTGTTCTATTAGTCTCTGAGGAAAATGCAATGTTTGAATACCTTTTGTTATGCCAAGATTGGATTATCGATGTGCTTTTTCTGCAGCGTGAGGGACTAATAAATGTTAACTCTAGCTCTGAAGACAAATGTCTGTGAGGTAACAAGCACTGAAGGATCACAGAGATCTGTTAAGTTTCGAAAATGGAAAAAGATCCAATATAATCCTAGTCTATGCAAAACATTAATCCCTAAAAGCACTTAATAAATAAATGTGACAAGCAGTGTAAAAACTAAGAGACTCAAAGTTCATCCATTAATATCTATATCTAACATTTGCAGTATAGATGTGAAAGGTAAGGCAACTTTTTCCTTCCATTTTTGCTAGAATAACAGAACTGTGAAAGAGGATGACAGGCAAACTGCAGAGGTAAGTGGTTGACACTAAGTGTTGAACAACTTAAGTGTTGAAAAACTGTTTGTCTTAGCACACATATTTATGTGATTAAAAAGGCTAAAAGGCTGTTCACTAAGGGAAAATAAAAATGATTCTGCTCTAAGAAATGGTGAAGCACCTGCAAATGTAGTGGAGGACAATGATTACAGCTAGCCTTTGCATCCTATCATGCACCCTGCTCTAGCTCAATTAAAATCAATATACTAAATAACTTTGTAGTTAAAGTAAAAATATTTACTGTTCCACTTTTGTGTATGCCGTTGTTTTAGACAGACATCCCCTTCCAGACCCGTTTGGTTCAGTGGAAGAGGTTACCGTGCCTCATGTTCCACATCACTGATGGGGTGTTGCTGCTCCACACATCCATTGGTGGAGCAATTTATGTGAATGCTTCCAAATATTTTTAGGTGATATCAGATGGCCCTTTAAAGAGATTTTTCTGTGAGTGGATTAGCCAATACAAAAATTATATGGCAGCAGAATTTTAGAGCAGTAACTATGAAGGAGAGGAGTAGCAACATATCAAAGGCAGAGCCCACAGTTAGACTGTATGTTGATTGCCTTTAATTACTGACACAAGTGCCCTTAGATAAAATACAGATTCTGTACCAAAGTGTCCAAGATGCAGGCACACATTCTTTTTCCAGTTCTGCTGTAGAGATGTCAGCCAAATTATAATCTATAGTACTGCACACAAAGTAAGAAGAGAGAAATTGCAATATGTGCTTTAACTTTGCATACAGCCCATGTTTTTTTCCCCTGGGAGGTATGGGAAAACGACAAAAGGAAAGTAATAGTGCTATAAGATACAGGGTTAAAGGCGTGTACTCAGACAAACCTTACATTAAGATGATGAGAAAATTGGCTATATGAGGATT
Organism: Tringa tobata; assembly: GCA_033628505.1. Classification (NCBI taxonomy): domain Eukaryota; kingdom Metazoa; phylum Chordata; class Aves; order Charadriiformes; family Scolopacidae; genus Tringa; species Tringa tobata. Next base: position 18,931,592 of record JAHREE010000118.1, on the reverse strand, counting down.
GCTGTAACAGACTTTGGAATGGGAGGATCTTATCTCAAAACTTCAGAGAAGGGATTCCCAATTCAGTGTTCTTTCAAGTGCCTTTTAAAAATTATTTCTCTTGTCAACAGCACCTGCTTAAAAGAAAATGTCACTGAAAAGGAAATGGCTTTTTACAGCAAAAATCTGTTCTTGGGCAGAAAAGAGAAACCTGCTCTTGTTTCTCTGTTTTATGTGTGTTCCTCTACTTTCAGAATGCTGCAAAAGGATTAATTGATAGAAGGCAGAATGATCAAAGAAAGATTTCTCAGGGAAGGTTGGTTCCTCGTTCTGCTGGTTTTGAAAACTCCAAAGAGAAGCTCGCAGAACAAAAAGAAAACTTTGATCCACGTAAACATATGGATACTTTACCTAAATGCTCCCCTTCAGGGGGTGAAGGTGGCAAAATATCTCTTAACACTTGCATGAACGTTTGTGAAAATGAAGTTGGAAAATCATTCCTCAAGAAAGCAAAAGAAAATGATGTTCCTTTAAGAACCCATCTGCCAGGACCAGGAATAGGAAATATAGACTCAAAGCTAAAAATTCCTGTTCCAGAAATGAGGGACCATAAAGTTTCATGTAAACCAGAATTTAAACTGTGTGGACTGCGTCCTCCTCTACTACGGGCTGTATCATGGGACAGTTTGGAGCCTGGACAGAAAGATAAAACACCTTTAAAAGTACCATCTGAGGAAGATAAAAGCTTTCTTGTTGGTAATAAATCCAGCAATCAATTAAAAGCATTCAAAGACCTCCAAATCCAAGTTCAACCCGTTCGAATGCAGAAATTGACAAAGCTGAGAGAGGTGAGTCCTAGTCATCAGTTGTAACGTGTTTTAAAGTTATTTTCATATCTTACTAGACTTTCAACTTGCTTAGCATTTTTTTTATCATTGCAAGAAACACAGTAATATAATGGGAAACAGTTTTAGGAAAGTCAATACAGTATCATGTTTTTCCTTTACAACTTTAGTAAATTGTATCCTGTAACTAAATTCTATGGAATTATTCTTAGTTCCTTTTAAATATGCATCAACTGCACTACGGTCATCTTCAGTATGCACATATACTTGTGCATATCCTCTTGCACATGCAGGTTTTGACCCCAGAAAAAAATTCTAATACTGGTGTCAAGAAAGTACTAATTGCTTTCATTGTGTCAGAAAGATGAGTCTAAAAAACTATATATCTCATTTTTTGCATCATTTACCTTTTCTATAAATAAGAAGCAGTTGATTACCAATCATGTAATTTGTAAAACGTACTTGGGGCTAAAATGATCTATTTTGATTTCTAAAGAGAATTTTAGATCTGAAGAATCTTTCCTTCCTCAGGATGAAACAACATTCTCTTTAAAAGGGTCACTTAGGCTCTTTTACTTCCTTTGCCTCCCTGTCCTATGCTGCTTCTGCATCTTCGGAATTGTCCTCAGATTCACAGGCTCTCACAATGCATTGACTTATTGACTGATTTCTGTATGAGTGGGCTGAGACTTGCGTACAAACAGAAATCTTTAACTGAAGTTTGGAGACAGTTGCTATACTCTTGTTTAAGGACTTACAAGCCTCTGCATATCATATACTATTTGTGAACTTACTACTTGTGAACTTTGGATTTAAAGATCACTTTTACTTTGTTCAGCTGAGTGTTTTTGAGTCCTGTATTGGTTGGTATTCTCCCTTCTAAGGATGTACTGTCATCCAAGGATACTAGCCTTTGCAATAACATTACATTTGCAAGATTTCAGGGGACAGGAAATCATTTTGGTATTTTTATTGCTTATTGAACATTCTTAGAAAATGTCAGAACGTGTCCAGAGTTTTAAAACTGAGTGTGTCTGAGAGCAAGGGCAGGTAGAGCATGGCCAGACTTACAGTTCCCAATTCTAACGTGGTGCAAATATGTCAGCTTCTTGAAGGACCGACTTGGACTATGAGATCTACAAACTAATCCATTGTTAAATAATTGTCTAAATGATTGGTAAAAATTAAGAATTAAGACCTGAGGAATTGTCTAGTGCATTGAAAAAAGCAGAAATGTCATGAAATGATAAACCACCATCACAAAGCAACTACCACATATGCATAGCAAAAATGACCTTTAAAAGAAAAAAAGGAAATAGTAGTAGTTACTTTCCTTTACAGCCTAATAAGAATATTTTCTTTGACTGTTAATGTTTTAAGGTGAACACAGGGCTGACAGGTGAGGACCTCAAATGCTGCACTTCTGTTAGTTCATTCCTATTGTATTGCTTAGGAATGGCAGCTTAGTATTCATCTTTTCCTCTTTATATAACACACATATTCTTAGCATATACGTACTGGAAGTGTTGATTATAGAGACACTTGAGCCATACAGTTCTGAACGTCCTAAAAACCTTGAAGCAAAAATGGTGGTTAGAATGAGAAATTTAATACAACATGATATATAATTCCAGTTAGGTGAGATTTGAATTCTGTCTCCATTGGGAATTGTCTACTTATAAACAAAAGCAGGTTTTTATGAATTGTAAACATATTTGAGAATATGGAAGTAGGAGATGATGAGATGATAGAAGGAGAAATAAGATAACAAGATTTGATCCTTGAGGGTACATTCTTCCCTACCTGTAAGGAATAAAGGCAGAATATGTTAACAGTAAAGTATTAACTTGCAGCTGTAGCGTGCTAAGCTTCAGTGTGAATAAATTTTAATGAATAATTCAAAGTGGCAAAGTTCTCATATACCTGATTTCCTGAAATTTCTCTTCTTTCTGGGATACTTACTTAATACTATGGCTATATCCAAAACTGCTTTTTTTGCTTTCATTTACTAAAACCTTCATTTACCACAACTCAATTTTTTTACTTGAGTAAGGGGCACATATTGCAAATCTCTGTTTGCATGACCTGGAATTTCTTTAAATAAGGCATGTATGAAATTTGAAATATATAATATTCAAGAGCATGTGTGTGAATGTACATGTTTCCATGCAATGTAGCATCCGACTATAACTTAATATAAATATCTCCATTAGGATTATTCACTAAAGTAAATGTTATATTTAGTATTCACATGGGAGGGATATTTAAATTGAAATTTCTACTTAATTTACTTAGAAATGTTACTGTTTTTCTTAACAGGAGCATATTTTGATGAGAAATCAAAATTTAGTTGGACTTAAACTTCCTGAACTTAGTGAAGCGGCTGAACAGGAAAAAGGTGCAGTATCATAAAAGCTGGAAAGAGTGTTTGGTGTTTATACACTGATTTTTATCATTGACTAATATGGAGGGGGGAAAAAAGTCTTTTTCTTCAATTGCAATCGTAGTTGTAATGAAGCAGTCATGGAGGAGGGTACTAAATGATGAATGAGAGAGGCTAATAATGGACGTACCTGACTTTCTTGATGATCTGAGCCAAAAAAGATACTGTAGGTATTATTACAACCAAATGAAAAGATACATACCTGGAACAGAGTCTAGCTTGTACTTAATAGATGGAGGACTGTCTCAAGTTTCAGTGACTTTCTGAAAGAACGTTTCAGCAGTGATGGATTGAATGTGTGTGACCTCTGCAAGATATTGTGGCCATAAGGATGAATTTGATCCTTGAAAGTATAAATAAGAGATGGAATGCTTTCTTCCTGCTTTTTTATTTTAGTGTATATGTGGCAAATATTGGAATGGCATCTTCACTTCTGGTCCACAGCTCTACATCAATGTGGATAGGTAAAAGTAAGGCCAGAGAAGAGACATGAATGTGATTGAAGGATTGGAAAAATGTGCCTTGCAATAAGTGGGGTTTTTTTAAGCTCAATTTGTATGATTTTTCATAAGAAAGAGGCTTAACACTCAACATAAATGAAGAAATGGAAATCTGGCACCAAATATTTTTTCCAGGCTAACACAAGCAAATGAAATTGGATGCCTGTAGGCTCTATTTAAAAATATTCAGAATGGAAATAAAGAGCTAAGATATAATCCTGAGGACAATTCAAAAACTGGAAGAATTATATAGCAGTAGTACTGAACAATCAATTGAAAACATTTAAACCAAAACCAAATTTTTTATGTTATTTCTGGAAACAGACTCATCTTCAGTCTGAATGAAACAAGATTAAAAGAGACTTCTTGTCCTCTTTCTGTATTTAGTGACTATATCTTTGGATTCTTAGATATGGTAATATTACTCCTCTCATTCTGCTAATATATCATTTCCCAGAAATTATTTAGCAGGCTCGGTTTGAAAGTATAAAACAGTTGCCATTTTACCAACCTGTTAAATAATTTTGGCAGATTTGAAACTTTTGAGGAAAATATTATGAAAAACTAGGCATGATTTTATCCAGCTTTTCAGTCAAGATCTCCTGAGCATCACAAGCTTTTTGAAGTCTACTAACTTAACTAAATGACAGCCAGAATATTAAGATATAATATTATCCAGCTCCTTGTCCTCAGTGGGGAAAACAAGTGAGGGGTCAAATCCTTAGTTCATTTGTCAGGGAAACTTTCTTACATTGTTATAAAAGCCACTCTGTCCTTTTTAACTGGAGTAGTAATTTTGCTTAAACAACAGGAAATAGCCAGCTATTTAATTATTACTGTTATGAATCAAATATACTGGCTCCATCACTTTTTGCTATCAATGCCAAGTTATTGTGATTATCTTAGTAAACACAACTTTGCTTCTACAGAAGTTTAGATAAGTGGGATATATTAGATCTGGAGACATTGTGATGTCAGGCTGGATTTTTATGGGGACACAAATGACTGTTCTTAGCACAGAACTAAAATGTAGCTAGATAGAATCTCCCATTCTTTTCTGTTGTTCATGTAAATGTTCTCCACTTTTACAAAATTTGAGCTTTTTCACACTATTTTTTTGCAAGTCTAAGAATCTTTCTGTTATGCGAGATGAACAGGAGAGCTGTACATAAATCTTCCCAAGTCTGAGATTCAGACTGGGGAACCTGACTTTCCTGTAGGAGAATCCTTCATTAAATTCTGGTAAGATAGAAAGAAATAAGTGAACTGTTATATATGAAATTAAATAAAAGGAAAATTAAAAAGTTAAGTAACATGAATTTTTTTTTTAAATTTTGAGCCATATCTTGGTCCTTATGAAAGTAGAAAATGCAATTATAACCTTTATGTCCTGTTTCAATGGACATGCAGTGCAAACAAGTAAGTGTTAGATTCGTCACTATAAATGGTGCACAAAATCTGTAGTACAGTACATTATATTAAGCTTTATCTTGGCAGGTAGCATTTAAAGCCTTAGAAAATAACAGTTCTCTATTACAAAATCTATGCTAAAATATTCCAGAAATGACATAACTGTACAGGTAAAGCACAAATGCAAAATGTTAGCTTAGACGTTCCAGTAATTAATTTGGATTCAGTTTGAATTCTAGGAAAAATACTAATGCAACAGTTATTGTTCAGTGCATTAGAGACTGTCAGAGTGAATATTACTTTAGTCTTTCTACATAAAAGATTACAATTATGCTTTTATTGCCATTGCTCAAAAGGAAGACATGATCTTTACTTTAGCGGTAAAGGGGGCGTGAGCAGTGTATCACCATGTGTGATAAAGGAACTAAGGTTCTGCATGAAGCGATGGACCTCTTCTTGTTCACTTTCAATCCCAGTAGAACTGGGGTGAAATCCTCATTGACATTGAAAAGGACACAGTTAGACTAAAAGGTCCTATTTGGCTCTGAGATGCTATTAATAGTTAATGCATGACTTCTCAAATAACATGAAAGTTTTTTATCTGAAAATATCTTTAGGCCCGTCACCTCTCCCCTCCCCAACTGAAGAGGAAGAGACAAAGAATAGCTCTGATGTCATGCCCAGCATTCCTGATGTATTGCTGCGAAAACTACGAGTGCACAAATCACTTCCAGGAAGGTAAAAGCTCATTAGAAGTAGAAAGACATAATCGGGGGGAAGGCCCCACTAATGGTTTCCAGTGAACTCCCTTTATGGAGTTCCATTCATAGGGGATCCATATTGGTAGACAAATTGCTGCATCTTAAAATGTCCAACAGATTTTTCTGAAAAATTTTGGGGAGTGCACCAACTTCAAGTTACCGACCAACTTTTTAAATTAGATTGTTAAGTTCTACATAAAAAGTCTGCAACCTAACTTGCACGCTACAAGTACATTTCTCTACCAGTCTGTCCACTCCTCGTTTTCAGGATTGCTGCTGCAGATAAAAATTTGTGTTGAAAATGTTAGAATTTCTTTCCCCTAGAAAAATAATCAGGCTAGGTAATGCTTTCCAACAGTAAAAGTCTGTCTGCATGTTATAGATGTGTAGGGTAGCACAGTGCAGTGTAACCATAGCAAGGGAATCCTCCGGTCCACACTCTTCTGAAGTGAAATCATAATAGACTCCCTGCCAGGTGTTTGTCCAGACCTTTAGAAATACTTATTCTTATTTTTATTTGAGTTTACTACTATCCAAACGTAACATTTTCTGACAGAATTTAAGAGGAATTCTCCTTTTTGGGGGGAGGTTTATGTTTAAAATGATACAAAAGTCCATAATTTCAGAAAATACTTTGCTCTGGCCCAAGAAAGATAGGGAAGAAAGCTCAAAGGAAGCATTTATCACCACATGCCTTGCATACCTTGCACCACTGGTAACTTTAGACACTAAGCATATTTTATTTTGTATTGCATTAGAATAAAGCTAAGCTTCTTCCATATTTCTGCATAAGACTTTTCTTTGAGATAAATAAAACCAAAACAAAAATGTTTGTTAGGCATTAAAACAATTCCAAACGTATTTTGCCAAAACTATTCCTAAATTCACCCATGTGTATTTATACTATAAACATCAGAGGCCTTCATTGAAGCAGTCAATAAGTATTCTCTGTGCAGATGAAATGAATGTTTAACATTTATTCTGAAGGAACTGTTACATACAAGATTTTATATAAGTGAATGCATGAGGTGAAGAAGTTTTAAGAGACCGTTACTTGATTGTAATCAAATACTTTGTAATTTCATAGCTAAGTAGAAAATCAGTAAATGCTGAACTGTCTTTGAGGATCAGATAATATTGAGACCTTCTGTTTTTCAGATTATATTCTTTAATCAGTTGGCTTAATCTATTGAATAAATACACCCGTGACTTTTTATTCTTACTATACATTCCCAGCCAAAGGAAAAACACGTATTTTATCATTCTGTGCTGTGTTATGTAGCACATAAGGATGCTTGAACTTCCTTCAAGAAGGACTCCTCCTCTAGGAGGCTTCCTCCTGGAATAACAATAAGCAATATGAATACTAATCCTTTAGGCACAGAATGGTTTTCCAACACAGGGGACATATTGGCCTCCCTTCTTCTAGTCACTACTCTAAGTATTATTCTACCCAACAAGAAAAATCTGTTGCTCATTGATGCCAGATGCATTGATTTCTATATTTGAGATTAATGGTGCAATGAATATTACAATATTTGCATTTGTGAAAGCATCATGTCTGCACAGTGCATGATACCATCAACCACAACTGCTATCACTGGCATCCACTAGAATTTGTGTATACACCTGTCATTTCTCTCAGATGTTTCTTGTCTCTGTTCACTTGCATAAAACTGAATAGGTATCTGATGTTTTGGAACAATTACAGGGAATAAGAACCTGTAAATTCAAACACATGGGATGACTGCCTTTAAGTGAGAACTTGCAATATAACGTTGTCTGTCTATCTCGTTTCTTTTATAGTAGTCTATGAAAGTGCATTTTGGTAACTTTTTCTAGTTTTAATTTAGTCAGTAATCCTTCTTGTGGTGGAAAACTCATAAAACTAACGTATTTTGTCAGTGTTAGAATTGAGGTCAGAATCATTGTTAGCTAAGTTCTAACAAAGCACGCAAAACAGGATATTTTAGTATACAGTGAGCTGGGGTTTGAATTTTGGCCATCTGTGATTATCTGTAATCATCATCATGAGGTTTCAACTGTTAACAGAAGGAAACGGAGTAAAGATAATGATCCAAAGAATAGCATATTGTCATTTGCAACTCCAAAAGGGTACCTTCTGTCTTGCTCTTGTACTCGCAGTTTGTCACAATGTAGTGCAGATAGCCAGAAACTTTGGTATATTTTTGCCAATACTCAGGTAATACTATGCTGGTGCTTTAAAAAAAATCCATAGGGTTTAGTCATAATGAGTACAATTGAATTAATTAAACACTAGTTTCACCAAAAGAAATGATAAAATATTTAAGGGATGTCTTTTGTTGTTCTTTCTGATTAAATATTACAAGAGCTTTGTTTTTAGAGGCAAAACTAATTAAAATGTGACTTTTTTGCTTTTATTTCTAGCTCCCCTCCACTTAGTGAAAAAGAAGTTGAGGTAAGTATGTTCTTAAACTCTTTCTTTTTTTGACATATGCCTCTATTTCAATTGGTTACTGTAAGTCTAAGGGTGGTTATTAGAACCAGGCAATGCGGGGACAGGGATGTCCAAAAATATTTCTCAGAAAAAAGAGCATATTGAGCTCAACCAAAATAACAATTTTATGAAATATGGACAATTGTCCCGGGAAATATATACTGTAAAAAGGTTTAGAGTAGAAATAAGCAAAACACTCATTTGCACTCTCTTCATAATAAAAAACACATTCATTTTGGAAGTAATTATAATATACTTAAAGTCATGAAAAAAATTGAGATTAAATGAGACCAGAAACTAAACGAATTAAATTACATTTTTGTATTGGCCAATAGGAGCTTTGGCACAGTTTTTGATGATATCTTGCAGTTAGTTTACATAATTTTTACTTTTTCAGTGCAAGCCAATTTTTTTTATGTTACTCTTTAGCTTGCCAGCTTTGCTTCTTCTTTTTTTTTTAACATACCAGTGAAGAAAAAGAAAAAGATTTTTATTTACATAGCTCCAATCCAATGGAACTGTTGGTGCCTGTGCTTTGCAAAGTATTAATCCTAAGAAATAATGCATCTGGTAAAGAAAGAAACAGTCTTTTAAAGCAAGGTGCAAGAGAATAAAAATGTTAGCATTTGAGCTTTCACTGGTTTCAGTGGTAGGTGTTTATCCCTTAGGTAAAACAATGCTAATGGTGAGCTCATCTCTGGATTTCCTCTGCACCGAGTATCTGTTTAAAAACCTTGGGGACCCTTGGAGGAAGTCCAGCTAGAAAACAGATCCATTGTGATTCAGATACTTCTGGTAGACTACTTCCTTCATTGTGTCTCTGCTCTACTGATCTCCCAGAAAAACATTCAGGAAAAGAGACAGCAACATTTTTATTAATGTTTTAGAGGAAGTAAAGGGGAGTGATTTTTGAGACAATCTAATTTACAAAATATTTTCAGTTTTCTGTTTCAATACTTATTTAAGCACCAAAGTTTGTTAAACATATAAATTATTCATAAGTTGTTATTGGAAGTTTACATTACTGTCACACTTATTTTACAATGTCTTTTTTAAATCCAAACAGAATGTATTTGTCCAACTTTCCTTGGCCTTTAGAAATGATAGTTATACCTTGGAATCTAGAATTAACCAAGCAGAGAGAGAGAGAAATCTTACTGAAGAGAATGCTGAGAAGGAACTGGAAAACTTTAAAGCAGCCATTACGGTAAGAAAACAACAGTAATGCTTTTTCTGATCTATAGTGTACACGAAAGTGCACACACATTGGAAATATGTGTGGCTACATTTGCTTATACCTATTGTAAATTGAGCCCCAAAAGTTAATTTTATGCCATTTAAGCTACTTACTGAAGTTGCCTACCACTCTAAACAAGAGAGGGCATTTTCTGCCAGAGTGGGCCACCATTGCTGGAAATGCATAGAGGATGTTGCCCTAAGTCTAACAGATTTCATTAATAAATACTATGAATTTACTGATCAAATATTGGAATAAACCTGTGACAAACCTAAGAGCATTTGGAACTGCAATTTGAGCCCTGATCTGTGCTCTCCTGGGCAAGACCTTCTTTGGTGGTAAATTTGAGTTGTCCGGTTAGCTGAGATACTGAAATGATCTGAAGCCTGAATCCTAAGATTTGTGACCTGAAAGACCTCTTAACTGCAGATAAAGGAAGGCAGTGCAGGACAGGAAACAGCGAGGATTACTTAAGGAATACATGCAATCTCAGGATCAGGTTGTGGGCCTGAATACATTTTCATTCCAGCCATCCCTCATGTTCTTTTACCAGCATAAGTTTTCAGTCCTTCCTGTCAGCTTTCTCTGGATTTTCTAACTGAAATGACAAATGTATCTTTGAGATGTGTCAACTTATGTGCTGCGCACGTTTTGTGCAAAAATGGAAGGGATGCTTAGATACCATGCTGCTAAAGGAAATACTTGTAGATCCAATTTGCATATTACATGGAGATGTTGCCATACTTTTGAGAAATAGTTAGGAGAACTATGATTCTCCCATTTACTTTATCAAGAACATCATCAGGTAAGAAAGGATATAATTTAAAAATTAATTAAAAATTGTGGTATTTGCATCTTTTAATCTGGAATTTCAAATCTGCATTTCCAGATTGATTGTTCCTGAAGAAAAATAAATTTTTTTTAGTGTTTTGCTGCTCTTCCCTCTGTTCAAAGAGTAAGCAGAAACAACCTATTAAATCTCAGGATTTTATTTATTATAATATTCAGCATAATACACATTTTTACAACTAGTGTATAAGGGCTCTTAAAAAGTGAAAAAAAAAGTCTGTTAGATTTTACATGTATTTTCTTTTAATTAGGCACCAAAGACCATGTTGCCAGCATGGGACAAGTAGGATCAGCTTTTTCCTGCTTTATGCAGTTCACTCCTGCAGTCTGGCTTCGTATAAAAGCTTTTGTTCTGTACAATGGAATAATCTAACAAGCAAGTAAATGAAGTGACAGCTTCTGTATAATCTGTGTCATATTAGACATAGACTTGTTCCAATCTCAGTGGGAGGTTATCTTCATTTCTGTAGGACAGGCACTTGTTATATGGCTCAATGACAGTTTTACCAGTCTTCATGATTTTTTTTTATCAATCTTGTGATAATTGATGTTTTATTCAAAAACCCAACTTCAAGAGAAAGCTGATTTATATGAACTTCAGATTTGTTCAAGAAAATAAGTAAGTTACAGTTGCCAAGAAAAACCTGTAAATCTGAAATTCCGGGTGTGATTTTCTCAGATTCCTTTGTGCCTTCTTGGGCCTTGCAGTCAAATTTCAGATGCAATTTATTATCACATGAGCTTCAGCAATACTTAAGTTTAAGAATTTTTTGTTGTTGCAATTGTTGTCATTGCTCCAGATTCATCTGTCTCTTATCTGTGTTTCTGCACCAAAGGTTTGCACTACAAATGCAGGTGCTCAAATGACTCTACTCAAAGTTACTGCACATCACTCCCTTCTTTTGAAGGGGGAAGAAAAAGAGGAGGAGGAGAGATTATTCTTTTCATACATCATTTCAATGCATTGACTTACAGTAATACAAGTGAGGGGTTGCAGAGAACTAGGGCAAAATGCAGCTGGTGGGAGGGAAAATTGTGTGAATGGCAAGACAGTGATTAATTAATTAAATAAACCTCATTGCTAAAAGTGGTGCATCTTGGTGCATTTTCAGAATATAAGAATCATCCAGCATCACAAAGTCTGCCTGTAAGTCTGAACTAAATTGTATCGGGTTTTCTCATAGCAAACTTCTCTGTGAACAGAAAGCTCATTCAGTGAAGAGGCATTCGCTAAGGCTTTGGCTAATAAAACATTTAAATTCACTCTTGCTTTTGGTAAAAAGCATATATTCCAAGGAAGATATATGCTTTGATGCTTTCCAGTATTAATCTGAGCTATCAAAGTGACGATATTAATCCAGTGCATAAGTGTATGTATTGATTGACAAGAAATGGTAAAGAAATTGCAATTGCCATTTGATTTACAGGCTATATTATTTTTATTACGCTTTTATGTTTGGAATTCTTGAGACCATAATATCTTATTTTCCAAATAAGCGAAGTATCATGGAACTGAAAGAACATAAACAGCCTTCTTAACACGTTGTGCCCAGTGAATTAAAATGTTCTTGGTGTTTTGCCAATTATTTGTAAGTACTAGTTCAAATAAACTTGGCATTTGTAAAGTTCCCAGGTAGCGAGGCATGATTCATCATTATGTTCAAATGCAAAAGAATTGCAAATGTGCTTAGCCCTCCTTAACTCCCTGAATAGTGTGCCTGCAGTATGCAGTGAAGCACCACTCTGAAACAAAGCAGCCCTCTCTAAGTTCTCTCTGGTGGTAGTGATGGCTCTCCTCTGGGGCTAACTTGTCCGTGTGTAGTTCTGCCTAGACATCTCTACCCCACTTCTGTGGCTCAGGCTTCTTCATCTGAACTAAAAGTGGCGAGACATGATAATAAACCCTATGCGTTTTCACTTTAGTCTTCAGCTCACTTATGGCACCACTATGAACACAGAGAAGCTTACCAGAAGCTACTGGAGGATATTGCCGTTCTGCGGCGCTTAGCTGCTAGACTATCTAGTCGTGCTGAGATGGTTGGAGCCGTTCGGCAGGTAAGAACACACTGGTGTCCAACATGTATTCTGGTTGCACACGTTTGCTCTTTCTCTTTTTCAGCCATAGCTGGAGGTTATATTAGCCCTTTGAATTTTATTTGCCATTTTGACAGATGAAAGGCATTCATTGTAGTGTCAGAGAAGATGCCATTTCAGTCTGGAAATAGAATTCAAACAGAAGAAGATTACCCACGAAGCTATTCAGCATCTGTATAATAGGAGCATATATATTATTCAGAACAATAACTGCATCACAAGAAACATTTAAAATCAGTGCAGCACAAATAAGAAAACTTTTCTGGGTCGAAAAGCTCATCTAGTTCAGTCAATTGTCTTTGGCAATAGCTTAGTCAGACAATTGTAAAGCACATAAGAACAGAGCAAGTACGAATGAGAACACAGTAATCCCCTCCTCGGTTCAAGACTGTTGCTTCTTCCTATTAAAATAAATAGACTGATGCCAATGACTAAGACCTTGAAGGGTTTGAAAACAGATGTACATATACCACATAACTAATAAGAAAGGCACGCTGACAGACTGTATAAATGTATGACAAAATAAATTATTATATTATGTGGATATATATGAATGCATGTGCATTTGTGTTCCGATTAGCCTAGGAATTTTCAGTCATGGAGGTACCAATATTTCTATAAGAACAAATATTCCAGATTTAGCCCTGACAGGGAACATATACATAGAGGCAAATGATTTGTTTGAGAAGTGTAGAGATTACCTGAGTGTTCCTCTCTTCTCTTCCTTAGGAGAAGCGTATGTCAAAGGCAACAGAGGTAATGATGCAGTATGTGGAAAATCTGAAAAGAACGTATGAAAAGGATCATGCTGAACTTATGGAGTTCAAGAAACTTGCCAATCAGAATTCTAGCAGAAGCTATGGTGCATCTGGTAAAAAAAAAAAAATAAAAATTTAAGGGTTTGTCTTGCCTCTGTACAGAGAGGTGTTGGTGCTATTAATGATAAAAAGTGAAACATCATGAAACCTCTTCAGGAAGCCCTGATCTGTAGGAGTAGATTTCAAAAATTTATAGGTATAACAATTGAAATGTTTAATATAAACCACACTTAATGCTACAGTGCAGTAATCTAAAGTCTCTATCGTTTGCCAAATTCTGATGAGATCCAATGACATTTTCATTGGCCTCTTGCACATATTCGTAGCTTGCAGAGTTTTAACACATCTACCTCTTAAGTAACAAATGAAGGCAAAATTTCATCATTATAAAGATTTTTTTCTTTTTGAAACCCTGTCTTTCCTAGTTTGCTGGAAACTAAAATATGAGTATTTTGTTTTGAAAAAAACTTACATACGGAGGCAAATAGTGTGCTTTGATGTTATCTCAGTAAAGATAGTAATGGTTCAATTTTTTTGCAATTATTTCAAAATTCTTCTGTGGGTGTAATTGAGACCAGAACTGTATGATAGATAAATATGCAGTCACTACAGACCTTGTACAAATATACTATATCTGAGTTTGAAATACAAGCAAGGGGTTTATTAATATTATTTATAGATACTCATATAGTCTAAGACTGTTCTTTATCTACTGTTTTCATGCAGAGGATGGAGTACCTCGTTCATCGAGATCCCTGTCTCTTACTGTTGGAAAGGTATTTCTACAATATAAAGAAAATGAAGTGAACATTTTATGTAGTGAAATTTCTTTGTCTACATGCATTCACTTTTATGTGTTCAAATCATAGTGCTGGTAAATTCTTATGTAATTTAGTGCAAGTGTTTTGTAACTTTGGATACATAATTAATTGTGACTGTGCAATGATAATGCTTACTGTGAAGCTATAAATTATAAAGGGACCTATTTATTGAAGAATAATTGTGTTCCAGGCAACACACCTGTGGTCCAGAGAATGGCTTAGGTCCTGTGTTTTATTCTAGTTTCTCAGTGAAGAAGCTGAACATTCAATATGATTCATTTTCATTATCTTAAGAATTGTATCGTATTCACAGCAGCTTATATGTAAACAGTTATTTTTAAGTGGGGCTCATTTTTCAGTTAGCATCGAAGTATCTTATTTTGACAAAGCATTCAGAGCAAGAGGTTATGTCAGATTGTTTTTACTTGACCAATTAATAACTCTAACATAACCAGTGTTCCATTTCTGCAAAACTTCCAAGTGTTAGACATCAAGTTTGTTACAAAACTTCCTAAAACAACCGGTGATTTGAGACAGCCAAGTCCCAATGTAACTTTTATGAGATTTGGTGGTCAATGTCATTATATTCTTTCTAGTATTTCTTTTCATATTTTTATTTGCTTGGGTGGCAGTTCTTTAGATTTAGTTTATCCCTGTCACCTGAGTGCTGGATAGAAAGAATTAGAGCACAGAGCATGCTGAGGGCAAGACTGGATTTCAGAATGAGATGGGGGATGTGCATTAAGATGAAACTGTTAGACGCTATATGTGCTGGATTTTTCACTCAGTGGGAGGTGTAGATTCCACTACATGTATGTCATAGGATGAAGTATTTGGCTACTTACCTAATGAGAGCAAAAACTTACATGATCTGTACTTGAGCTAGAATATACTGTGTAAAGATAGCATGTGTTTATCATATAAAGAATTTCCATGGTCTTTGGGAAATGTAAGCTATGTCACATGATGCTAGATAGGTATCTGGCAACTCAAGGGTGGAGACAAGGCTCTGTTCTTTTGCAGAGGGAACAGATGTTATTGTTTCTGTAAGTTATAATTTGTAGGTTTAGAAATAATTAATATATCATAGCGGGTACAGTATATCATAATGGGTATCATAATCATAAGAGAAGAGTTTCATGTGTAACTTCATTATTTGCCAGTCATTGTGACACTGGCACTTTAACCAGTATCATATACATCTGGTTTAACCAAAGATAATAGCCTCTAAGAAGAACTGACAATAACAGCTCAGAACATACCTGTTGTGTCTTACACTATTGGGCTCTCAGTGTGGAGGGAAAAGAGGAGCATCCCAGTACACTACCTCATTTCACACTGAGCACTTGCCACACCAGACAATACTAGAGGAAGTTTTGGGGAAAACTACAGCCCTAACAGCCATTCGTCTCAATTTTGCTCCCAACTCTCCTTTCCCCCAAGGGACATTAACCTAAATCTTTGCCATACCTATTAACTTGTAGAATTGTTCTTCAGCATATCTTGTTGTATGATAGAAAAAAAAATGTTGTTTGTCACAGAATATGCCGCGGAGGAGAGTCAGTGTTGCTGTTGTTCCTAAATTTAACTCCTTAAACATTCCTGGTCAGTCGCCAACAGCTTCACCTATACCTTCAATGCCTTCCCTGGTAAGTAAACCCCACAGTTTAAAGATACTGTTTTTTGTCTAAACCACTTTTGCATTGGACCAAGCCACAGTTACTAAAAATGTAAGCTTTTCCATTGATTTAATTTATTTTGACTCCATCCTAGTGAAGAGGATGGACAAAGGTAATTGCTTTTGTGTAAGAGACATATGCCTTTGGAATCTACTTCTATAAACAATCGCTTTGGACGCAGAGCCAAATAGGGCTAGCTGGTGATTCAGAGCCACTAGACATTAGTTTAGGCAATTTGTCTTTAATCTGTAGTAACATACTGGAAAGATGTAGTAATATTAGTTGTCCACTGCAGGAGAGAAGTTCTCCATAGAAGATGCTTGGACTGCTGCTCTTCATTGCCAAAAAGTCCACTAAACAGAAAAGGATGTAATTAACATGCAGAAATGTATGTGGTACAAATTTAGAAGTTCTGCCATGATCTGAGATTAGTGGAGCTATCAGCTCTTTGCCTTGACTTTTTGTTTATAAAATTTTCATAAATTAAATGAGAATCTAATCTGAACCTAACAAATCTATATAAATGCTTTGGAGGAAACGTGCAAGGCATACCAATGGTTCAGAGATGAGCTAAGATGGCCCATGACCTGAAAATTATGCGGTTTTCTCTTTAAATTGTAGGGCTATTTAAATAAGGGGCATTGCTGAGAAGTTAAATCCATTTTAGTTTTAAGAAAACAATCTATTTGTGCAATCTAATTACTGTGTCCTCGGAGTCAATTGTTTCAGGAGCCAAGAGTGTTTATTTACTAGGATTTCTTATAATTTATTTTTGTTTAAAATTTTCCATTGAAAGCTTAGGTAACAAATACATTTTCTAAGATAATATGGAGAGAAGCAATAGAGTAATTTTACTGCTCAGTGATTAATATATGAAGAAGTCTTTTATTGGAAAAAATAAGCAGGGTAGAAGAGAATGTGGAAGAAAATTAATCTTAATGTGCAAGTCCATTGTTCACTGTGGTTAGTAGGAGTAATTTGGAAGCTCTGTATTAAAGATACATTGACTTTTTCATTTTACTGAAGACTCCTTTGAAATTAATTCATGGATGTAACATTTATTGCTGTTTTTCCCTTACAGTCTGAATCACCTAGTAATGGAAAGAGCAATCTGACATCTACTCCTGTTCTGCCAGCACTTTTAGAAAAGTGAGTTTTCTCTGGTTCATCTCATTATCTATTAAATCCAGGTATGAAATGAAAATGATATAATTTCTGGCAGAAGTTATACCAAGGCATAAGGCATTGAAATCAGTGACACAATATTGGCTTAGGTTGATTCATGATCCAGTAACTGTACTTTACTATGTCACCATCATATTATTCTTTTCAGATTCAAAGAGTTTACAAGCAGTATCAGAACTAAATTAAGCTGGCTGTGATCATGAGATCTCATCAAGTAAAACTGCAGCAGAATATAACCTTCTGCTATACATTTACACATTTGAATAGGCCTGCCTTCAGAACTGGACAAAACTAAGAATATTGCATGTGGCTTTTCAAAAAATATATATCCTGGAATTAATTAATGCTGTATCTAAAGTTGGCCACATTCTTGAAATGTAGAGCATCTGTAATAATAGAATACAAAGATGAGCAATATAGAATCATAGAATTGCCTAGGTTGCAAGACACCTTTCAGATCATCTAGTCCAGCCATCAACCTAACACTGACAAAACCCATCACTAAACCATCTCTCTAAGGACATATCTACCCGTCTCTTAAATACCTCCAGGGATGGTGCCTCAACCACTTCCCCGGGCAACTCATTCCAATGCTTAATAACCCTTTCAGTGTAAAAAATCTTCCCATCCTAAACCTCCCCTGGCTCAACTTGAGGCCATTTCCTCTTGTCCCGTCACCTGTGACTTGGGAGAAGAGACCCACCCTTGCCTCTCTACTACCTCCTTTCAGGTAGTTGTAGAAAGTGATAAGGTCTCCCCTCAGCCTCCTTTTCTCTAGGCTGAACAACCCCAGCTCCCTCAGCTGCTCCTCATAAGATTTATTCTCCAGACCCCTCACCAGCTTCGTTGCCCTTCTCTGGACCCACTCCAGCACCTCAATGTCTTTTTTGTAGTGAGGGGCCCAAAAGTGGACACAGTACTTGAAGTTGGGCCTCACCAGTGCTGAGTACAGGGGGATGATCACCTCCCGAGTCCTACTCACCACACTGTTTCTGATACAGACCAAGATGCTGCCACCTTGGCAGACTGCTGGCTCATGTTCAGCCAGCTGTTGACCAACACCCCCAGGTCCTTTTCTGCCAGGCAGCTTTCCAACCACTCTTCCAATATGAACACATGTGAGACTGGAATGAGAACAGAAGGCATATTCAAGCTGTTCTACAAGGTCCTTGTAAGCAGTTACCATTATGGGTGCAGGTACTGTTGCATTTGCAAACCCGTGTGCGTATATACTCTATTCATATGTATAATCAGCCTAGAAAGCCACAATAAAAAATTGTCAGGCACCTTTCCAAATACTTATCTCTTTCAGGAAATGTTGCACATTCTAAGGAAGCTGCTTGATGTTTCAGAAGTAAAACTTACTAAAATGTCACATTAATTTTTGTCGTTGTTGTTATTACTACTATTATTACCACTTTGATTGTTTAGACTGTTTACAATATCACAATAAAATTTCTGCAATACTAATTTAAATTCAAGTTTGTTAGGATGCTTTAAACAAGCAAATTAAAAGCCTTAAAATATGTAGAACTTACATCAGTACAGAATACTGATTTCCACATATTTCAGATGTTCCACATCTGTGTATATTCCGCATATATTTAGTGCTGAGGCAGGACAAAATTTATCTTACGTCTTTTTTTATTTCTGTGCTTAACCAAGACTGAAAATATGCAACAATTGGGAAAACAAAAATAGAGAACTATGACATTAGTTGTTACAAGTCATCAGAACTCTGCAAGATCTTTTGAAACTGTACAGAAACTCAGTTCTGTACGGAGGGGGGAAAGAACCCACCTTATCAATATCAATATCTTAAAAAAAAAATTGTGTTATCCCGTAACAGAAGTAGAACTTAAAATTCAAGTTTGAGTGTAAGTATGTATCCATGGGACAGCTACTAGAGTAATGTAAAATTGCACAGTTCAGCAGTTTTGTATATTCAAGCACTTCAAGCTTATATTCATGATGTGTTTAAAGTCCAAGTGAAAATAATGTTTACTGTTAATATGACTTCTTGAGAGAAAATCCATTGCCTACAGATGGTGTCAATCAGGATGAATTTTTCTGCCATTGATTTTAGTGTCAGAAAAATAAGGTCTATAAAAAGGGTTAGATTCTAGAAGCTGAAATGGGATCCACTGTTGAGCTTATTAAACCTTGACTTTGAAAGACTTGCTAGGTCATATCTGAATCACTTAAAGTCTCTGTCACAGACTTAAATAAATAGGGACAGGTGAGCACTGCAGAAAAAAAGAACAACATATAGTGGCTTATCTTTAGACTAATTGTCAAAAGCTTTTACTTAGGAAACATTTTAGTTGCAAAAGCTACGTATGTGTTTGTATTTTTTTACCTGTGCATCAGTTCAACAGAGAGAAGTATCTAAAAGGCAAATACGAAAAAAGTTCTGTTAAATTAATATTTGATATTATTTCTATTATGTTTCTCTGATGAAGCAGGCTACAATTTCTAAGGTGATTTTTAGAAAGTTGAGGGAATTATTTTAAAGAATACTAAATAAACGCCATGGAAAAGCCAGGAAACGAATGCTCTTTTCTCTTTTAAAGAAGAAAGAAAATGCAAGTTTTAATACCTTAGAAACAGATTAATTACTGTTCTCAAATTACAACATTTTGAAACTAAAATTTTGCTTAGGGTTTAGTTGTTTTGTTTTGTAAGACATTTTATTTCTCTGATGTAAATTAAACAAGAAAAATCAGGAGTCACAAGATTTCATGTGATTGTGCTTGGTCAGTAGTATAATCCAAATAGAATACTTTTCAGTGCTGTTATTTTCTGGTTTTCTGTTTGTTTTGTCTTGGCAGTGGTAAGACTAATGGAGAGCCTGACTGTGAAACCTCTACTTCTGTGCTGACACAGAGTGGCTTGGAAGAAATCAATCCTGAAACTAAAGCCAAGATAGAAGAGGAAGCATATAACAAAGGGTGGGAATATTTTATGTGAATTAAATCTGTAAATATGTGCTACCAGATGAGGGCATATGTATTTATACTGTAATTTTAAATGTAAAATGATTAACATAATCAATATGAGCTCCTAGAAGATGGTCAGAATTGAAGCAATTTGGGAAACAATGTGAATGAGCTTCGTATTTGCATCGTAGCTGTTCACTGTCATCTTTCGTTAATGTTAGCGAAACTGTGGGAAAGCAGTTCTATCAGAGATTCAGAGCTGAGTGGGTGTTCTTATGTCAGTAGTCTTCAGCTTCATGATAATCTAAAATAACATTCTGAAATGTTTAATCTGAAAAGTGTACCTGAAAATGAGTTAAGAGTAGGTATCCTCTTTTGCGGTAAACTCATGTCATT
The DNA here is from genome assembly GCA_033628505.1 of Tringa tobata. Lineage (NCBI taxonomy): Eukaryota > Metazoa > Chordata > Aves > Charadriiformes > Scolopacidae > Tringa > Tringa tobata. The sequence goes on along the minus strand of JAHREE010000118.1, from coordinate 18,911,157 downwards.
TGTGTCACAAAGTGCTTTACACAGCATGTTTTAGGGCAATTAACAGCTTTGGGATCTGTTTCTGAATGTCAGGCAAAGAACATTGTACTATGTGAAGAGTAAGACAAAAATTTTTACCCTTTCCTGCAGAATCCAACAAGCCATCTATCTTTAGCATGTATTTGCACCTTTCTCCAGAAAAATAAAATATCTAGAGGGTGTTGAAGATGATTGGTAACTAATAGAGAAATACTTACCAACTCTTTTAAAACAGACCAAGTTGTGCTCTGCTGAGGACTGTAATCTCTTACTCAAGATGATAAAGTGGGTGTTGGCCTCTTCTCCCAAGGGAATAATGACAGGACCAGAGGAAATGGTCTGAAGTTGCAGCAGGGGAAGTTTAGATTAGATATAAGGAAGAATTACTTTACTGGTCAGGCACTGAAACAGCCTGCCCAGGGAGGTGGTTGAGTCACCATCCCTGGAGGTATTTAAGAAACATGCAGATGTGCACTTCAGGGCATGCTCTCGGGGCATATTCTAGTGGCCGAGATTGTAGGGGATTTTTGTGTGTGTACAGTTGGACTCGGTGATCTCAGAGATCCTTTCCAACTATGGTGATTCTGTGATTCGGTAACAGAGCTAATAAAATACTCTGATAAAGAAGGGTGGCTCTCTGTGTGCCACACGTATGGTCTTTAGCTAGTTTTTACTCTTGTCTGGGTGCTGCAACACTGCTACTTGTGTTTTATTGAATGTAACAAAAAAGCTAATATTTCATTACATACGAACAGGCTCATACAGCATGCTAGACTAAGAAAAGTGTTTTGTCTCTTAAAGCTATCAGGAAGGCTTGAAGAAAACCAAAGAACTTCAGGAACTGAAGGAAGAAGATGAAGAGACACCAAAAGAAAGTCATGATGAACATGAAGAAAGTGAAAATGAAGATGAGATGAAAACCCTGAAAAGCAGGTGAGACAGTGGTGTAATATGTCCATACAAGAGGAACCACTTTTTTCTATTTGTGGTACCCAACCAGGTCTTTTATACTATTATCTTCACATGTTTTCTTCCAGTCTAGGGAAGCATATTTGAAATAACAGTATTTTCACAGAAAGGTAACAGTTAGAAAATGCAAATCTTTCTATTTTGATATTTCAATTAAAATTGTATGTTGACATCAAGGTCCTTCACCTTGATGGGGTTTGGTTATGATTTGAAATCAAAAGTATTCCACAAAAGTTCTTTAGATGCCAGAATGTATGGCTCAGTAGGCATACATAAAACTCATAAAAGTTGTAATTCAGGAATCTAATGCCCACATTTGTGCCATACATCATTCCCAAAGGATCTGCACAGGTGAGTCTTTCAGTACATCTACAAGGTGAATGCAGGTAAAGAAAAGCTCCTCAGCTATGATGGATTTGCTCTGACTTGGACAGGCAGGTGCCTACTCTCTCTGGAAGCTGTGTAGATGCAGCAGAACAGCACTGTGCTGGAGCTCTTGCCTTTCAGCAGAGTTACACGTTTGTTGCATTCATCTGTACCCAATGCTCTGTCTGTACTAAGGGGATTCTGTTTTCAATCCTCTGCTTATTGTGTTACCTGAAGCATTTAATGCCTAACTGGAAAACTTTTCTGAAATTTTCAGCTTTTCTTAGAGTTAATTACTGCCTTGGTGGTTCTACTACCCAATTCAATATACCTGCAATTTCCTGGACTTAAAAAGCAAAGAGACTTTTGCATTAGAGATGAATTGAATGCTGGCCAAAGCAAGTAATATGTCCCATCGCAAGCTAAGATAGGAATCCTTATGTGATCCAGAAGAATTCATTTCCATTCCATAGCCATTATGGTTGTAAACATCTTTTAATTTGAGATTTCAGCCGTGTTCAGAATGGCAGCCATCTCAGTAGTCATGAAACTCTTAGGAAGAAATGCAGAATTTTACATCAGATCAATCTCTGAGATTTGCCAGTTGACAGGAGGGAGAAATAGAAGTCAAGTTTACTGTCTTCAGCCATCTTGCAAATATCACCCATATCTGAGTGTACAGCTCTGCTTAAAAGAATTTAGCAGTCTGATTCTTCTTTGACAGGGTGTTTATATTTGGGAGAAAGGTGGTGCACCATACATCTAGGAAGCTTTTCAAATTAAAAAGTTTAAGATAATAAATTTGCATATGATTAATATATAACAGTTTTCTTTTAATTTTACAGCAGACTTGAAGTCATCATTAATTATTTACATATACTGTACCCCAAACTGTGTAAACACTGGAATGTGGTATGGCTTGTAGTGGCTGCGATAATCATTTTTGCTGTGGTGTTGGGAATCTACCATTCATACAACTCCTGTGATGAAAAATCAGAGGGACCTGAAGGGGAGGCCAGCTGTTCTGCTGCCCATCAATCTTCCTGGTGGAACTCAGGATTTCAACATGAGCAACGCACTGAATAATAAAGGCACAACCATGTGTTTATGGTACCTGAGAAGTACGTGTATTAGAACACAGTTGTTAAAGGTAGTGCTTAGTCATCCTTATGATTGTTAAATGTGATCTGTTAGATGAGTGAATTACTCCACACCATCAGGTTGGGGGATACATTGTGAACGTACCTTGCCAAAATGACAATCTGGTAAATAATCCTGTCTATCCTCTTATTGTAAATGACTGATAACAAATAAAGGAATATTGAATCATGATAAGGCTGTGGCAGTAATCAGCAACCAGCAAGACATTTAAAAGAATGATTTGCACAGGACATTGACATCTCTGCTATGATTTTGAAGAAAATTTTAAAACCTGCATTTGCAGTTAGTGCTTTACTTTGCATTTCCTGAATTTATCAGTGATTGTTTAAGTATTAATGGCATTTAAGTCCTTTGGGCTTTAAGAGCCTAATTCGTTTCCCTTTTTCATGATTATTGGGTAGAAATTGAAGTTCTTCTATTGAAAATTAGAATTATATTATCAGACTAAATATCTTGCTGATAAAGTAATTTTATAAGAGGAATTATCTGTATAATTACTTGAATGGAATACTAATTACATGCATAAATGTGTTCTATGATATAGTTTAAGAATGGAACCACCACTTTTTTTTATAATGGGATACACACCAAAAAATAAAATGAGGTCTAGGTGGCACAGTTGATACTGTCAAATAAATCTGGGAACTTCTGATATATCAAACAGACATGCTTTGCAAGAAATTTGCATATGCCCCTCAGCCTCACTACTAGGCAAAGAGTAGTTGTCTGGAAGATTAGATGTGTTGCCCAAGCCCAAGACTGCCCAAGCAGTCTTGGTGTGGGAAGAAATCTTCAATTCTTTATTTAAAAAGAAAACAGAAAAAAGTCTTCAAGTCTGTGTATAGAGGTGCTCTGCCCTACTGCTAATACTGGAAATAGATATCCTTTGAGATCTGCATTAGGAACACAGTTCTGCACACAGCCAAAACCCTTTCAGTACCTAGATGAATCAGGACATGAAAGCAGTAAGTGGAAAGCAGTGAAGACGTCATTGCATGTTTTTAGTAGTTCCTTTTCAGAATCTGGTGCCAAGTATGTAACTGTTCTGATATCCTTTCGAAGCTGAACTATCAGGTCATGATAGATTAATCTTTTCCCCAGATTTTTTAGCAGTTCTGCCTATTTAAGGGTTGTGAGTTCTTACACAAGAACATGAAAGCCTGAAACTTCTAGACAAGCAATTCCAAAATGGTGAAGCCGTTATCTGTAAAGAACCACACCACTTAAAGCTGAGACCAAAATGCATGTCACTTGAGGTGTACCATACGTAGCTGCTGAACATCACTTCTGATTGAAGATGAACTATGTTTGTCTTTTCATAGCTATATGCTTGAATCTAACCACAATATCAAAATCAGTGTGACACTTGATTGCACTTGTGTCTTGCATTCTTCTGGCATTTTCTGACTGATTAACAGGTCTGTTTACCAACAGGAAGGACAAGAATGTTATGAAGTACTGTAATTTCAGTTCAGATGAAGTTAATATTGTCTTGTTTTCTTTTGGTGTAAACACTGAACCTCAAGCTAACTATGAAAGAAAACAGGTTTCTAACTCAGTCAGAAATTTAATTCACTTATCTGGCACTGGTAACAAGTATCCTGCTGGTGAATTTTGTTTATTACATCTTTAGCCACATGTTTCTTAAGAGATATTTATAATGAGAAATTAAATAAAAATATTTTTTAAAATAATTTAAAGAAAAAGCAGACCACTACCACTTTTTTGGGGGGGTGAGGTGGGAAGTCTATAAGCCGTTGGGAGGTTTGATTTTTATTTTAAAGTATATATTGTTGAGGAGTAGTGTGCTTAAGGAAGTTCAAAAAGGATAATGGGAAAGTGTCATTTGGTCTAAAATTGTAATTGGTAAAGAATAAGACAAAAGAAGGTTTCTTGCAAATTACTTGGTATCTGTTTGGTTCAGTTAGAAAATCTGACTATGAAGAACTACTGTGACATTTCGTGTACTTTGAGTATTTGAAGAAACTTGTCAGTTGCTCTTTGAATACTTGTTCATTAAAATCTGCTTCTTTAACTTAATATTATTTACAAATGATATCAATAACTTAATAAGGCAATAAAAATTGAAGGTATATAGTCCTGAAGATTCAGAAACCTCTATGCCAAAAATTATGGCACACATTTGATTATGGAGTTGTGGAAATGTTGGGCTGCACTGAGGAGAACTAATTAACAATGCCTATCATTGAATTAATTCACTCTTATTTACATCTGCACTCATGTGAGTCCAACACCTTATTTTAAGTACATGTAGAAAGTTATTGATATCAATAGGACTCTTGAACTGCTTAATGTTAAGCATGTGCTAAGGTTTTTTTGGTCAGTGGGTGAATGAGGTCTCCCTCCTCTCTTGAAATTCAGTACACTGGCTTTTTGTGGACTTAGTGCACAAGGGTGAATTTCCGTAAGTAATTATACTGATATAGAAGTGAACTACTTGCATGTTTAAGGCAAGTATAATTTAGCCACAAAGTTATTAATTGTTGTAGAGAATGGACTTAAAGAGGCAAGAGATTTTAGTGGGGATGAAAAGATGAGGATAAGGTTTATTTTACAAAAAAAAATTGTTGTTCTTTTTATAACTACTTTGAGCAAACTGTCCACAAAAAATAATGAACCACAATGCCTAACAGCACATTAAATATTTTTGCTTATATATTTCAGTTAGTTAATGAAGATACCTTTTTTTTAATAGGAAACTAGATTGAGCTCAAAAACTATTCTAAATGTAATTTTATCTGTTGGATGTTACTTTGCTTTATCTGGAAAAAACAATCAACTTCTGTGTTCAAAGATCACATCAGATAACAAGAAATAGATCTATTATTTATGCTATTAACACTGAAATAGTTTTCTTGAGGTGCAATATTTATTTTTCTGCTTTAACAAGACACGTTTATTGTTTTTCCTGCACAGCACAGATGTTTCTAGTAAAAGGAATTTTAAAAGGGCACTATTTTTGTGTATCATATTTAAATTTGTAATATTGTAAGATTTTGCACAAGTGTGCTGGTATTGTACTGTATAGTATCACATACTTGAGTTTTGAAATAAAAGTATGGTTTCAAAGTCCTCAATGTTGCTACCTTAAAGGTTTGGTTTTTTACATGCGCGCTGTCTGCATATTAATGGCTATGTTCTTATGAAATACATACCGCCTTGTCTGTCATAGTGCCATACTACACGTACCAAAGATCTTGTTCTTAGTCTTTCAGTTCTTCAGGAAAGTGATGTAGAAGAAGCAAGCAAACTCCTGTTTCAGTAGAGAAAGTGTTTGTAAGCAGGATCATCCCTGTCATACCCTAGAAACAAGATGAGAGAGGAAACTGAAATATCCTGGAGAGAGTTTAACTCCTACTTCAGAGGGAGGCTGCCTGTCACTGAGGAGGTTGAACGTGGAAAGCCACAAGGGAGATCTGTAATCAAAGGAGGCCGAGTGAAAGGTTAGGATTCTTTATTTGCTTTGTGCTCTCTTGTAGGCTTGGGAGGTCTGGGAAGCCTGGGCTTTGTGGAGAGCTATCTGCCAGACCAGTGGGAAGGAGGCAATGCTCAATTTCCACAAAGAACAGAAATGTCACTTCTGAATCTCTGATGGTCTGTGTCAGGGAGAAAAACCTTTAGGACAGCAACAACCTTGAAAGGAATGACTGTTACCAGGAAAAGACCCTGATATTTGTATTTTCCACCTAAACTTTTTTAAACTTGTTTCCTCTCCTGTCCTTCAGGCTTCAAGGTTGCTTTAGAAATGATTGTACAGAACAGTTAAGTCTGTTCTCCCGTATCAAAGGTTTTCCGTTTAGCAATCCTCATCAGCATTTTAAAATGTGCTGGCATGAGATGCTGGGAATTTTCCTTATAGGTTACTGTAAGTATTTAGGTCAAATGCAAATTAAACATATAAAGCTGCTTCTTTGTTTTCTTTTTCACCACACAAGACCCACAAACAGGTTAAAGACCTTTTATACTGTTACAGTCCAGCTAAGTGATCTACATAGTTTTGGAACAGCTGAAATATAAAAGAGAAGAAACTAACCAGAAAAAAGTAAAAAAAGGTTATTTCAGTCTCACTTCATCATTCTACAATTCTTTTCTCCCTCTCCTAATCTGTAGTTTGATCTTGCAAAAACATGTGAAGGAGCTTATTTTTTTATTTGGTGTTACAAAGTTGTTTATCTCATTTTTCCAGCTAAAAATCCTACTAAAAATCAATAGCATGGACAGAGTTTGACAAAAGGATTTTTGCCACTGTGAGGATAATAAGCACAAAATGCTACAACTTGGAAGGACAATTAGCATGCAATTTCAAAATGTCAGAAACCCAGCTTTTGATTAGTTTTTATGGTAGGAAATACTTAGCAGTTCAAGGTAAGCATGGAGATGGTAAGATTTTCTTTAATGTTCTCAGTGTTTTGCAGCCACAGTCTACTAGTCCCTGAGAGCTGCAGAGTAACTATTAGTTTCTGCTCCTACATTGTAAATGCAAGTGAATCCACTTAGAACTTGCTTCAGTAAGTCTGATTGCAGTATTTCAGATTGCCACCACTTTGTAGTGGCAGGTAAGTACAACACAGTAAAGGAGTGAATAGAAATTGGAGCAAGAAATTTGTTTTAAGATCTCAGGTAGCTTTGCCAATATTCAGTTCCAAACCACAGTCCAAACTGAACTCAATTTTCATTTCTTTATTGCTAATGGAGGCATCATTTCATTAACCTGCAGCATTCTCCACTTGACCCTGTAGAAGCCTGTCTATGTTTCAATATATCCATAACCATGTTATATGCTGCTGTAAGGGATTGTGCCTGTGCCCTGATAAAAGTTAATACTATCTTAATATATTGTGGGAACTTCCTACAATGCAAACCACAGTTTAAAGAGATGGCTACTATTACGCTTGCGTTTACAGGACCTTGAAAGCTGCCTGGGGATGTAGGACATCTAAAAGTTTACTGAATTACAAACTGAGTATGATGTAGCAAAATCATCCTGTTGCAAAAAAAAAAAAAAAGGCTCATACTATTCTGAACTGCAAAAGCGGGTAATTTATTAATCAGTACTTGGCATTGGCAAGGCCTCAGCTAGAGAGAAAGAGTGAGCAAGCTGGGGTTTCTTAACTGAAAGAAAAGTGGGAGCAAAAAGGCATAACTCTTTAAGTATGTAAGATTGTTGCAAAATGTAAGGGAATAAACTTTTTTCACATCCATTTCCAAGAGGAAAAGAAGTGACAAATTTACAGCGTGGTATGGGTAAGTCAGTTTAGACTAGAGAATCCCTTTTTAACAGTAAAGGACACTGAAACACTGGAATAGAGCGTTTGAGGAAATGTTGGGAATTTGTCACTGGAAATCTTTAAGATCAGGTTAGACATGGATATTTTAGGAATAACATAAATACAGCTGATCCTACTGACAGCAAAGGGAACTAGCTGATCTTTTGAGCTCCATTCCTGCTCTATGTTTGTTGGAATCTCTGAAAAAAAATAATTTATTCGCTAAGGTCTCCTGAAGGTTTTCTAAGTTATAGCCGTGAGGGTCATCTGTGTTTTGAATCGGTCTATTGGAACTTCACCACTGTTTGTTGGAACTTCACAAAAGGCAGCAGTGGATGAACAGTCTCCCACTTCTGCCCTTACAGTCTCACAAGGAATCCCATTTGTGGTAGTGCATCTCGCAATCTGTCCATAACTAGGTATCATATTATCTCTGTGTTATGGTACTATTTTTGCATTGGAAGTCTAAGGCAAAGGAAAGTAAAAGTACTGTATCAAGACAAATAGGATAGTGGGGAAAGGATGCACTTCCAATTCCAGAAGAAAAACCCTGCCTGGCCTGTTGTGATACAATAGAGAATTCATTTTATTTACCAGGCAAATAGATAACATGAGTAATGAGCTGATAATCAGTAAAACAGGAAAAAATAGAAAAAGAAAAACCTCTTTCAAAGTGTTTACTGACTTAGCAGCCTAACAGTCTTATCTCCCTTCCTCAGCTGTGTTTTCTGAGTCAGCAGTAGTTAAATTTTTCAGGAAGCCCCACGTGAATGACAGTGTAAAGGTGATTAGGGATTTCCAGTCAATGACCTCACTTTTGAGTGGGACAGTCAGCACATTTGCCGTGACATTCTTTCTATGAAGCAGTGCAGTGACAGCTTGTTACTTTCAAGAAGTCATCTCCAAGGTGGTCTGACAGTATCCGATACCTTAACTTTTCTTAGCACGGGAGACAAATCACCTTGAATTTCTTAATTTTCCAAATCCATGACAATGGCAACTTATTTCAGAGTTACCTCAGCAGTGTTTTTCATCTGGATTATGACATTCATGGCTCAAAGTTACTTTATAACAGGTATGTAAAGTTCCACTTTTTAAAGTCTCCTAGTTGAATAGTAAAGTACTTGAAAAAAAATTAGCTAGATTTGCAAACAAAAATAGGGGGAAGGAAGTATGTGTAAATGTGTTTCTAGCATAGGAAACCCAGGGTTTTGAGAATCTAGTGCAACGAAGACTACTCTGGCTTATACAGGAACTTTCATTGTTAGTCTAATTTATTTCCTGTTTAAATGTTACAGAGCTGCTTGTTTTAAAGATTTGGCATTGCATTTATGTTTAAGTTCAGATCTATTGAAATGTGATTTTATTTTGTACTATTTAAAATACCACAGCAAACAGTTTTATACAATCCTCAGAGAGCAAAACATGCACGAAACCAGTTCCGTGTGCCTGTGTTAAAATGCTATCTATAATGCAAAATGGTTTGCTCTGATTTGGCAATATCCCGACGCTGTCTTGATTTGCAACATTGCAGCAAAAATGAACATAGGGAATTGCTAACATCAACTTTATTACACAGTTCTTAGATGACCCTCCTCCCTCAAACATTATTACATGAACCTGTTTTTTCAGAGTCATATAATACCCCTTTCTTCTATATGTTAGTGAAATTTGAATGTCTTCTCCTCCAAATTCCATAACCAACTTGACACAATCTGTTTTAACTGCAGTAACTACTAGGATATACTCCATGTATATCAGATGTTTCCAGATATTTCACTGTAATTTGCAAGAAGTAAATGCCTATACTACCTATGTAAAAGAACATACGCTATTGTTGCAATCGATTTTCTTAACTACTGAAAGGCTTCTGAAGGAAACCCGGATTCAGTGAATTAGAGGCTCAACTCAAGTCCTATTGAAATTCCACAGGATTGGAGTCCCTAACAACAGTAGTCTCTTCTGGCACTCCCAACCACTGAATAATTTTCACGGGGGAAACGGAAAGCCTGAGTCTTAAGAATATTCCTTCCAGGTGCTAGGACCCCCCTTAGTTCCCCTCCAAGACTCCTCTGGGGTACCTACTCGCGCACCCTTAGCTCATTGGTCCAAGAGCTCCAGTTAAGCTCAGGGCTGACCTCCAGCTGTGTCTCTGAGTTGCGTTGTAGCATGCCCTGTCCCCTCCTGTAAGGACTTACTGACTGGGCTTCAGGGATGGACTCTGGACTTAGGTTGTATGTAGCCTTGTCTCCAGGACGGACTTCGGGCATGCATTATAGGATAGTACAGTCTTCTGCTGTTCCCAAACGGACTTTCTGGATGAACCCTGCATCTGACTCATTGTCTTGCTCTCTCTGGAGCTGCCAGTGAAACTTGCCACTGTCACCACTGTGGTCCTGTTCAGGTGCTGTAGGACTGTACCCTGGTTGGGGAGGGCACCGTCTTGCCCGTGCTGCAGTTACGCTTGGCTCCTGGCTCCTCTTTCCTTGTGGAACAGCCCTGTTATTGCTGCTCCCTGACAACAGCAGCCAAAGGAAACTCTCTCTAATAAATCAGAATGAAGGCTTGGTGCAAGGCAAAGAGGTAGAAACAACAGCTTCCCTCCAAAAGCAAGAAGAGAACTAATGCACAGTAAAGCCAATACCCATGGCTTACAAAAATTGAACTATTTTCTTCCTGTCCTAGCACAACTTTGTCTTGTTGTGAGATTCTTCTGTCTGTCTTCCCACCTTTCTCAGTAAAACACATTTTTCACACAAGACCCAAATACTGAGGAGAATATCCCATTATTAGTAGGTTAACTAAATAGAGCAAAGCTTAAAGTACAGCTATGTGCAGCTTGTAGACCAAAAGGATAATACGCTTCTAAAGAATTAGTCTGTCTCCTGTACAAACTCAGTCATCTTTAGAACAGAGTTCAGAGTGATTTAAGACGTGATGAAAAGACTAAAAGGCTACTGTTCGCTTTCTGGATTTCTTCCTCACACTGTAAAACCATCTGGAAATTAGATTGAAGCTGGTAACTTTTCCAAAACATTTCTTTTACTTCACCCTTTTGTTTTAAAAGTCTTAGCGAAATACAACTTTGGTCCATGTTCTACAGTCACTTATCGCCTACGACTTAATTTTCTGGTACTGAATTTTTATATTATGCTATGTATCTATCATGCAATTCTCATGTAGAAATATTTGTCCTGCAATTGAATGACTAAAGACTGTAACAGTTTGCAAGTGTATAGGAAACCTTCTAAGGCTTCAGGAAATTCCATTCAATCAGCTGCTCAGCTTTATTTGAAATTTGTAAAGTTGGTCACTCAGGAACTTTCATTCTCAACATTACTTTTTTTACAAGTTATATTAGCTCAAATCTAAAGATAGAAAAATAATTGACTAAGTAAGCTATAAGAGTAAGAGTGAAGTCTGAGCATAAAATGTAGTAAGAGGAGAAAGGAATTAGGCATAAACCCTAGGGGAGGAGTGGCATTTTGAAAACTAAGAAAGAGGAATTGTGGAATGTGCCTCAGCAGCTGAGACGGGGAGTTACTCAGGAAACCAGAACGATTCTCAAGAGGACCAGGAGAGTTGCCTGTTAGCAAAAGAGAATAAAAAAACCACACCTGAACACTGGAACAGATGGAATAGAATCAAATAGACTATTTCAGTTGGAAGGGACCTACAAGTAGTTCAACTGCCTGACCAATTCAGGGCTGAACAAGTTAAAGCATATTGTTAAGGGCATTGTCCAAACGCTTCTTAAACACTGACAGGCTTGGATCACTGACCAGCTCTCCAGGAAGCCTGTTCCAGTGTTTGATATCTCTGACACAAAAGTACTTCAGCAAACATGAAGACATGAAAGAGGACATTCATGAAGACAGGCTGGCTGAAGAAGAAATTTGACAGTGAGAATCATCTTCACTCCGGGACTGCTTGGTTAGGCTTGAGGTCCTTGATCCTTGACACACACAACTTCACTGAGCATCTTCATGCAATATGTTTGGGCTTGTCTTATGTTCAAGTTATGGGTGGATGCAGCCAGTGTTTGGCTATGGGGACTTCTCACGTGTTCAGTGGCTCACCTGCCATATGACTGGGTCTAGCCCGTATCAGGAAGTCTTACTGGGAGGCTACATCTTCAATCACTGCTGAGAGAAATCCACCTAATTCAGTGGTTGCTTTACCAAAGATTTCAGTCCAATTGAACCAAATGTAAAGACAGCAGAGATGCATCATTTACCAGAAGTCATTTCCAACCCCACCACACCCAGTGGGAGCAGGAGTGAGAAGTCTGCCTTTCTTTTAGCACTCCACACAAGCTCAGTCATCTTTTTATCCCCGTCTCATCATGGGTGTGGCTTGGCTGCTACTTGTACGTTTTCATTCATAAAATTCCATTCAAGCTCTGTTGCTAAGAAGTCATGTGGTAGATCTGCAGGCATCACTTCATCCTGCCTTGAGAGTCTGTGGAACACCTGTATTCTGATGCATAGATTTTATGAAGTATTCACTAGTGTACATACCTGCTGAGCACACACTCTGGAAAGCATATTGAGCAAGGAAGTAATGCCTATGGCTGTTGGCTATATGAAATGCTTGCAATGAAATGTTTCATTTAATATGGCAATTACTGTTAGTAACCCCCTCCCCCAAAAAAAAATCTTTTTTTCTGGTATATGCTTCTTGTAAAATATGGAGGCAAAAAAGTAACATTCTTTCTCCTTTTTTGTGTCAAATCCTGAATTCTGTCCTTTGTCCTTAACATAGGCTGAGAAAGTAGAGCAGGTGTAATCAGACCTGTGCATTTCCTGGTGCAGGTGTGCCAGCTGTGGCTATCTAGAAATGCTGGATGAATGGCCTATGGAGGAGGAATGGGGAAAAGCATCATAAATTCACTTGGCCTATCCCTTCTTTTTCTGCTGCCCGCCAAGCACTTAGTAAATTGAAGACTTGACAGTGGCTGGGGGATGGAACCATCATGCTGAGTTAGAAAAAATAAAAATGAAAGATAAGTTTAGGAGGAATAAGGAACATAAGGAAAGATAAAATCTTTGTAGGTGTATTTTCTTATTGGTACATAATTCCGTGAAAAATTAGGTATGATACCTTTGATGGAACTCATTGGTAAGAGTAGTGTACTGACAGGATCAGTGCCTCAGTGCAACTGTTAGTTTTATCATTCTAACTTAAAAAAAAAAGGGAAAAAAAACCCCACCTGTTTGATTTCTCTTCCCATCTTTTATGAATAAGTATGACAAATAAGAGTGTCTTTAGTAAGAAAGTGACTCCAGATAAAGACTCAAATGCCAACTGTATATGCATTTAGTCTAATAATAGCCAAAACTCTTGAAATACTAGACTGTTGTGTTAAGAAAATGTTCTATTTTTAAAGTATGTCTTTTTTTGCTAGAAATTAGTTTTCTACTATCCTCAATCAAGAAACTTACAACAGTATTCAATTCAGTTGAACGTGATCTTATGTTAATATTCAAATACTAACCTTCAATATTTATGTCTACATTACAGGTTCCATTCTTCCACCTTGCAGGATCACAGGTGTAGGAATTTATCTTGAGGAGAAAGTGAATTTCTCAGAAGCAAGTAATGCATGTAATCAACTGAATCTACAATTGGCAAGCAAAGACCAAGTTGAAAAGGCTTTGAATCATAGCTTTGAAACATGCAGGTATATGACACCTTTAGTGAAAGCCTTTACGCACATCTGAGGCTGGTGATAAATCTAATATTAAAAGGACTGATGCTTTTTATTGTAGCTTTGGATGGGTGAAAGACGGATTCGTTGTCATTCCTCGGATAACACCCAACATGAAATGTGGTAAGGGCAAAGTTGGACTAGTGCCATGGAATGCTGACGCCTCTAGAAGGTTTCAGGTTTACTGCTTCAATTCCTCGGGTATGTAAGCATGACAACTACATTTTTTGTGCTTTGGTTTGTTTTTTATGATTTTTTTAATATCGCATGAAAAATAAAAACAAGTGAGTTCTTATAATTTCTTGGCCCTTTTCCCCCCAACCTTAAATATTGTCAAGCTGTACTTAGCTCTGTAGGGAAAAGAAAGTGAGAGACCTGAAATTAACTAGACTCCCAATCTACTCTCAGTAAAATCAGACAGCTTCCTTAAATGTGCATCATCCCATGTGTGAAAAGACCTGTCCTTCCTCTCATTCCTGGCTGTCTGTTCCCAGACTGAAGATACAACAGTGGAACTTGGGCCTTGATATGTTAGATCTTCTCAGCACATTAGATGAATATTGATTCTTAATGTCTTCTGTGGTATTAGCTACAAATAAGTATTTAACTCGAGGCATTGTGTTCCTGCTAGTGCCCCATATTTATGGTTATTATGTAACAACTATCCCAATAATTAGATGATATACAGGATCAATAAATTATTTCTAATCAATCCCTAGATCTTGCCAATGAGTTTTGGATAACAAGAGCAAGAGATTATATACAAAATCCTGAAAATTTTTAGGAAAGATGTGCAAACAAGGGTTGGAAAGAGCAGGAGAAAGAGGGATGTGCAAATGCCCATGCAAAGATAGAAAGACCTAAGACCATGTCTGGTGACTGTGAACATTGGAGCTTACAAAGAGACTGAGGATAAAGCTGCTAGGGAGAAGGCCGTGCCTTCACCAGTGGGACTTTGGTCATGATCCTGGGCCTTTTTAGGTGAAGGAGGGTAGGTAATACAAGTAGTCAACTTACAAAGTATCTGTCTGCTGATAAGAAAGCACTGAAGAGAGAAAGCACCACTAAAAGTTGACATCACCTAACCTATAAAGTTAAAAATGACATGATTGGGCTAAATTAGTTTTTCTCTGCAGTCCGTAGCTTTTATTGATGAATGCGCAGGTGAATTAGTACTCAGCAACGTGCTCTGAAAGAAGCTGCTCCTGTTGGTAGTGTTATTTCTTCTGTTCCTATGCAACATGGTGTCTCTGTGCATGAAATAACGTGTCATTCTGTATCAGACATGTTGGGTAGTGCTAAGGAGGTAGCAAGTAATTCCAAATTACTTACTTTGTTTAGCTTTAATTAAAAAAATATATATACTGTTACAATATGTGAAGAAAGGTACACCTGCTGAATGCTTAGAAAATAGCTTAAAAGTCATTAATATTTAACATTTGAATGATTCTGCATTTCTTTATCTTAATTGCCAAACTGTTGCCTGTTCTAGGCACTTTTTTCCCAAAATACTTGGCAGAAGCTCATTCTATCAATTTTCTTTGTGCCAAAGAAATCCCAAAATCCCTTGAAAGCTGCAGTGGAAAAAATAAAAATCCCCTACCGTTTAGCTTTTTATTCTGTGAATGCAACTGCGTCATCAGACTTCCCATGAGGATTCACTAGGAGAACAGTACATACATCATTTCCCTGTTATTTGTTTTGTAATGTGCTTGTTACTTTAGTGAAATTTTTTAAGCTTTACAGAATACAGAACTTCACTAGAAAAGAATTTTCACATTTTCAC